>CM060847.1:26812842-27271889 GCA_030737835.1 Acorus gramineus
ATCAGTAGGCACCTCCTGATTTGGGACGGACTGTGCTGAATGTGGGAGTGGCCAAGCGACCTACGGAGTAGAGGAGAGACTATCGGTGGACCAAGGGTGACCAACAGCCTAGTCAGTCCCAATATCCTATGTCACCTATTGAGGGGTGAGGGTGAGGGTGAGGGTGTAGTGGGTTGGCGATAGCGACCCACTGGTTTGTAAGTCCCAATATCCTATGTCACCTATTGAGGGGTGAGGGTGAGGGTGTAGTGGGTTGGCGATGTAGCGACCCACTGGTTTATAAGTCCCAATATCCTATGTCACCTATTGAGGGGTGAGGGTGAGGGTGCGGTGGGTCGGCGATGTAGCGACCCACTGGATTTGTGTAGTTCCTGCCACATTTAGGCTTGAGTAATGAGATTGTGGTTAATAAATCTGGTGGTTAATATAAATTGTGATGCATGGGTTGTGCTGTTCACTGAGCGTGTGGCTCACCCCTCGCATAATATTTTTCTCCAGTGTCATCTGAGTCGGATCTGGAGGAAGAGCTCCCCGAGGGACTTCATCAATAGCGGAGTAGCGCCACGTCCCGCGAGTATCAGAGGCTATCAGCATCCCTTTTGATTGTATGTATTATATTCCGTGCTTGGGCACCCGTTTGTATTGTACTTGGATGTCTTTTTATATATTGGCTCTCACAGGACAGTTGATTATGTATCGAGTCTGTAATATGTTTTTGGATTACAGATTCAGTCTTTTAGCTTCCGCTATTTGGTGTATATATCATGTCAGCCTTGCTTTTGTTGTTTGTGTTGTCATTTTAGCTGTTGTGTGAGTATGTTATTGAACTCTTGTTATACTGATATCATATATACACTTGCCGCGTCCCGGGGACGGTCGCCCTGGGGTGTGACAAGGGATGCCACTACACGGATCCCACGAAGGGGAGAACGATCCCATGTTCGCCAAGCGAAACCCAATAGAAAACAATCACTCTCGATACTCGCTCAGCGAGATATCACCACATGCATAACAACAACCAACACACTCATATTAACCTCAAATCATTCATAGCCTCTAAGTGGCAACAACTACACAAACCAGTGGGTCGCTCATCGCCAACCCACTACACCCTCACCCTCACCCTCAAACTGGTGACATGGTCTTTTGGGACTGACTAGGCTGTTGATCACCCTTGGTCCACCGATAGCCTCTCCTCCACACCGTAGCTCGCTTGGTCTACTCCCACGATTCAGCACAGTCCGAAACCAAATCAGGAGGTGCCTACTGATGGGAGCCCTCTGTCAGGACGGCCTGTCTAACACTGAGGAGTCCCTACACGGATCCAACGAAGGGAAGAGAAACAGCCTACCCACACGGATACGATCCACTTGGATCCGCCGACACCGATCTCAACTCTACAAATGACATGAATTCTTCAGAATTCCTCCAGGGCGCATAACTAAGATGCGGGGAAACATATATTATAACCACAAGGTTATAATATTCTCTAAGGCATGCTAACAACAGAATAATCACCTAATCCCATCTTGATTTAAATAAATCAAACTAAATGGGAACATGCAAGGTTCAGGGCTTTCCTAGCATGAAACAGGGTGACAGGATGCATTGGCCTTTACACATATCATAAGGGTACATATCCCTAACATACAGGGTTTAGGGAGGCATGGATACTACATAATAATCATGCATGCATAGATCGAGGCTCTTAAGTACAGGACATGGTGTCCAGGCATGTACGGGCCTCTATACATGATGTATAGGTGCATATCCCTAGCATACAAGTCTAGGGTGGCATGCATAGCATCATATTGATCATATAAGGGTGCATGCATAGCATCTACATATAATAGCTAGGGGACCCCATCGATGCGCGACGCGCGTCTATGCGGGTCGAGCGCATCCCTAGAGAGGGGGGGGGGGGATTGGAATCAAACCACTCACCTTACGACCCGGGACCTCGCGCATCCCATCCGACGAGATCTGCAAGGTAGGGGCATCCACTTGGTGAGAAACAACACAATATACACATAGAAATCATTAAAAATACAGAATACTCGGACAAGCATGCATACGAGCTCGCACGCATGCGAGCACGCAGTACGCACGCGAGTCCGAGTGCCCCAACACCTACCCGAACACTTGGGCAGCCACAAGCATGGCCCCCCACACGCGCACGCACGAATGCACACGCACGCACACACTCCGGCACCCTCGGCGCACTGCCGCGCGCCTGCCCGCGCGCCCAGACGCGTTGCCGGGCGCACGCTCGCGCTCGCCCGCTCACACGGGCACGCTCGCGCACGCCCGCACGCACCGCGCGTCCAGCTCGTGCGCCCCCGCGCACGCCCCAGCACGCGCACGCACGTACGCGCACGCACTGGTCCCAAGCCCCGTGCCCAGGCGCATGCCCAGGCGCCCTGCCCGCGCACGTGCATGCCCGCGCGCACCCCCGCTCGCGCCTGCACCCGCGCGCACTCCCGCACGCAGTCTGCGCCCGCCAGCACCAGCCTGCGCCCGCCTGCGCGCGCATGCGCGCAGACCGCGCCCAGCGCTCGCCCAGCCCATCCTAACCTCATTTTAACCCTCCCCAACCCCTCACACACACCCTAACCCATCTACCTCGCTTGCATGACCTTTCCACAACCCCTTAAGCCAAGAAAATCAAGAAAAGAAGGGGAGGAGCTCACCTTGGAGGGGAAACAAAAGGGGGAGGTTCGGGGGCCCTTCGCGCACCGAAACGCCGCCACCGAGACCACCACCCCTCAGCCTCCTCAGCCCTCCCATGGCTGCAAATCAGGGGGAGAAGATCATGAGAAAGGGAGCTTGAGAGAGAGGGGAACAAACAAACAACACACATGAACACAAGATCTACCACCACTTCCTCCACCACCTCTTCCTTCTCATTGAGACTTTTCATCAAACACTTGGGGGGGCTTGGATGAGAGAAAGTGAGACCAGATGCTAGTCGACGTGGGGAGTGACAGGGAAAGAGAGAGGGAGGAGATATTTATCACAAATATCTAAGGAAAAATGACCTAGTCGCCCTTTGACTAGAAATTCTGCGCAAGCTTCACTGGAACAGCCATAACTTCCTCGATACAGCTCCGAATTGCTCAATTCCAAGACCGATGGAAAGCTAAGAAGATTATCTACAACTTTCATGTTCATGCCAAGATCAGATAATCCCTCCAGCTATTCCAAAATTAGAGCTAAACATGGAACAGGGCTGCTGCCAGAATTTCCATCCCCGGGGTATACTTGGAAAAATACCCATAACTTTTACTACAAGAATCCAGTTGATCTAATTCCAATTCTGTGCGAAAGCTAACTCAAAACTGGACATCTCATAATAAAATCATATTTAAATCTCTTCATCTTGGATTTTAACAAAATCAAATCCAAATACCAAATTGGAAATACATAACTTAGGAAAAAAAATTATGTACCCAAATCTTCAAACAGAGCGCTCCAAATGACACAGACACAACAGCATATGTGGTAGGGGGTGTGGGAGGGCTGAGGAGGGGGTTGGAGAGATTTGGGCGCGCGCGCGTCTGCGCTCGCAGAGGGGCGCTGGCGCGCGCAGTCGGGCGTGCTAGCAGGCACGCGTGCGTACGTGCAGGCACGCGAGCGTGTGCGCGGGGTGCTGGGCGGGCGCGCAGTGCGCACGCATTGCGCACGCAGCTGCGCGTCTTGGCACGCGGCAGTGTGGCAGGGGGGTGCGGGGGCACGTGCGTGCGTGCGTATGCGCGCGTACGCGTGCGGGGGGCCATGCGTGTGGCTGCCCGAGGGTTCGGGTAGGTGTCGGGGCACTCGGACTTGCGTGCGTACGTGCGTACTCGCATGCGTGCGAGCCCGTATGCGTGCTTGTCCGAGTTTTAGGCATTTCTAGTAAATTTCATGTATATTTGTGTAGTTTACTCACCATATTGAATGCCCTTGTCTTGCAGATCTTGGCGAACGGTTCCGCAATGACCCGGGTTGCGGTGAGTGGGTCAATCCAACCCAGTAGGGAGGCGTTCGATGCACGTAGGCGTGCATTGCCCTCCCTTGGGGCACCATAACTACATATTAACTTGTGTGAATAAAAACTTATGTTAATGCATGTTTTGCTATGATGTAACCATACCATGTTAGACATTGTATGCTAGGGATATACATCCATGTATCATGTATAGAGGCACATACATGCCTAGACACCATGTCCCATGCTTGAAAAGCCTTGATCTATGCATGTTCCCATCTAGTTTAATTTAATTAAACCAAAATGAGAATATGTTAGTATAAGCATGCCTTAGAAAATATTATAACCTTGTTATTATAATGTGTTTTTCCCCGCATCTTAGTTATGCACCCTGGAAGAATTCTTCAGAATTCGTTACCTTGGCAGTGTTTAGTAATCGTTGTCGACGGATCCAAGAGGATCGTATCCGTGAGTGTAGATTGTTTTCTCCCCTTCGTTGGATCCGTGTAGGAACTAACCGGGTTGGGAAAAGCTGTCCTGACAGAGGGCTCCCATCCGTAGGTACTACCGATGCATTCGGGAACGTACTGATCATGGGAGTATACCAGGTAGAGGCTACCCGGGGAAAGGGCTACCGGTGGATCAGGGGTGTAGAGCAGTCTAATCTCTCCCAAGAGTACTATGTCACCTCTAAAGGGTGAGGGTGAGGTGGGTCGGCGTCGCTACGACCCACCAATTTGTACAGTTACTCCCATCTTGGGACTTTAATAATTTTTAAGGTTAATATGTGTTGTGTTGCATAGATTGTACCATTCACTGAGCGTGTGGCTCACCCCTCGCATATCTTTTTCCTCCAGTTGTCACTGAGTCGGATCTGAAGGAGGAGCTCCCTGAGGCATCACACCAGTAGCGGAGCAGCGTTCGCGTATTTAGATCTTGCGAGTGAGAGGCCATCAGCATCCCCCATTTTGCTTGTATGTATTGTTACTCGTGCTTGGGCACAATACTTGTATGTGGATGTCTTTGTCTTTTATTGGCTCTCACAGGACAGTTGATTATATATTCTGGTCTGTAATATGTCTTTGAATTACAGACTCAGTCGTTTAAGCTTCCGCTATATGTATATATATTATGTCAGCTACATTGTTAATTGTGTATTACCTTCGAAGTTGTTTAGAGTCTTTTATTGATCTCGTGTATGGACTGCTGATATTATATATATTTGCCACGTATCGAGGACGGCCACCCTGGGGCGTGACAATACATGGCCATTAATCACATAAGCACACAAGGCCTAACATAAGCATGCGCTGGATATCACCAACTTAAAAGGTAAGGGTCAAGCGCGATCTCACGCACTAACAAGTGAATGCTAATATTCCAAACGAACCCGAGTCGAGTAGGAAATCGCCTCTACTTACTTAGTTCGTGCAGAGGGAGAGGGCGAGAGAGATCATCATCTCATGAAGTTGGTCATAGCTTTGCCCCATTAGCATGGGCGCAACAACTACACCACGCCCTCGAGTCTTATCGCAAGGGAATATTAGGCAGGTGCCCGTTATTAACCCAGACTTAATCATGCTGGATATTCCAATTAATATGGTGGGAGTAGTATTACAATACTACCTAAGGCATGCCATATTCTATACATCCATACACATTACAGAAATACATGCCCATACTAGAGGGGTGCATGCAACACAATCATTCATACATGGATACAATACATGCAATATAACCCTAGCATGCAAGATATCTAACATATTATAGTTTAAGCATGGCCATACTACTTATCTACACAAGTAGTATAGCTAGGATGCCCCATCGATGCGCGACGCACGACTATGCGCGTCGAGCGCATCTCGAGGGGGGGGATTGGATCAAACCACTCACCGCAACCCGGGACCTCGCGCATCCCTTTCAACGAGATCTGCAAGGTAAGGGCATCAAATTTGGTGAGTAACATCACATTATAACACTTAAAAATTACTAGAAATACCAAAGACTTAGACATGCACGCATACAGGCTCGCACGCATGCGAGCACGCGCGTACGCACGCATGCCCGAGTGCCCCAGGACCAACCCGAGACCCTGGGCAGCCCGCACATGCCCCAGCACGCGCACGCACGCGCGCGCGCGCACTGGCACCCTGCCGCATGCCCAGGCCCGCCCAGACAACCTGCCCCGCGTGCGCGCACGCTCGCGCTTGCCCTCACGCACTCGCCGGCATGACCCGCGCGCACCGCGCGGGCTACCAGCATCCGTGCGAACCTGCGCGCTCGCTCCGCGTGCCTGCGTCTGCCAGCGCCCCTCTGCGTGCGCGTCTACACGAGCACGCGCGCAGACAGACCCGCGTGCGGGCCCAACACTCTTTTAACCCCTTTTAACCCCTCCCCCACACCTCTCACTCACCCTAAACCAACTACCTAGCATGCATGACTTCCCAACAACCCCTAAGCCATGAAAAACCAAAGAAAAGAAGGGGGAAGAGCTCACCTAAGGAGGGCGAATGAAAGGGGGAGATTCGGGGGCCCTCGATGCACCCGCGACCACCTCAACCACACCCACCACTACCTGTCACGCCCCAGGGCGGCCGTCCCCGGGACGCGGCAAGGGTATACATGATATCAGCAGTCAATACAGGAGATCAATAATATACCATAAACAACAGCTAAAAAGACAATACAGACAACAAAAGGGCTGACATGATGTATACACAGAAAACGGAAGCTAAAAAGACTGAATCTGTAAATCAACAACACTTTACAGACTCGATACATAATCATATGTCCTGTGAGAGCCAATATATCCACAATACATCCAAATACAATCCATACTAGGTGCCCAAGCACAGAGATATATACATACAATCAAAGGAAGGATGCTGATGGCCTCAAAACTCGAGGGACGTGGCGCTACTCCGCAACTGGTGTAGTCGCGCGGGAAGCTCCTCCTTCAAGTCCTCCTCGGTAATCACTGGAGAAAATAATTATGCGAGGGGTGAGCCACACGCTCAGTGAATAGCACAACCCATGCATACAGTTTATATTAACCACATTTAATCAAGTCAATAGCCTCAAAGTGGCATAAACAACACAAATCCGGGGTTCGTTACATCGCCGAACCACCATGCCCTCACCCTCACCCTCACCCCTCAATATGTTATATATGTGTCACTTTTAACCTGCTGGTAACCGTTGGAGCGTTCTGGCAGTTTTTCATTTTTTTCGGTTTTTGATCGGTACCGCTAATTTTTGGACTGTTAGCTATCGTCCTGAGCTAGAGGACTCCGATTGGAAATCTAACTGCATATTTGGTGTCCTGGTGCCATTTTAGGACTCTCACAAAAATTTCGTTGAATTCCGGTAACGTTTCCGAAATTTCACAGTTTCGGGGCGTATCTGGGTTTTTAAGTCGCTCGCTATATATAGGTGGGATCTAATTTCGAAATCACTATTCATCATCCCTACCAAAGTGATTTTCTCTCTCCCCTCTCTCCTTTTCTCACTTTTGAGCCCCCTAGACCCCTCAAACCTAAAAACCTAAAGCATAGGAAGTGTAGATCGGGTCCCCTACACCCCGGTGCTTTCAAATTCGAATACCGGCGAGATTAGCCCCTCCGTCCCCCTCTCTTCTCCTCTGTTTTGGACCATTTCGGAGGTGGGAGTAGATCCGGGCGTTGGAAACCTTTTGGGAGAGGTTTCGGTGCGCGGAGAGCAACCAGATTTCCTTTCCTCCCCTTGGTAAGCCACTTTTCCTCTCTTTTCTTGCATAGATGTATGCTAGGAGGGTGGATTTGAGGTTGGGTGGTGGTCGGCGGCGGTGGGTGGCCGTCGGAGGGCTGTACGAGGTGGTCGGAGTCCTTGGGGTGGTCGGAGGTGGGTGGTAGAAGAGCTCGGGCTGGCAGTCCCGGGCAGCAGGCAACAGCACAAGCAGCACAGGCGCAGCAGCTGGCAGGGGCGCGCGCGCGTGCCCGCGGGCGTGCGCGCGGGTGTCGCTGGGCCCTGGCAGGCGCAGTCGGGCGCGCAGTCGCGCGGCGGGTGCGCGGGTGCGCGCGGGTGGAGTGGTCGCGCGGGTGCTGGCGCGAGCGGGGGTGTGCGCGGGAGTGCGCGCGAGGGTGCGCGCGCGCGGGCAGGGCGCCTGGGCACTGTGCCTGGGTGCTGGGCAGGGCGCCTGGGCATGCGCTTGGGCGAGGTACTGGGGACCAGTGCGTGCGGTGCTGGGAACCAGTGCGTGCGCGTGCTGGGGCGTGCGTGCAGTGCGCGCGGGGCGCGCTGGGCTGGATGCGCGGTGCGCGCGGGCGCGCGCGAGCGTGCGCGTGCGTGCGGCAGTGCATCTGGGCATGCGGGCAGGCGCGCGACAGTGCGCCGGTGGTGTCCGGGTGTGCGGGCTGGGCTTGGCAGTGCGCCTTGGCGCGCGGGCCGGGGCTCGGCTGTGCGCCCGAGGCGGGTGGCCGTGCGTGCGGCTGCCCGGTGGGTTCGAGAGTGAGTCGGGATGCTCGGATACGCGTGCGTACGGGCCGTATGTACGTTTGTCCGAGTGTTGGGTATTTTTAGAGTATTTTTAATGTATTTTGGGGTATTTGTGTATTTTACTCACCGTATAAATGCCTGTCTTGCAGATCTTGACGGACGGTCGCGCGACGACCCCTTTTCTGGTGAGTGGGACAATCCAACCCAGTAGAGAGGCATCATACGCATTTGGGCGTATACCGACCTCTCCTGGGGCTCCATGGATTGATATTAACCGTTGTAATGTATATTTCATGCGAGCATGATTTAAATGTAGAATGCATGTTACCCTAGACTTTGCATGTTAGGGACTTGCACCCTTAGGATATGTGTATGAGCCATGCACCATGTCCCATGTTCTCATGCTAGGAAACCTCGGCCTATGCATGCGTCCTACTAGTTTATTTATTAAATTAAATGCTAGTGTATGTTAAATCGCATGCCTTAGATAATATTATAGGGAGGAGCCTTGCGAGGTCAACATTGAGACCCGTGTTAGGGTACTCCGTGTTCCTTGTTTGGTTGTCGGGATGTCCTGTATCGGGACCTCATGCTGCCCTCCCAAGGTTTCTAGTCCCAGTAATATTATAAGTAATGTTATATAACTGGTATGATTATTAGCGTATTCAGGGTGCGTTTGGTTGCGCGATTAAAAAGCTGCGATTTGGTAGAAGCTGGATTTGGAATGGGTTTTGAAATGGATTTTACTGTAGATGACTTTTGAAAATCTTGTTTGGCAAAACATTTGGATGTAGTAAATCAATATTGCAGATCACTGTTTTTGTTTGGATACCATATGTTGGAAACACTATTTCTAGGTGAAATACCCAGACTACCCTTCATCCATTAAAATGCCCAACATTCCCAGCCCTCCCTTTCAGCAGCCATCGTGAGTTTTTCAAAACCCTAATCCCAAGAGAGGGTGCACTCGACGGAGAAGAAGGTGGCCGACCATCCATTGGAACCCATAATCAACACCATAAGCGATTCACGGGTTAGATTTTCTCCCCCTCAAACCCTCCCCATGTCACCGGTCCTTCATCGTCACCCTCCCCTTGTTCCATATCCTCTTCATTGAAACTGAAGGACCCTCTTTTCTCCATCCGGCTCCATCGATTCACCCAGCAGCGAACCCCTACCTCCTGAAGTTCTCCATCCCAGTGACTGAATGAAAGATGTGAAGTTATATTGGTCATTTGCAGCAATTAAAGGTATGTTGGAGATGTTGTAAATAAATCGGGTGAATAAGTTCCCAAAAATAATAGGAAAAAAAATCGCTGAATCATGTTTTTCTTTCTTCTCAAATATTTCAGCATGAATATAATGTCATTGCATTTCGATGTTACATAAGATCATCCATTACTACGCGAGGCCACCCAGGTTTGAGACCCCGATTTGTTTGAATTGAGTTTGTCATTGTCGTTCCTTGAACTGATTGGTGTGAAATTTTTTTTGTTTTTTTAAATGAATTATCAAAACACACCTATGTCAACAAAAGTTTGATTTACACAGATATTGGATACAGTAGATTGTATCCAGACAGTGCATAGGTCGTAGGCAGTTGGAAAATGTTGCCTTTTTTCAGATGCCATATTTTCCCATTCTCCATAGTTTGATCGGACACGCAACATTTATTTCATACGATGAAAGAATCAATATATGAGAGTGAGTAGTAAACCTTTGGCTAAAAAATATGTGTGTAATGAAAGCTTAAAAATTGACCTAAACGCATCACGAGAGAGTTTGTTCATGCGATTGGAAATGAACTAGCAGTGCACATTCCCTAATTTAGCTCACAACAGAGTGGCCCACAGCAGTGCTTTTTAGGATGACCTGTTTCTCATTCGTTTTGGCTGACCAACCTCATGTCTCATAAATAGCTACATACATGACTTACTTCATCCATACAAATCATTTCTTGCTAGATCTATTCCTTTTTTCACATGTGAGTATGTGTCCATCTCATTTAATCCACCGAACTGTAGGTCCTCATCTAACTATATTTAACTTTCTCCTGCCTTTGACCCCAACTATACAATGCATCCTATTTCATTAGTGTGGTATGTGCACATGTGGATTCATATTATAGTATATTTGATTTTTAATAAGTCTGTATATATGTAGTCTCTTGTTCATTCAAGGATGGCCTATTTGATGCAACAGCTTAAGGTCAATTGTCCAGGAATGTGGTATGCACTGGGACCTATAGAACAAAGTGAATAAAGAATCAACACTGATACATACTTGGAAAATAGTCCAAATCATAAATGCAGACACTGGAGTTTTCACTATATGACCTATGAATATGAGCACGCAGTTGTGTTTTGACATTGCAGGGTGAACTCATGAATTTATTGTCATTTAGAAGGAGTGTGTTTTCATAGCAGTGAAGTGTGTGGGCCTGGAATGGTTTGTTGAGTACTAATCAATTAATTTAGGGGCAACAAGGGTGTCGTTCATTAAAAGTACTAGTTGCCTGGACAATGTTATGTCAAATATCAGAAAATGAGCTATATGTGATGGTCTCAATTAATTTTTGTCGTCCTCATGAAAGAATGAAGCTAAAGTCCCCTCTTTGCATCCCAAACATTGACTCTATTCGGCAGGCTGAAACACATGTCCTGTTATTAACTACAGTTGATCTTTGCTGAGAAGGTCTGTTATCCACGCATTGTCGTTCCTTTGAAGCAATTTTCTATTACTTTTGAAATCCTTTATTGCTTGACTAATTTAAAGACATTCCCATATAGAGACCCACATATTGTTATATGCATGCCAGTCATGCGTAAATTTGTTTCACCTTTACACAATTATTTTGTTTCCGCATATGCAAATGTCACCCCAATGTTATAACCCAATTATACATGGTGAGTGCTTAATACATCGCACACCCCATTGTCACCAACAGTTTGAAATGAATTCCCCTTTCTCTAATTAATCATTGTTGGATTTGAACAGGGCCTTACGAGTAATGGAACATTCAAATAGTATCTCTTCCCCGGGACCAACTACAGTCATTCGGTGTCTTTGTGGTAAAAATGCAGTGCTGAAGCAATCAAAAACATCTACTAACCCCGCGCGATGGTTCTGGAGTTGCCCAGATAGAAAGGTATCATGGAATGACCTATGTTTTATAATATTGTGCATCAGAATTTAATTTTTTTCAATAAATTTTGAGCATTGTTTTCCAAATTGATTTGAAAACAGAACCACAAAGACAATTCTGGTTGCAAATACTTTGCATGGCAAGATGAGGTTAATCCCATCAAAAGCGTCAGTAGTATAATACGGATGCTTGACTGTGACCTTCAACAAGGGCAGTCTCCTGAAATAGATCACCTTTTGCAAACCAGCTTTTGTCAAAACTTGAACTCATGGAGGACAGAATGTCCAAGGTCGAAGCCGCAAGGGAACATCAGGCTGTGATACAGCACTTGGATGAGAAGTTCGGTATGTTGGAGCAATGCATCGACCGGCGTTTGATGAAGTTGTCATGCTTCATTGTTATGTTGCTCGCACTTTCCATGGTCTCACTCATCAGACAATGACAATATTGCAGTTGGACCCTTTTTTGATGGGAATGCCTTGGAACCTGCTATCTATGTATGAGGCATCTTATAAATTATTGTAATTTTGAACTGTAATGCCCCAGTTAGTTGATAGAAAACTTGTAAATTATTCTAACAAAGTCATATATGTAAAGTACATGCAGGTTTGATTTTGGTAATGACCTGTCTTTGTACTTAGCTGTTGTTGTTGACTATGGAAGCCTATATAAGAATCCACATTTTTAAGCTTTTTTTACAGTGTTTGTGTGTTAGAATATCCATTTCTTAGGCTTACATTATGACTTTGTTAGTTTTTCATTTGTGGAAATTTGTCATGACATTGCAGAATACACATCATTAAGAGTCTGCATTATGAGTCAGAAGTGATATTATAAGAAAATGTTTGATATTATACAGGGGAAACTCATGCTCAACCAACCTGGAGTCAATTCCCAAAACAGGTGAAACTTAATCAAACCGTTCGGACGTCTTCGTGCCGTTCGCACGAAACATTAAGCAGACTAGTCCAATTTTGCAGTTAATTCCGGTCGGACGGCTTCGTGTCATTCGCACGAAACGCATGTACTGAAGTCCCTGAAAAGGCCAAACCAGTAATTGCTTCATATCGTTCGAACGGTTTAACCTCCGTTCGAACTGACTGAACCCTATAAAAGCACCCGTTCGAAAGGGTTTGATAAACCCTCATTTTCACCCAAAACGGCACCCACGGCGTTCGACCGACAACTACTGCACATCGTCTCGCCAAATTTTTGGTCAAGAAGGTTCAACGTTTCGGTTGGCAATCGGAAGGATCTAAAGCCCTTAGGTTCGATTCCTCTTCATCTTCCCTAATGAACATTTTGAGTTGCTAGGGTTAAGTAATCCCTTTGAGCAGATAAAACCTCTGTGTGGATAAATCGTGCTCTGATCCCTAGGTTGTTAGTGAAACCCACGCAAGGACCATACTTGGTCACCATAGAATCACATCTCTATCTTCATATTTTGCATATGTTCTTATATTTGGTGGTTTAAATGGCTGGTGAGAATGAGAGACCCATTTCAAAAAAAGCCATTGCTCACAAGCGTAGTTCTTCAAGGTCCGCAAAAAAACGAAAACCATGTGAGGATAAGATTTTCGTCGATCAAAAGGCCGAGAATCAATATGATAGAACCTTTGCTAGTCGCCCTATTCTACTTGAACGACAAATAACCATTGACGATTTCAAAGACACTCAATATTTTGAAGTCCCTACCATATTTCGATCTCGTCAATGGGACTCTATAACTCATTTAGGGGGTAAGTCGTATTCAAGATTTGTCCGTTGGTTTTATGCTAACATTCATTGCTTGGATAAACAAAAATTGTCGTTCAAAACCTTCATATGGGGTGTTGAGTTTGTGGTTTCCGCGGACACCATTGCCCAATTCCTTGGTGTCCCTCGTCTACCCAAAGCTGCCGACTATTGGGCGTATGATGTGTCTAAGCTAACTCTATGTACCGAGTTGTGTGGTATAGATAGTCGAGGGTGGTCCATCATTCCCCAGTATCAACTGTTGTCCAAATACCGTCTCCTACACACCATCGTTGCCCACAACATTGTTCCCATTGGACACAAGAGTGACATTACAGAGGATAGGGCTAAGTTGCTATACATGATTGGCAAAGGTGAGCCCCTTGATGTTGGTAGGATCGTTTGGCAAATCATGTCTCAAGCCTCGGCCTCAACATCTAGTAAGGAGTCTCTCCCATTTGGTGTATTGATCTCACAACTAGTTGAAGCAGCCGGCATTGACCCACCAATCGATGAACGGTTTGATGAATCCAAAGTTCCCATCGACGGAGTTACTGTTAAGAGGAGCGATGGACAACTGAAGAAGAGGGCGGGAGCTGGTAATTCTTCTGCAGAGGCGGCGAGATTGGATAGCCAAGAGGACATTCCAGCTCATGGCCAGGACTTTGGATCCGGCAATGATATGTATTCCATGGTGTGCGCGCGGTTGGATACTATGGAGGTTAACTTCAACACACGTTTCGACAATCTTGAGAGAGGGTTAGCGGATCTTTGGGGAGGAGTAGATCAGGTAGTAAATAAGTTGAATGCAACTCTGAATTCGACTATGCCGTCCCCGCCTCCTGCTGCTCCTCATTTTCCATTCCAATCCGAAATGGAACGTCAAGAAATGGAAGAGGCGCGTGATACAGACGAGACCCAACCCTAGGTCGTTGCACGATGTTTTTATATTCTGTATGGACGTATGGGGTGTATAAATATTTTGTCGCGTGATACTGAGTGATCTCATTTTGTGGTGTAAGTTGAAACTATATTTATGTATGGAAGGTTGTTTTGTTTAAATGAGTACATATTCAGTTGTTTTACATGCCTTTGTATCCCCGTTCGACATGTGACCGCGGACAAAAATTTTTCATTTTATTTTATACAAGAGGGTGCTGCTTATGAAATGAAATGGGCAATGTTCTGGTAGTTCCAAATAGTTCAAAATAATTTACAGACAGACCGGTCGAACGGGTATTTAACGCCGTTCGAACGGGATAGCGAATCCAGCACACACGGTCGCTGGGAACGAACCTGGGCACGAACCCCGTTCGAACGCATTGCATATCCATTGTTTCGTGCTCTCTGGGATCGAACCCCGTCCGAACGGGTCACACACTGACCATTCGAACCCCTCTGGAAACGCACCTGGGCATGAACCCCGTTCGAACGCACCCCTCACCCATTGTTTGGCGCTCTCTGGGATCGAACCCCGTCCGACCACCGTTCGAACGGGACACACCCTAAGTATTGACATGCTCTCTGGGAACGAACCTGGGCACGAACCTCGTTTGAACGGAACGCATACCCATTCTCCATTGCTCTCTGGGGTCGAACCTCGTCCGAAGACCGTTCGAACGGGACGCATACCCATTCTCCATTGCTCTCTGGGTCGAACCTCGTCCGAAGACCGTTCGAACGGAACGCATACCCATTCTCCATTGCTCTCTGGGGTCGAACCTCGTCCGAAGACCGTTCGAACGGCTGCACACCCTCCTCGATCATGCTTTCTGGGAACGTTCCCGGCATGAAGGGCGTTCGAACGTTCAGAAATTATGCGTAGCTGGGATCGAACCCCGTTCGAAAGACCAGTTGTACTGACAGGTCACCTCCCATTGGTAGTAAATTTGGGTAAAGTTCCAGGCATGAACGCCGTGCAGACAATGTATACGAATGTGATTTGATACATAATTCTTGACACTGTACGCACCCTATGTGGGAACGAACCTGCATTTCAACAACTAGTATCTACTCCTTTTGAATCAGACACACACCAATTGTGATGGATATCATATTTTACAATAACGAAGATACTGCGTTCCGTGCCATCCTGAATAAAGGTGCATAAAGACATCATGCATAAACGCATACGGTCCAATTACAGACATGCATTAACTACAGTTTTGATACATAATTGTTCAAACCTCAATATAACAGTAGTCGTAATTGCATACAAATACTAAAAGCCCCATTACATAGCACATAAATTTGCCAAATACAAAGTTCATGTTCCACAATTATGTCCCCTGTGATCTTCAACCAATCATGTACTTCCAGCACTTCACACCCTGTCCACCAATCACACCATCTCCCAACAATGAAGCGTAATCAGTGAATCCCTTGAGTTTTGAGTTCATGGCATTAAAAAGAGCATTGAAGTTTGGTTAGGCACTGAGTGAGGGTTAATAGTAGTAAAAAATAAAATAATTCATGGTCATTCAATACAAATACATTACCATCATTGGAGCCCACGAGCATCAGCAATTGCATCCCTAATAGAATCACGCAATCCAGACATGGCCCCATCATCAATCGTCTGCACTCGTGGCGGGTCACTTGAGCTCATGTGTTCATGTTCCACCTCCACAGTGTCCTCATCAAATTCATGAATCAATGAATCTTCCAATCTCTGTTCAATGATGAAGTTATGGATGACCATGGACGCTATGACAATTTTGACTTGCGTGTCGTACGGATAATTCGGCATCTTATCCAAAATAGGCCATCTCTTCTTCCAGACACCAAATGACCTCTCTATGACATTCCTAAGAGAAGAGTGTAGGCTATTAAAATGCTCCTCCCTACCCCTTGGCGCACTGCGTCGGAAATCTGGCAAATGATATCTCGTATTACGATACGGGGCCAGAAAACCCTTGCGATTCGGATATCCAGCATCAACCACGTAATACTTCTCTGCAAATAAAATGAGAATATATTATAAAGCATTTGTAAATGGGCCAATATAACTAATAGGTTTATCATTGTTGGCTTACCCTGTGGCGAGTGTGGAAAATTATGTTCTGGATTGTATACTGCATGAGCTAAGACTTTCGCATCGTGCGCAGTACCCTCCCATCCGGCACTCAAAAATGTAAAGCGCATGTTGAAGTCACATACGGCCATGACATTTTGAGTTGTGGTTTTTGATCTTCCGCTCCTGAAAGCCAGCTGTCGTTCGGTGTTCACACACGCATGAACGTGCGTCCCATCAATCGCTCCAACACAATCCTTGAAGAAGGGATAATACTTGCCACCACCATAAGATCTAACGTGCTCAGGAATAGAATTTAACGAGTCTTTCGGCCTAATCATCTCTACGGCCCACGCACAACAAGCATCCAATATCTTGTTAAAATAACGACTAATAGTCTCACCGGAATGTTTAAGCGTATGTTGAACAGATCTATTCCTGTCATTGTGGCCTATCGTTTGTAAGAAGATCCTAACTTGTTCT
Source organism: Acorus gramineus (assembly GCA_030737835.1). Taxonomy (NCBI): domain Eukaryota; kingdom Viridiplantae; phylum Streptophyta; class Magnoliopsida; order Acorales; family Acoraceae; genus Acorus; species Acorus gramineus. The sequence continues at coordinate 26,829,658 of CM060847.1, forward strand.
TCGACGGAGACATTGCGAGAACTTTGAGCTAATCCTTTCTCCCTCAATATGTTGCATAGTTTGACATAAACAGGAGGCATCATACGACACATGTCATAGCATAAGCGCCAATGTCCATGCATCATATCATGCACTAATTGGTTGCCGGAATAGGTTAGGTCATGAACTGGTTGTTTATTTAGATAAGTTGCTTTATAACACTCCACACATGCTAGTAGCATTAATATCAAAATGTCAATCTCTAGCTCGTCATCTTCCTCATCAGTCATCCTAAATGCATGTAATGCTCACATGAGTTCTATATTTGGTTTAAAACAAAAGTTAAAAAAAATAAAAGAAGTTTATTTGTAGAAGAAGTTAAACAACAAACTTTAAACAATAGTAAAAAAAAATTCAAGTATTCATTGGAAGTAAAAAAATTAAAGAAAGCTTACATTTCGTCTGATTCCGTCTCCATACTTGATCCAGAAGATTCCATGTTCTTTTGTTTGGACAATCTGCATTATGGGAGGTTTAAATTTGATTTAAAATGCAGTAATGCACCATGTAATAACAATTATAAACATAGAATGTTCAAGAAATGGTCCCAGGACAGAAATGAATAACACTGCAAGGGAATTATCAGTTTCACAATATTCTCATATATTACACCATTTATGGTGGTTCCAAAATTACAGGATGACAGTATCTACAATACTACATTAGGATCATCCAAGACAATTCATTATACATGATGGTCATTAACCAAACAAAAACAAAAAAACATGGCTCAACAAATACATGGAGCCACTATACAATATAACAAAATTAACTTAACAAAGGTACATGCACTGATCATAAGACTACGATGTGTCACGGGAAAGCTTGTACTCGTGTGCAATCCAACGGGCCCTCAACTCATCAGTGTCTAAGGAGCAGAAGGTTTGGCGATTCACGGGTAAACGTAGTGCCCCAATAGCGAACAAGTACTCTTCCGATGATCTAGACAGTCCTTCGGTGTTTGCTAGAACTTGCAAGGCATTCACAACTGTTGGGACATCTTCAGTGGATTTGACACTGGACTTCTTTCTTGTCCTCTCCTCAAGTAAATTATAAATACGGTCCAGTGAGGTCTCCAGGACTTGTCCGGTACTTGCTTTCGACCTTTTCACTCCACCACCGGATCGTTGAGCTGTCGGTGCTCTAAGAGGACTAGTTGCCTCTGAACCTAGGTTGACATCGTTGGACTGATTGGCACCAGATGGTTCAGTTAGTGGAGTTTCAGAAGGTAAGGCTTCAGTTTCTTGTTGTTTCTCCATTGAAGGAGCAACACTTTCTGTAGTTGGTGAGACAAGTTTCTCTTGTTGCCAGACATACTTGTTACCTGACGGGATTTTATTATGGTCACCAATAGCAGCGCCATGTCCGAATAATATGTCCAACTCTTCCTCATGCGCGAGAGGGAAGTGCGCGAACTTATCTCCTCCGATGTGTCTCTATATGAAGTACATGTTTTTGGTTAGATATATTTGAACCCTATGATTAATATTGAAGCATATACTTTAGCAATTCAATCAATAACTGTGCAAATTGGGACCACCATTCATGAGGCATTTTATAAGTCTTTTTTTGCTCATCCCATCCTAGTCCTGTTTCCTTTTGTAAAGCCTTCCACATTTGCCAATCCTTTCTAGTGGTGTCCCAATGATTTTTAAGTTGATCTTTTTCATAAATAATTCCACATCTCTCATTGAATTTTGCACTCAAGTTCATGTAACCAACTTTGTTCAAAGTTTGGCTAGGCTTGTTTCCAGCCTGCACTTCTTCCAAACATATACTAATAAAAACTTCGTGTTTATGAGTATCCCACACTGCCTTCTTTCGATACACGTCACTTGTTCTCTTTCCTTTGGTTCTGAAGGCTAATTTTTGCACATTGGTTGATAGACTAAATTGACTGTTGTCACCTTGGCTATCCATCTGCACTTAAAAAAAACCAAACATGCACTTTTGAATGTTTATAGTTGAAGAGTGGAATGGGCGTCCATCAACATTTAATTAAACCAAACTTATACATGAAGCCTCACAATAACCTGTACTCCTGTAGTACGAAGCTATAGTTGGGGTTACATTATACATTATTCATGTGACAACCATTCTGCTTGATATTCAATTTCATTTTAACAACAAAGATAAAATAATTGGCAGACAATTTTTCATGAAGGTTGGATGACATAGAAGCCAGCACTCAGCAGTGTATACCTATTGAAGTGTGGTGTAGGATAGCTGGTGGCATAAAGAGGAAGGAATTATGAGTCCTGATTTGTGCTATGTTACTACTCCAGGTGAAACTCCTGCGTATGAGAAGTACAAGTATTGTCATTTATTTTACAGTTTTGGAATAATTATAATGGCATTCTACGGGTGACCATCAGGTGGATTCATAGGGTATTCTTCAAGATAACCCTTCTGATATGTAAGGGTAGAAAATGTATAAGAATTTAACATACACAACAAGCTGTTGTTATATTGAAAAGTTTAGCCCAGATTCAACAGAGTTTATTTATACCAATCTTCATACTGGCATATCACATGTGAGTGGCTGGGATAAAAAACAAATGACATGTTCTTTTAAATGAATGTGGACAACAAATATACAGAATAATACATCGAATTCAGACCTATGTAATGACAATACACGACTCAATTAACTTCAACACATCATCCGAAACTGAATATTATTTTTATGGCACATTCAAACAACAGGCATGTCACACATGAGGAGCAGAAAGAAGAAACAAATGAAATTCATGATTGTCTGGAAAAAAATAAATCACATTTTGCATAAGACCTTTTTAAAAAACACAACCATGAAGTTATATAGCACATGATCCCAAACTTATGGGTTTTTAATAGCCCACCAAACCAAGAAGCATGTAGTATGTGAGGAGAATTATATCAGAAAATGAAATGTACAAAAGAGATAACATATTTTGGAAATGAATGTTTGACCTATTTACCATATAAAACAACCAGTGCTATTCTACATCATCCCAAAATCCCTTATGAGGACCAGATTGTTGCTAGCAAATGGAGCACCCACCGTGGAAATAAAAGTTCACAATTTTGGGGAATCAAGCTTGGCCTGTTTAACAGAATAATCACTAATATTATTCTCACTCTGAGGATCACAAACAGAGGATAACATGGGTAAAAAAATTCTTACCATTCCAACAAAGAGAATCTCACATCTGAGGAAATTCTAAAAATACAGAATACCAAATGTGCGAACGTGGTTAGGAAGAGTTCACATGAATTTTCACTAAACGAATAAGTTCCTAATAGTAGTAAATGAAATCCACTCAAAAACCTACTCGAGGCTAAAGGAACATATTAACCCTAAACGAATATTGTCACTGTGAAAAATTCCTTTTTCATGAAAGTGTGGGTGCGGTGTGAAATTAGGGAAATATAAAACTTACTGTAAGGATCTGTGCTCACAATGAAGGGGATGCTCTTGAACAGTGCTGGGATTGGTGGTCGAAGTCAAGCCGATCTATGTAAGAACATGAAACGAGTGAAAGATGGACCGTCAAATTACTACGAAGAAATATAACAACCCCAATCGATCAAACGTCAAAAACTAGTAAAACCACAAAAACAAATACTTACTGTAAGGAGGTTAGATGACAATGAAGGGATCTCTCAACCCCAATGTTGCCTCTGGTCATCCAAATCTGATCGAACTGTCATTGTGACCTAGGGTTTCGGTTGGGGGAGATGCTGACCGACGAGAGAGGCAAGAGAGGCTGCAAACCCTAACAACTCATTTACGGGGTCTTGGGTGCTAGGGTTTCAACGCCACCATTTACAGTGACAATAGAGACGACAGAGGGTCTCGATTCGGGTGAGACGAGAATGAGCGAGAGCGTTTTTATGAGAGAGGCGAGAGAGGGCCTCAGATCGGGTGAGACGAGAGAGGAACCCCTACATCCGAATTCCACTGGATTTCAAGAGAGAGAACGTAAGTGTTTAGACAAAATCCTATATATATGTCTGTAGTTTTCTTGAAACTGAATGGGTATAATAGACATTTCACATGTCCTTTATTTTGGTTTCCAATCTAGCTTTTACAGAAAGCTCCCCCGATGAGCTTCCCACATCACTCGGTTTTCGTCCAAATTTACACACAATCGCAACCACCCGATTTTGCAATCAAGAGTCAAAAATGGATGTTTGGTTTGCATTCTACCCCAACCAAATTTTCAAATCGCAAACACACCCCTAAACGGGCAACCAAACGGTCCCTTAGTGAATATTTAGGGGAGGGGCCTTGCGAGGACAGCGGTGAGACCCGGGTTAGGGTACTCCGTGTTCCTTGTTTGGTTGTCGGGGTACCCTATATCGGGAACTCACACCGCCCTCTTGAGTTCTTTCCCCCAATGATATTACAACCTTGCTTTTATTGTACATGTTCCCCGCATCTTGGTTATGCGCCCTGGAGGAACTCTGAAGAGTTCATGACATTTGAGTTGTAGAGATGTGTTGTCGGCGGATCCGAGTGGATCATATGCGTATGGATAGGCTGTTCTGTTCTCTTCGTTGGATCCGGTAGAGACTGGCCCAGCGTTAGAAAGGCCGTCCCTTCCAAGGGTTCCCATCAGTAGGCGCCTCCTGATTTGGTTTCGGACTGCGCTGAAGTTGTGGGTGAAAGCCAAGCGGCCTACGGAGTGGAGGAGAGACTATCGGTGGACCAAGGGTGACGAACAGCCTAGTCAGTCCCAAAATCCTATGTCACCCGTGGTAGGGTGAGGGTGAGGGTGTAGTGGGTTGGCGATGAGCGACCTACTGGATTTATGATTGGATGATTATCAGTCCCAATAGCCTATGTCACCCATTGATGGGTGAGGGTGAGGGTGTGGTGGTTCGGCGAGGTACGAACCACTGGATTATGTTGTTATGTCTTAGAGGCTGGATAAATAATGGAATTGTGGTAAATATTGTCTGTGATGCATGGGTTGTGCTGTTCACCGAGCGTGTGGCTCACCCCTCGCATATGTTTTTCCCCAGTGGTCACTGAGCCTGAGCTAGAGCCGGAGCAGCAGTTGGAGCTTTCCGAGGGATTCCTTCAATAGCGGAGCAGCGCCACGTTCCGCGAGTGCCAGAGGTTATCAGCATCCCTTCTTGACTGTATGTATTTGATTTCCGTGCTTGGCACGTGTTTGTATATGTTCAGCTGTATTTGTGTATATTGGCTCTTACAGGATAGATGATTGAGTATCGAGTCTGTAGTATGATTATTTACAGATTCAGTCTTTTGCTTCCGTATTTGGTGTATATATCATGTCAGCCTTTTGTTGCATGTGTGTCATTCTAGTTGTTTGAGTATGATATATTATTGACCTCCTGTGTAGATTCTGATATTATATATACACTTGCCGCGTCCCGGGGACGGCCGCCCTGGGGCGTGACAAAAAGTTGGTATCAGAGCCTGGTCCTGTCAGAGCCAATAGTCTTCCTTTCGTAGAGATGAGTCCTAGGATTTCTATATGAGTATTCTGATCCTAGTGTCTTGTTTTCTTAGGGTGCTGATATGCCTCCTCGCAGAGGACGGCGCGGACGAGGTCCCTCTCAGTCTTTGGAGGTTTCCGGACCTACCAGAGACGAGGATGCTACTGGAGAGCCCTTGACGCAGGAGCCTCCTGCTTGGGAGCGTGCTTTCGCTCGGTTGGCTGATTTGGTGGAGACACAGACGCGGATGTTGGAAGAGCAGGCTAGAGAGATTCAGGAGCTGAGGGCGACTCGCGAGGCAGTTCCGCAGGTCCCCTTGGTGGCAGATCCGCCTGTGGTACCCGATGTACCCCCAGTTCCAATGGCATTTCCAGCGGTAGGAGTTCAGGGTCCCCTGAAGAGGGAGGAGGAGCTAGAGGCGGCGGCGCGAGTGCAGCAGAGCGGCCTCAACGCCTTTCTGAAGCTCCACCCTCCCGAGTTCCATGGGCAGATGGCAGATCCTCTTGCGCCAGAGCGTTGGTTGAGGGAGGTGGACACGATCTTCGCGGCCATGCTTTGCACTGACCGCCAGCTAGTCCCCCTGGCCACCTTTTTTCTGAAGGGTGACGCCTCCGACTGGTGGGCTACCCGAGTGGTGGACATCCCAGAGGGAGTGGAGCAGCTTTCTTGGGCGGGTTTCCGGAGGCATTTTCTGGACGAGTATTTCCCGTTCTCAACGCGCCAGATCGTGATGCGGGAGTTCGAGCAGTTGACGCAGGGCTCCATGTCAGTTGCTGACTACTCTACGCGCTTTACGAGGCTGTCCAGATTCACTCCAGCGTTGGTGATGGACGAGGAGTCGAGGTGACGTCGATTCGAGCTCGGTCTCAGCAGCGCTATCCGGGTGCACGTCACCGCCCATGCTTTCACGAGGTACTCCGACTTAGTGTCTCGAGCGAAGACCATCGAGAGAGACCTCGGGATCCAGGTGGGGGTTCCGACCCCTTCCGCAGATCAGGGTCCTTCCGGGAGTCGGGACCAGGGGTAGCGAAAGAGGAAGAGGCCCCGCTTCGAGCAGTCAGCGGCTGCCTCTCCTCCAGCAGATGCGGTGCCAGGGTGGGATCCAACACCCATTGCAGCAGTGCCCATCCAGTCCATGCAGCTGGAGAGGCGGCGCTGTTTTCATTGTCAGCGCATCGGGCATATCAGATACCATTGCCCTGATGCTGGCCGACCCCGAGTGCCACCTCAGCAGCCGCAGTTCTTGCAGCAGCAGCTTCCGCGCCAACAGTAGCAGCAGCAGCCTCAGCGTCAACAGCAGCCAGTGCAGCCGGCGAGGCGTGCCCCTGCTCCTCAGCCGCGGTTGGTCCAGGGCGGAGTTGCAGCGCTTGCGGCCGAGGATGCGCAGCCTTCGGGTGTCATGGTTCGAGGTATCATCTTGTGTTCCCAGTTCTCTAGTATAGGATAGGTGTGTGTGTAATTGGTGGTTATTATGCAAGTGTGTGGGGTATCTGGATGAGTGAGTGTCAAGAGCGGTTGTTTGGGTTAAGGAAGCCGGGTTATAGCCGTCCTGGCAGCGAGTTCCCATCAGTAGGTACCACCGATGCAGTCGGAGGGGTACTGAATTTGGGAGTATGCTAGGTAGGGGCTACCCGGTAAGAGATTACTGGATGGTGCCGCGAGCGTGGAATCGCTCTCCCCTTCGTTGGATCCGCGTAGTACAGCCCCGGCGTTAGACAGGCTCCCGGTCAGAGGACTAGGTGAGCTACGGAGCGGGGAGAGGCTACCGGTGGACCAGGAGTAGAGAGCAATCTAAGTCTCTCCCAAAGTCCCAAAATGTCTCCTTTCGGGAGTGAGGGTGTGGATGAGGCGAAGGCGGGTCGCTCGTGACCCAAATTTCTGTTGGACCGTTCCCAATGATGTTGGGTCCGGTCTTGTTGTTGATGTTGAAGGACATCATTGAGCTATCATCTAGATGTAGGTGATCCGGAGGGGGTTAGTGGTGTTCTTTTAAATGATGTCTTCTTCCAGTGTTCCTTTCTGGATTAAGGGGCCTTGTGAGGTCGGCGTTGGAACCCGGGCTAGGGTACTTCGTGTTCCTTGTTTGGTTGTCGGGGTATCCTATATCAGGATTTCATGGTGCCCTCCCGAGGTTTCTTTCCCAGGCAAGGGATACCGTGGAAGCATCAGAAAGATGAGAGATCAAGTGCGAGTTTTGGTTAGAGGTTAAGGCCTTTTGGGCCGATTGTTTTCTGGTAAAGGCATATCTGTGGACCCGGGTAAGACGCTTGCTATGTCGAATTGGCGTAGGCCGTCGAACCCCGCAAGGATTCGGAGCTTCCCGAGTTGGAGGGTTATTGCAGGAAGCTTGACGAGGGACTCTCGAAGATAGGTGTTCCTCTTAACCGCCTTACACGGAAGGATGTCCGGTTTGAGTGGTCCCCTTCTTGTGAGGAGAGCTTCCTGAAGTTTTATCGGAGGCTCACCTCAGCGCCAATTCTTACCTCTCCGTCTTGGAGTGGTGGGTTCGCAGTGGGTAAAGGTGTGTCCGCGATCCTGCTCACGTCATCCCGTTCGAGCCGCTCGTCTCTGAGCCGGACAGTCATTCGTGGAGCAGTCGATTGAGATCATGGACCGCTGTGTGAGGAGGCTCTGCACCAAGACCGTCCAGTTGGTCGAGGTGCGATGGCAGCACCGTTCCGGTGTCGAGGACACTTAGGAGCTCAAGGATGCCAGGTGTGACGCGTATCCACATCTTTTCCCCCTCTAGATGTTTTTGCATATTTTGAGGACAAAATTTCCTAAGGGGGAAGAATGTTATATATGTGTCACTTTTAACCTGCTGGTAACCGTTGGAGCGTTCTGGCAGTTTTTGTTTTTTCGTTTTTCGATCGGAACCGCTAATTTTTAGACTGTTAGCTATCGTCCTGAGTTAGAGGACTCCGATTGGAAATCTAACTGCATATTTGGTGTCCTGGTGCCATTTTAGGCCTCTCACGAAAATTTCATTGAATTCCGGTAACGTTTCCGAAATTTCACAGTTTCGGGGCGTATCTGGGTTTTTAAGTCGCTCACTATATAAGGGTGGGATCTAATTTCGAAATCACTATTCATCATCCCTACCAAAGTGATTTTCTCTCTCCCCTCTCTCCTTTTCTCACTTTTGAGCCCCCTAGACCCCTCAAACCTAAAAACCTAAAGCATAGGAAGTGTAGATTGGGTCCTGATCCCGATCTACACCCCGGTGCTTTCAAATTCGAATTCCGGCGAGATTAGCCCCTCCGTCCCCCCTCTCTTCTCCTCTGTTTTGGACCATTTCAGAGGTGGGAGTAGATCCGGGCGTTGGAAGCCTTTTGGGAGAGGTTTCGGTGCGCGGAGAGCAACCGGATTTCCTTTCCTACCCTTGGTAAGCCACTTTTCCTCTCTTTTCTTGCATAGATGTATGCTAGGAGGGTGGATTTGAGGTTGGGTGGTGGTCGGCGGCGGTGGGTGGCCGTCGGAGGGCTGTGGGAGGTGGTCGGAGTCCTTGGGGTGGTCGGAGGTGGGTGGTAGAGGAGCTCGGGCTGGCAGTCCCGGGCAGCAGGCAGCAGCACAGGCAGCACAGGCGCAGCAGCTGGCAGGGGCGCGTGCGCGGGTGTCGCTGGGCGCTGGCAGGCGCAGTCGCGCGCGGGTGCGTGCGCGCGGGTACGCGCGGAGTGGTCGCGCGGGTGCTGGCGCGAGCGGGGGTGTGCGCGCGGGTGCGCGCAGTAATGCGCGCGAGCGTGCGCGCGCGCGGGCAGGGCGCCTGGGCACTGTGCCTGGGTGCTGGGCAGGGCGCCTGGGCATGCGCCTGGGCGAGGTGCTGGGGACCAGTGCGTGCGCGTGCTGGGGCGTGCGTGCAGTGCGCGCGGGGCGCGCTGAGCTGGACGCGCGGTGCGCGCGGGCGCGCACGAGCGTGCGCGTGCGTGCGGCAGTGCGTCAGGGCGCGCGGGCAGGCGCGCGACAGTGCGCCGGTGGTGTCCGGGTGTGCGGGCTGGGCTCGGCAGTGCGCCTTGGCGCGCGGGCTGGGGCTCGGCTGTGCGCCCGAGGCGGGTGGCCGTGCGTGCGGCTGCCCGGTGGGTTCGGGAGTGAGTCGGGATACTCGGATACGCGTGCGTACGGGCCGTGTGTACGTTTGCCCGAGTGTTGGGTATTTTTAGAGTATTTCTAATATATTTTGATGTATTTATGTATTTTACTCACCGTATAAATACCTATCTTGCAGATCTTGACGGACGGTCGCGCGACGACCCCTTTTCTGGTGAGTGGGACAATCCAACCCAGTAGAGAGGCGTTATACGCATTTGGGCGTATACCGACCTCTCCTGGGGCACCATGGATTGATATTAACTGTTGTAATGTATATTTCATGCGAGCATGATTTAAATGTAGAATGCATGCTACCCTAGACTTTGCATGTTAGGGACTTGCACCCTTAGGATATGTGTATGAGCCATGCACCATGTCCCCTGTTCTCATGCTAGGAAGCCTCGGCCTATGCATGCGTCCTACTAGTTTATTTATTAAATTAAATGCTAGTGTATGTTAAATCGCATGCCTTAGATAATATTATAGGGAGGAGCCTTGCGAGGTCAACATTGAGACCCGTGTTAGGGTACTCCGTGTTCCTTATTTGGTTGTCGGGATGTCCTGTATCGGGACCTCATGCTGCCCTCCCAAGGTTTCTAGTCCCAGTAATATTATAAGTAATGTTATATAACTGGTATGATTATTAGCAATTCTAGTGAATATTATAGGGGAGGGGCCTTGCGAGGACAGCGGTGAGACCCGGGTTAGGGTACTCCGTGTTCCTTGTTTGGTATTCGGGGTACCCTATATCGGGAACTCACGCCGCCCTCCCGAGTTCTTTCCCCCAATGATATTCCAACCTTGCTTTTATTGTACATGTTCCCCGCATCTTGGTTATGCGCCCTGGAGGAACTCTGAAGAGTTCATGACATTTGAGTTGTAGAGATGTGTTGTCGGCGGATCCGAGTGGATCATATGCGTATGGATAGGCTGTTCTGTTCTCTTAGTTGGATCCGGTAGAGACTGCCCCAGCGTTAGAAAGGCCGTCCCTTCCAAGGGTTCCCATCAGTAGGCGCCTCCTGATTTGCTTTCGGACTGCGCGGAAGTTGTGGGTGAAAGCCAAGCGGCCTACGGAGTGGAGGAGAGACTATCGGTGGACCAAGGGTGACCAACAGCCTAGTCAGTCCCAAAATCCTATGTCACCCGTGGTAGGGTGAGGGTGAGGGTGTAGTGGGTTGGCGATGAGCAACCCGCTGGATTTGTCTATGGGTGATTATCAGTCCCAATAGCCTATGTCACCCATTGATGGGTGAGGGTGAGGGTGTGGTGGTTCGGCGAGGTACGAACCACTGGATTATGTTGTTATGTCTTAGAGGCTGGATAAATAATGGAATTGTGGTAAATATTGTCTGTGATGCATGGGTTGTGCTGTTCACCGAGCGTGTGGCTCACCCCTCGCATATGTTTTTCCCCAGTGGTCACTGAGCCTGAGCTAGAGCCGGAGCAGCAGTTGGAGCTTTCCGAGGGATTCCTTCAGTAGCGGAGCAGCGCCACGTTCCGCGAGTGCCAGAGGTTATCAGCATCCCTTCTTGACTGTATGTATTTGTTTTCCGTGCTTGACACGTGTTTGTGTATGTTCAGTTGTATTTGTGTATATTGGCTCTCACAGGATAGATGATTGAGTATCGAGTCTGTAGTATGTTTATTTACAGATTCAGTCTTTTGCTTCCGCATTTGGTGTATATATCATGTCAGCCCTTTTGTTGCATGTGTGTCATTCTAGTTATTTGAGTATGATATATTATTGACCTCCTGTGTAGATTCTGATATTATATATACACTTGTCGCGTCCCGGGGACGGCTGCCCTGGGGCGTGACACAATAGGTGACAAAGGATGTTGGGACTTAATAGACTGATAATCATCCTTACACAATCCAGTGGGTCGCCACATCGCCGGCCCACCACACCCTCACCCTCACCCCTCAATAGGTGACATAGGCTCTTGGGACTGACTAAGCTGTTGGTAACCCTTGGTCCACCGATAGTCTCTCCCCACTCCGTAGGTCGTTTGGCCACTCCCACATTCAGCACAGTCCATCTACCAAATCAGGAGGTGCCTACTGATGGGAGCCCCTACACAGGACAACCTTTCTAACGCTGAGGTAGTCTCTACACGGATCCAATGAACGAAACAGAACAGCCTATCCATCGCATATGATCCACTCGGATCCGCTGACAGCACATCTCTACAACTCTAATGTCTTGAATTCTTCAGAATTGCACCAGCGCGCATAACCAAGATGCGGGGAATACATAAGACATAAATGAGGAAAAGAGACCTTGGAGGGCAACCTGAGGTCCCGATGTAGGACATCCCGCCAACCAAATAAGGAACACTGAGTACCCTAACCCGGGTATCAATGTTCACCTCCCAAGGCCTCCCCTATATTCCCCAAGGCATGCTAATAATATCACAAGCTTGCATTTAATTAAATAAATCAAACTAATAGGACGCATGCATAGGTCGAGGCTTTCCTAGCATGATAACGAGGTGACAGGATGACCGGCTCATGCACATATCCTAAGGGTGCAAGTCCCTAACATACAAGACTAGGGTGGCATGCATTCTACACATTAATCATGCATACATGGATTACAATATAAGAGTTAATATGAACTATGTGCCCCAGGGGAGGTCGGTACACGCCCAAGTGCATGTAGCGCCTCCCAACTGGGTTGGGTTGTCCCACTCAACGGTGACCATCTCGTCGCGCGACCGTCCGTCAAGATCTGCAAGACAGGGTAACCCACTTGGTGAGTAAAACACACAAATACCACAAAAACTCAAAACACACAAATAAACACCCAACACTCGGGCAAACGTGGATACGGCCCGTACGCACGCTAGCCCGAGCACCCCGACTCACTCCCGCACCCTCGGCAACCACCCGCACGGCCACCCGCCCCCGTATGCACCGCCGCGCCTCAGCCCGCGCACCCAGGCGCACAGCCAAGCCCCTACCCGCACGCCTGGACGTGCTGCCGAGCCACCCGGGTGCACCGCGCGCCCACTTGGCCCCATCGCAGCAACCCGTGCGCACACCGCACGCCCCGCGCTGGCCCGCGCGCACATCACACGCCCCGCACGCCCACTCCCTCACCCCGCGCGCACCTCTGCTGCCTCGCCGCGCCCTCGCCTCGCTCCGCGCGCACCCCGCGCTCGCCCAGCACTCCATCGACTGGCCGCGCGTGCACAGCGCGCCTGCGCCCCTACGCAGCGCTCCGCGCGCACCCCGCACGACGCCCTGCACGCATGCCCACTCAACCAGCACCCCCAGCACGCCCAGCGCATGCCCACTCGACCAGCACCCCCAGCACACTCGCGCCCAGCGCCCAGCACGCGCGCCCTGCTGGCCTCCAGCTCCACCCGAGCGCACGCCCGCGCGCACGCACGCGCGCCCTGCCAGCTGCTCCGCCTGCTGCGCCTGTGCGCCTGTGCTGCTGCCCTGCCCGAGACCACCCATCCACCTTGCCCGAGCACCTCCACCACTACCCATCGGCCACCAACGGCCTCCGACCGCCCCCAACCACCTCCGACAGCCACTCACAGCCGCCGACAACCACCCAACCTCAAAACCACCCTCCTAACAAGCATCTAAGCCAAAAAGAAGAGGAAGAAGAGCTTACCAAGGGAAGGAAGGGATGTTCGGTTGCTCTCCGCGCACCGAAACGCCTCTCCAAGGGTCTCCACCACCAAGACCTCTTCCCACCTCCGAAATGGCTCCGATCTGAGGAGAAGAGAGGGCGGAAGAAAGGGCTAGACACGCCGGAATTCGAATTTGAAAGCACCGGGGTGTAGATCGGGACCGGATCTACCCTTTCTATGTTTTGGGTTTTAAGGTTTGGGCACTCTAGCTAGGTTGAATGAAGGTTTTAAGGGGGGGAGAGAGAAAAAGTGCTCGGAGAAGAAGATGAATAAGGGATTTAAGTCGTGGGATTTCTTTAAAACCACCCCCACCCCACACATCCTCACACCCCTAATTAGTTTAGCCCTAATTAGGTTTAGGGGGGGGGGGTTTAAGGGGGGTTTTAAGTGAGTTTGACCTAAGTCAACTCAACCACACAAAAGGACAAAAGAGGTTGACCAAGTCATGGGCCCACTTTGACCGAGTCAACTCTCCCAATGACTTCTCGCTCGGTCAAAACCCAGATACACCCCGGAACTGTGAAATTTCTATAATGTTACCGGAATTCGATGAAAATTTCATGAGTGGCTTAAAATGGCACCAGGACACATAATATGCAGTTAGATTTCCAATCGGAGTCCTCTAGCTCAGGACGATAACTAACAGTCCAAAATTTTAGCGGTTCCGATCGAAAAACGAAAAAAACTCAAAAACTGCCAAAATGCTCCAATGGTTACCAGCAGGCCAAAAAGTGACACATATATAACATTCTCCCCCCCCCCCTTAGGAAATTTTGTCCTCAAAATAAATACAAGAACATCTAAGAAGGGAAAAGATGCGGATACGCGTCACGCATGGACGGTCTTGGTGCGGAGCCTCTTCTCGCGGCGGTCCAGGATCTCAATCGGCTGCTCCACGAAAGACAAGTCCGGCTCGAAGACGAGCGGCTCGAACGGGATGATGTGAGCAGGATCGTGGACATATCGCCTCAGCTGCGAGACATGGAAGACGTCATGAGCCTGAGCCAACTGTGGGGGCAGAGCTATGCGATAGGCCACCTCTCCAACTCGCTCAAGGATGAGGAACGGCCCAATGAAACACGGACTCAGCTTGCCCCGCACACCGAAACGGAAGATGCCCTTCATCGGGGACACCTTCAAGAACACATGGTCACCAACCTCGAAGGTGAGCTCACGGCGACGACGGTCGGCGTAGCACTTCTGACGACTCTGAGCGACTCGGATACGCTAGCGAATCGTCTTCACCATCTCTGAGGTCTGGTGAACGATCTCTGGTCCCTCTAACTGGCGCTCTCCGACCTCGTCCCAACACAGGGGGGACCTGCAGCTGCGGCCATAAAGTGCCTCGTAGGGAGCCATCCGGATGCTCGAGTGGTAGCTGTTGTTGTAGGTAAACTCCACCAACGGAAGGTGCCTCTCCCAACTGCCCCCAAAATCGAGAACACAGGCCCGCAGCATGTCCTCAAGAGTCTGGCCGTCCGTCTGCGGATGAAACGCTGTACTGAAATGGAGGTTCGTACCAAGGGCGTGCTGGAGGCTACGCCAGAACCTCGAAGTAAAACGCGCGTCTCGATCAGAAATGATGCTGACTGGAGTGCCACGGAGACGGACAATCTCAGAGACAAATAACTGCGCCAGGGTGTCCAGAGAATCGGTGAGTCGGATGGGGAGGAAATGAGCAGACTTCGTCAGCCGGTCGACGATCACCCAGATGGCATCGCGACCCGAACGTGACCTCGGCAAACCCGAGACGAAGTCCATGGTGATCTGCTCCCACTTCCACTGAGGGATCTCAATGGACTGCAGCTTCCCCGCAGGGCGCTGATGCTCCGACTTCACCTGCTGGCATACTAGGCACCGGGCAACGAAACGGGCAATATCCGTCTTCATCCCGCGCCACCAGTAGCCGCGACGAAGGCCCCTGTACATCTTCGTGCCACCAGGATGCACTGTGTACCTCGAGAATGCACACTCGGCCTCTGAATCGCAGGATCCCGTCCGCGCGAATCTGGTAGTCCGGACGCTCGCCCCGGGCGACGCCTTCAGAGAGGACTATAAAATGCGGATCCTGTGCCTGAGCCGTGCGGATATCGTCGAGAAGGACTGGCTGCACCACCAGCCTGGCCAAAAAGCCACCAGCAGGAGTCTCTCGAACGCAAATCCAGCAAGCGGCCTCCTCCAGAAGCCTCCAACGACGGACAGCCATGTGGGCGGCCATGCCCAAGGGCTGCCTACTGAGCGCATCTGCAACGACATTCGCCTTACCCGGATGGTAAGCGATGTCACAATCGTAGTCCGTCAGAAACTCAACCCAACGTCTCTGACGCATGTTGAGCTCCGGCTGGGACTGCAGATATGTCAAGCTCTTATGATCAGTAAAGAGCTCGAACTCCTCTCCATAGAGGTAATGCCTCCACATCTTCAGCGCAAAGATGATCGTAGCCAACTCAAGGTCATGGGTGGGGTAATTCTGCTCATGGGGCTTCAACTGACGAGACGCGTAAGCCACAACCTTACCGTGCTGCATCAGGACGCAACCCACACCCAACTGCGATGCATCAGTGTAAACTGCGAACCCACCACTCCCAGACGGAAGGGTAAGAACTGGCGCTGAGGTGAGCCTTCGCTTCAGCTCCTGGAAGCTCTCCTCGCAAGCAGGGGACCACTCGAACCGAACATCCTTCCGAGTGAGGCGGGTAAGAGGAACGGCTATCTTCGAGAACCCTCGACAAACCTCCTGTAATAACCCGCCAAGCCCAAGAAGCTCCGAATCTCTGTGGGGTTCGACGGTCGACGCCAATTCGACACGGCGAGCGTCTTCTCCGGGTCCACAGCTATGCCCTCACCGGAAATCACATGGCCCAGAAAGGCCATACGCTCCAACCAGAACTCGCACTTGCTGAACTTGGCGAACAACTGATGTCTGGCCAAAGTCTCCAAGACAGTGCGAAGATGGTGAGCGTGCTCCTCAAGACTCCTCGAGTACACCAATATATCATCGATGAATACTACCACAAAGGAGTCGAGGAAGGGTCGAAATACCCGGTTCATCAGATCCATGAAGGCCGCCGGCGCGTTCGTCAACCCGAATGGCAGTACTCTGAACTCGTAGTGCCCATACCGGGTGCGAAAGGCCGTCTTCGAAATGTCTGACTCCCGGATCTTCAGCTGGTAGTACCCCGAGCGGAGATCGATCTTGGAAAAGACACACGCTCCCTGGAGCTGGTCAAACAGATCGTCGATCCGCGACAACGGGTACTTGTTCTTCACTGTCCGTTTATTCAGCTGCCTGTAATCAATACACAGCCGCAGCGAACCGTCCTTCTTCCGGACGAACAGGACAGGGGCTCCCCACGGAGAAACACTCGGACGTGCGAAGCCCTTCTCCAGCAACTCCTCCAATTGCTCCTTGAGCACCCTCAGCTCTGCAGGGGCCATCCGGTACGGAGCTCTCGAAATCAGCTCGGTCCCCGGAATCAGATTGATCTCAAACTCGATCGCGCGATCCGGCGGTAATCCTGGAAGATCATCGGGGAAAACCTCGGGATACTCTGCCACGACCGGAGTCTGACTGATATCTGCCTGCAGCGGTGCATCCTCCTGAGCAATGTACGCTAGAAAGCCCTCACACCCTCCCTGAAGGAGTCTCCACGCCTGCATGGATGACATGAACCCCAAAGGGGCTACGTCACGATCGCCCACGAACTGGAAGGACCTCCGACCCGGAAGGTGGAAAGACACCGACTTGGTGAAACAGTCGATGCTGGCATGACTAGCTGCAAGCCAATCCATCCCCAGGATGGCATCAAAGTCCGTCATCGCGAGCTCCACCAGCTCCACTGGAAACTCATGCTCCGCAACCTCTACCGTACACCCTCGGTACACAGAACTGAGGAGAATACGGTCTCCCACGGGCAATGATATCTCCAAGATAGCATCCAAAGGGGCGGACGCCACGCCCGTCCGTCTCGCGAAAGCGGGAGACACGAACGAGTGGGTGGCCCCGGAATCAAACAATACATAAGCAGGAAGCTGGGAGATCTGAACAGTACCTCTGACCACGCTGCCTGATGCCTGAGCCTCCTCTGCCGAAAGCGCTGCCACTCGGCCCTGGACGAACTGAGGCTGAGGAGCAGGGGCACGCCTCACCGGCTGCGCTGGCTGCCTCCTCTGATCAGCACGGCCACCCTGTGGCTGCTGCTGCTGACGCTGAGGCTGCTGCTGCTGCTGAAACGGCTGCTGCTGCTGCGGAGGCATCACTCGGGGTCGGCCAGCGTCGGGGCAATTATACAAGATATGCCCGACGCGCTGACAGTGATAACAGCGCCGCGTCTCTGGTTGCCTCGCCTGGACTGGCACTGCTGCGATGGGTGCTGGACGTCGCACTGGCACCGCATCTGCTGGAGAAGAGGCAGCCGCTGACCGATCAAAACGGGGCCTCTTCTTCTTCCGCTGACCCTGGTCCTGACTCCTGGGTGGCCTCTGGTCTGTCGACGGGGTCAGAGCCCTCACGAGATCCCGAGGTCTCGCTCGACGGTCTTTGCTCGAGACACTAAGTCGGAGTACCTCGAGAAAGCCTGGGAGGTGACGTGCACCCGAATGGCACTGCTGAGACCGAGCTCGAATCGACGGCACCTCGTCTCCTCGTCCATCACCAAAGCTGGAGCGAATCTGGATAGCCTCGTGAAGCGCGTGGAGTAGTCAGCGACAGACATAGTGCCCTGAGTCAGCTGCTCAAACTCCTGCATCACTATCTGTCGCGTCGAGAAGGGGAAGTACTCCTCCAAGAAATACCTCCAGAATCCCGCCCATGTAAGCTGCTCCAATCCCTCCGGGATGTCCACTGATCTAGTAGCCCACCAGTCGGCGGCGCTACCCTTCAGCATAAAAGTGGCCAGGGAGACTCGCTGGCGGTCGGTGCAAAGCATAGTCGAGAAGATGGTATCCACCTCCATCAACCATCTCTCTGGAGCAAGGGGGTCCTCCGTCTGACCCTGGAACTCGGGAGGGTGGAGCTTCAGAAAGGCTGAGAGGCCACTCTGCTACCCTCGCTGCAGCCTCTAGCCCACCTCCCTCTCCTGCGGGTCCTGAACTCTGACCGCCGGGACCACCACGGGGACTGGGGGTACATCGAGTACCACAGGCGGATCTGCCGCCAAGGGGACCTGCGGAACTGCCTCGCGGGCCGCCCGCAGCTCCTGGATCTCCCGTGCCTGATCTGCCAATACTCTGGTCTGGGCCTCCAATGCCCTGGTCTGGGCCTCCAATGCCCTGGTCTGCGTCTCCACCAAATCAGCTATCCGCGCAAACGCGCGCTCCCAGGCAGGAGGCTCCTGCGCTAATCCTGGCCTCACGGCTGAGGACTCACCAATAGCATCCTCGCCTCTGGTAGGTCCGAAAACCTCCAAAGGTCGAGAGGGACCACGTCCGCGCCGTCCTCTGCGAGGAGGCATATCAGCAACCTAAGAAAACCAGACACTAGGATCAGAATACTCATATAGAAATCCTAGGACTCATCTCTACGAAAAGAAGACAATTGGCTCTGACAGGACCAGGCTCTGATACCAACTTTTGTCACGCGCCAGGGCGGCTGTCCCTGGGACGCGGCAAGGGTATACATGATATCAGCAGTCAATACAGGAGATCAATAATATACCATAAACAACAGCTAAAAAGACAACACAGACAACAAAAGGGCTGACATGATGTATACACAGAAATGCGGAAGCAAAAGACAGAATCTGTAAATCAACAACACTTTACAGACTCGATACATAATCATATGTCCTGTGAGAGCCAATATATCCACAATACATCCAAATACAATCCATACTAGGTGCCCAAGCACAGAGATATATACATACAATCAAAGGAAGGATGCTGATGGCCTCAAAACTCGAGGGACGTGGCGCTACTCCGCTACTGGTGTAGTCGCTCGGGAAGCTCCTCCTTCAAGTCCGCCTCGGTAATCACTGGAGAAAATAATTATGCGAGGGGTGAGCCACACGCTCAGTGAATAGCACAACCCATGCATACAGTTTATATTAACCACATTTAATCAAGTCACTAGCCTCAAAATGGCATAAACAACACAAATCCGGGGGTTCGTTACATCGCCGAACCACCATACCCTCACCCTCACCCCTCAATAGGTGACAAAGGATGTTGGGACTTAATAGGCTGATAATCATCCTTACACAATCCAGTGGGTCGCCACATCGCCGGCCCACCACACCTCACCCTCACCCCTCAATAGGTGACATAGGCTCTTGGGACTGACTAGGCTGTTGGTCACCCTTGGTC
The DNA here is from genome assembly GCA_030737835.1 of Acorus gramineus. Classification (NCBI taxonomy): domain Eukaryota; kingdom Viridiplantae; phylum Streptophyta; class Magnoliopsida; order Acorales; family Acoraceae; genus Acorus; species Acorus gramineus. The sequence goes on from CM060847.1 coordinate 26,849,184, forward strand.
CACCGATAGTCTCCCCACTCCGTAGGTCGTTTGGCCACTCCCACATTCAGCACAGTCCTTCTACCAAATCAGGAGGTGCCTACTGATGGGAGCCCCTGCACGGGATGACCTTTCTAACGCTGAGGTAGTCTCTACACGGATCCAACGAAGGGAACAGAACAGCCTATCCATCGCATATGATCCACTCGGATCCGCTGACAGCACATCTCTACAACTCTAATGTCTTGAATTCTTCAGAATTCCACCAGCGCGCATAACCAAGATGCGGGGAATACATAAGACATAAATGAGGAAAAGAGACCTTGGGAGGGCAACCTGAGGTCCCGATGTAGGACATCCCGCCAACCAAACAAGGAACACGGAGTACCTAACCCGGGTCTCAATGTTTACCTCGCAAGGCCCCCTTATATTCCCCAAGGCATGCTAACAATATCACAAGCTTGCATTTAATTAAATAAATCAAACTAATAGGACGCATGCATAGGTCGAGGCTTTCCTAGCATGATAACGAGGTGACAGGATGCACGGCTCATGCACATATCCTAAGGGTGCAAGTCCCTAACATACAAGTCTAGGGTGGCATGCATTCTACACATTAATCATGCTTGCATGGATTACAATATAACTGTTAATATTAACTATGTGCCCCAGGGGAGGTCGGTACATGCCCAAGTGCATGTAGCGCCTCCCAACTGGGTTGGGTTGTCCCACTCACCGGTGACCGGGTCGTCATGCTACCGTCCGTCAAGCTCTGCAAGACAGGGTAACCCACTTGGTGAGTAAAACACACAAATACCACAAAATACACAAAAACACACAAATAAACACCCAACACTCGGGCAAACGTGCATACGGCCCATACGCACGCTAGCCCGAGCACCCCGACTCACTCACGCACCCTCGGCAACCACCCGCACGGCCACCCGCCCCCGGATGCACCGCCGCGCCTCAGCCTGCGCACCCAAGCGCCGCCGGGCCCCTGCCCGCACGCCTGGACGTGTTGCCGAGCCACCGGGTGCACTGCGCGACCACTGCGCCCCATCGTAGCAGCCCGTGCGCACACCGCACGCCCCGTGCTGGCCCACGCGCACATGACACGCCCAGTGCCTCACCCCGCGCGCACCTTGCTGCCTCGCCGCGCCCTCACCTCGCTCCGCGTGCACCCCGCGCTCACCCAGCACTCCATCGACTCGCCGCGCGCGCACCCCGCACGACGCCCTACACGCATGCCCACTCGCCCAGCACCCCCAGCAAGCCCAGCACATGCCCACTCTACCAGCGCCCAGCACGCGCGCCCTGCTGGCCTCCAGCTCCACTCTTGCGCACGCCCTACCAGCTGCTCCGCATGCTGTGCATGTGCTGCCGGTGCTGCTGCCCTGCCCGAGACCACCCATCCACCTTGCCCGAGCACCTCCACCACCACCCATCGGCCACCAACGGCCTCCGACCGCCCCCAACCACCACCGACAGCCACCCACAGCCGCCGGCCACCACCCAACCTCAAAACCACCCTCCTATCAAGCATCTAAGCCAAAAAGAAGAGGAAAAAGAGCTTACCAAGGGAAGGAAGGGATGTTCGGTTGCTCTCCGCGCACCGAAACGCCTCTCCAAGGGTCTCCACCACCAAGACCTCTTCCCACCTCCGAAATGGCTCCGATCTGAGGAGAAGAGGGCGGAAGAAAGGGCTAGACACGCCGGAATCCGGATTTGAAACCACCGGGGTGTAGATCGGGACCGGATCTACCCTTTCTATGTTTTAGGTTTTAAGGTTTGGGAACTCTAGCTAGGTTGAATAAAGGTTTTAAGGGGAGGGGAGAGAGATTGCTCGGAGAAGAAGATGAATAGGGGGGGTTTAAGTCGTGGGATTTCTTTAAAACCACCCCCACCCCACACATACTCACACCCCTAATTAGTTTAGCCCTAATTAGGTTTAGGGGGGGGGTTTAAGGGGGGTTTTAAGTGAGTTTGACCTAAGTCAACTCAACCACACAAAAGGACAAAAGAGGTTGACCAAGTCATGGGCCCACTTTGACTGAGTCAACTCTCCCAATGACTTCTCGCTCGGTCAAAACCCGAATACGCCGCGGAACTGTGAAATTTCTGGAACGTTACCGGAATTCGATGAAATTTTCATGAGTGGCTTAGAATGGCACCAGGACACATAATATGCAGTTAGATTTTTAATCGGAGTCCTCTAGCTCAAGACGATAGCTAACAGTCTAAAATTTTAGCGGTTCCGATCGAAAAACGAAAAAAACTCAAAAACTGCCAAAATGCTCCAATGGTTACCAGCAGGCCAAAAAGTGACACATATATAACACTACCACTACTTCCACAGCCCTCCTCATCCTTCTTTGGCTGCAAATCAGGGGGGGGGAAGACATGAGAGGGAGCTTGAGAGAGGAGAAACCACAACAACAACAACACATACACAAAACTCACCTCTTGTGCTTCCTTCTTCACCTTCTCCTTCTTTTGCTTCTTCCTCCTCCTTCTCCACACACAAAGAGGGGAAAAAGAGACCAAGAAAGGGAGAGAAAGAGAGATCCATGAATTGGGAGAGAGGGGGAGAGAGAGAGAGATGGCAAAAAGGTCATTTCCATGCTCAAATAGTGTTTTGGGGTGACCAAAGGGGCTGGTGAGGTTAGGATTAGGCTCACCCTCACTCAACCACTTATTTTTGCTTTATTGGGAAGCGTGCGAAGAAGCACCTCACACTCGAAAATATCTCACCCACCGAAACCCAGTAACGGCCAAACCCAGATGCGATTCAGAACTGCATGTTTTTCAACACTTATCGGAATTCGATGAAATTTTTATGGGTAGTACTAAACAGTACCAGGACCCATAATATGTAGTTAGATTTCCAATCAGAGTACTCTAACTCCTGCAGGTGACTAAAAGCTAGAATTTTAGCGACTCCGATCGAAAAAAAGGCCCTGAATGATCCAAATGTGACCAAGGCTTAACCGAAATGGCTCCAAATGACACAGGCATAACAGAAATCTATAGTGACCCAACGCTGGTAGTGTTTCAGAGCATCGGAGAATATGAAACAAGGGATGAGCGAATGATTGCATATCAGGAAAAGGTGCAGTTGTTGCTCTTCCGGTTCAGTTCGGCTAATATCCATTAGATAGAGAGAGAACTCAATGTTCAGGCGGATGCCTTAGCTAATCTAGTATCAGCCATCAGCGGAAAGCTGACTAGGAGCATTCAAATCGATTATTTGAAAATCCTGAGTATTGAAAGGGCTGATCAGATCTTAATGGTTGCCTGCGCGGAAGACTCACCCAACTGGATGACGGACATCAAATGGCACCTCTCGGAAGGATTCCTGCCATAGAGTAAATTCAAGGACAAAAAGCTCAAGCAGAGGGCGGCCAGATTTTGGATGTCATCTATGGGAATCCTCTATAAAAGGAGTTTTGAGGGACCTTATTTAACCACAAGAGGCGCAACGGGTGCTGAACACGCTCCACTCGGGTTTGTGTGGGGAACACATCGGATCTCGGTCACTAGCCCTCCGGGCATTATCAATCGGGTATTTTAGGTCGAGCTTAAAAGAGATTTTGCAAACCTAGTTCGAAAATGCAAAAATTGCCAAAGATTCGGCACACTCATTCACCAACCAGCAGTAGACCTTGTTCCTCTCAAGAGCCCTAGGCCATTTGCCCAATGGGGACTAGATATTGTCGGACCTATGCCCATGGCATCTCGGGAAAAATGCTTCCTTATGATAGCCACCGATTACTTCACTAAATGGGTCAAAGCGGTGCCTCTAGCGAGAATCAAGGATACTGAGGTTAAGGCCTTCTTGTGGAAGGAGATAGTGTGTCGCTTTGGAGTTCCACACTCCATCATCTCAGACAATGGATAGCAGTTTGGCAGTTCCTGGATAAAGGAGTTCTACGAAGAATTGAAGATACAGCATCATTTTTCCACTCTGCGATATCCCCAGAGCAATGGACAAGCTGAAATCACAAACCGAACTATCCTAGATGGTTTAAAGAAAAGGCTAGACACTGCAAAAGGGAAATGGGTCGACAAACTTTCATCGGTCCTCTGGTCCTACCGGACCACCGCACGAAGGTCTACGGGAGAGACCCCCTTCCCACTAGCATTCGGAATTAAAGTCGTTCTGCAAGCTGAGACCTACCTACCCACCCACCGAACCCTGGACTTTGATCAAGCATGGAATGACAGTCAGATGATGCAAGACTTAGAACTCCGAGATGAAAGGAGGGAGATCGCAGCAATAAGGACGGTGGATTATCAAAACCAAATATCTCGATATTACAATCGATGAGTTTCAAGCAGGAGTTTTTGAGCTGGCAATCTTGTCCTCAGAGAAGTCTTCCCAGAAACCAAGAACAAGAAGGATGGAAAACTTGGACCGAACTGGGAGGGCCCTTTCAAAGTAATGAAGGTCAGACCAAATGGAGCCTATCATTTAGAAACTGTGGATGGGACTGAGATTCCCCGACCTTGGAATGTAATCCATCTCAAGTAACGCAATAGGACGAAGCCGCGCTCAATGGGCTGAAACTAGTCGGGGTAGCTCTTTGCACTCGATTCAGTTCAGCCCTAGCCGTCGTGCACTAGCCAAACGACACAACAAAGCCGGGCTCAACGGGCTGAAACTGGTCGGGGTCGCTCTATGCACTCGACTCAGTTCAGCCCTAGGAGCTGCGCACTAGTCAATACGGCCCAACGAAGCCTCGCTCAACGGGCTGAAACTAGTCGGGGTCGCTCTTTGCACTCGACTTAGTTAAGCCCTAGCAGCTGCACACTAATCAAATAACACAAACGAGGGAAGAGAGGGGGTATCAAGAAGATAAAGATCCACGGAACCCGCTGCGAAAGCAAAACTGCAGGGCGTATCTAAGAATATGCCAATCTAAAACAGTACGTCCCCCCTGTCATTAAACTGCATCGACATCACAAAACAGGCATGCAAAAGGAATAGATAGCAACAAGACAAACATCCAGATTACTAGCACAAATAAAACTGAACTGTCTAGATAGATTCACCATACAATAAATTGGCATCCATGCCATTTCACCATGGAGTCGTAAGTACAAAATGCAAAAAAAAAAAAACATATATACATATAATGAAAGTAGTCCATGAAGCATCAATTGGGCTTTTCTTCCGTGGCGCGCCTTGAGGAAGCTCGTCGGATCAGGGGAATAGAATCTTCTTCAGCTTCAACCCTAGTTTCCAATGTCACCAGATCTTCATTCATTTGAACCACGGTTTCAGCTGCACCCGCCACAGGAGGAAGCGCCTCTGACTTCATCACATTCCCGCAAGGCTCATTCTTTAGTCCTGCGATGTTGGCAACTAACGACTTCATTACGGCAGAGTTATCTGGACAGCCAGGGGAAGGAAACCCGTCGACATCTATGATATCAGACAATGTACAACCAAGGAAACTGGTTACCTAACCATGCAAGACCGCAGGTTCAGAAGAAGACGGTGGGTTTGATCGATCCCTCTGATCCTTCGATTCGAGAAGCTGAGGTCCGAACACCTGGGGGACCTGTTCTGGACCTGGTTCAGGCACCCCATCACGACAGTCATAGAAGCCCTTGTAGTAACCTCTATCATAGGCCACCGAAATGGCCTCTTCTGACTTCTTTTCAATCGGGCCCAGTCGGTCCTGTACCTTTTCAAGAACCTGGATTTCAAAATCCAGCTCTCTCTCTCTCTCTTCTGCTGTTCGGCCTCAGATGCGATGCGGGACCGATCAACTCTTTCCTTCTCTAGTGCCAGGGACGTTTCAAGAAGGTCCTTTTTAAACCTTTCGACCACCTGGGAGTGCTCCTCTTGGGCAGTACTTAATGCAATCTCAACTTTCTCCCGAGCTGCCTGCTCCCCTTCGCGGGCACGATGTGCCCGAGCAACGTCACTAATAACTTGGTCGAATCTTTGACCCATCATGCTCGAATAAATGCTGAGCTGTTTCAGGATAAGAAGACCATAAAAATGGAGAATAACAGTGCAAAATGCAACTATCAGCGGTCCAATTCACATCAAAATAAAAGGTACCAGGTAGGCCATGTTCTGAAGGACAGAACCCGTCTCGAAAACGGACATGTCACCCACCATAGCCTTATCCTTCTCCAGGATCACGAATCGGATCAAACTGACCGCCACTTCTCGATCCTTGAGGCCAGAATCAGAAACATGAATCAAGCAGGACAGGGCCGGAGGGGTGGGAACGAACGGCCGGGCCTCCGGTTCCCGAAGAGTAACTGGTGGGGAAGATAACATGGTGGCCGGGACTTTCCCCTTGCCCAAGGAGACGTCGTAAGACGGCGGCGGTAGCTGAGGGGACGAAGAGGAATGTCCAACCGTGGCCGGCCTGCTTCTTTTCGAAGGAGTGCTCGAGGAAGGTTTCACCGGCGAGCGCCGCCTTTTCTCAGGACCGGGGAGTTGGCCAATTCTTCCAGACCGGGCGTCCACCTCGGCCTGGAGCACAGCAAGTCGAGCCATCTTCTCCTTCTCACTAGAAGGAGTGATGCTCTTCTCCACCGATCCAGTGACCCGCGTTTCCGTGGACTTCGGATCAGTAGAAGGCACCCGCAACCCTTCTCTCCTTCTCGTCGGGAGTTGCGTCTGACCTCCCAGCAGAATTGAGGTCCGTTTCTCTCCGGACCCGAGGTCGGCCAAGGGCGCCGATGGCCTGGTCACCCCCTCCTTCTCGGTAGTAGTAGGGGCTGTTCTTCCGAAGGAGCTTGAGTCAGATTCCCCCCCAGGCTTTGGGCTGTCCTTAGAACCCCTCCGGAGCTGCAAACCATGTCGGGCTCCACTAGACGAGCTCTCTGTCGCCATAGGATCGCCAAAGCCTAATTGAAAGATGGGGCTCCAAGTCTTCCTCAGAGTGTCCTTCACCCTCGGGGAGTCGGCCGGCGACAGTCACAGGTGGTCCCAATTCGACAATAGGGGAAGAGGGAGCCGCTACAATGTCGCGAAAGCGAGGACCAAGGCGACGGCAGCTGCTTGGGTTGGGATTATCCCAACCAAGAATCCGGAAGAAGGCCCGATCGCTCCTTTTGAAAGCAGCTTTGATGTGCTCCAGTCTCACCAAATCATTGGATGGACGCGAATTTGCAGCAGAAGCTAAACCGGAATGGAAAATAAGTTCAGTAAAGCAAAAATGCAAAGTTATTCATGAACAAGCCAAAAAATACTGCCTGACCTAGGGAGCCTATCAAGCCGATCTGGGGAACTCTCCATATATCTTCGGGGGCGCCACTGAACTCCCAGTTGCCGGACAGAATAATCAGCTTACTCTCGGACCAACCCTTATCGGAGTCTGGCAGGTCATCTATCAATTTCTCTTTGGAATTCCTAGCCCTGAAGTGATAGCCCTTACCAGATTTCCTAAGCTCATAAGTATACATAATTTTGGGGACGCCTAAATCTAAGTTGAGTTCCCGATTTAGCGCCACATAGCACATCAAAACCCTGAAAAAGTTGGGATTGCATTGTGTTGGGTGGAGATCAAAAGTCGACAAGAACTTCCTCACGAGTGGATGGAATGGCACCGTTAAGGCACCCCTAGCTATGTGGGAAGGATACACGTACATACACGAGTGGTTCATGCTATCTAGGGGAATAGGAAACGAGTCAAAGTCTGACAATGCCATGCCTACCGACTCAGGGATTTCAAACATGCTCCTAAGGCCATGTAAGGATTTAGCGATTGATGTTCTCATAATGGAAAGGCAAATAAAGAAGAAAGACGGGATAAAGGATCCTTCCTAAAAATGAAGAACAGACCCAGCAGGAGAGAGAAAGGATGATACCTCGATTCAAAGATGAAGGGCTCGGTTACCTCTTCGTCTGGATGATGGATCCCTATTTAAAAGATGTCAGCCGTGCCGTAGGAATGGCACACCCTTTCGGCTACCCGAGATACGACGATTGGCGCATCGGGAAGGAGAAACGGCACCCCTAATCATGAGATCGATTTCAAAATACCTTAAATATCCCCCTCAAGCGCCACGTGTAAGAAAGCTCACAGGACTCTGACACCAGAAGATACGCAGAATCGTGAGGACCAGACCCTGCATGACCACGTTCAGACTGATGAGCTGGGTAATCAAACAGCTGCGATTGTCACTAACCTTTCAACCCAACATTGAAAAGCGTGACCTTTAGAAGTCGGTAAAAAAAAGCCGACAATGCCCGACCAGGAGGGGGCGTACTCACTTTAAGCCCGACTTGACAACTCTGATCTATTCGAAAAACAACCTGCAGAGTTAAGGTACACAAGAAAGAAGGATGCAGGGGAGAGGCACAACAATGCAAGCCAAATTCTATGGCAAAAATATAATCGTATAAGATAAGTGTAAACGCTCAACATAGGAAAAAGTTTGAAGTACAAAGTCATGACAAAAAGATAAACTGTACGCGGGACGCGGCCCGGAAAAACTTTTACAATAATAAAAATAGAAGCAAGATCGAAGCATTTGTTGGAACGAGAACAGAGAGGAACCAGGAGGCACGTAGTGGCATCTTCTCACTAACAAGGGCGAGAAGTAGACGGGTCAGACCGAGCTGAGGCGCTCGGAGCATCCTCCGCAAAGCGGCCATCACGTCTCTCATAGAGAGAGAGATCATACACATATTTCAACTGGATCGAGGAGAGAAAGGCTTCACCAGCTCGAGCAGCCATGTAACCAGCATGAAAACCAGCAGAGAAGTCGCTGAATCACTCGTCCTCCTCTTCTTCGACAAGGCGCCTTAGCCTATCGAGATCCCTCCCGGCGGCAGTGACGTGTCCCTAGGCTGTGAGGCTAGCCCTGCGAGGAAGAGCAGGGGGCATCGCGAATTGAGGGTCAGTCAGAGGACAGTCGCTAGCCATAGGCCGAGGGGGGCTGGAAGTGAGGACACGACCGGGTGCTCTCGCTGGAGAAGAAGGAACTGGGGCCGCCACACTAGGCTCTCCAGCGGCCTCCAGAAAGCCCCAGGAATGCCCAGCATGATCTTCTGCTCGGGGAGACTCACCCTCGCGAGCTCTTCCCTCTCCCCGGGCTTGCTCTCCTGAGGCTGCGGATGGGGAAGCTTGATGACTCAGGAAAGAGGGGGGAGCTGGATGATTCAGAGGATGGCCATCCCTGAGAAAAGCGTCTTCTTTCTCTTTAATCTGGATCGGGTGGTTGTAAGGCACAGCCGACCTAACTGCCACCTTACGGAGGCGATTCGACCTCCTCAACGCGCCCCCGCCGACAGACGAAGAGTTGGACGTCTCGCCCCGAGAGAAGGAAGAGGCGCTAGGACGGGCACACCCGCTTGAAGATGGAAGAGGGGTCGGAGCAGGCGCAACGCCAGGGTTGACAAGGGCGGCACCCAATAAAGATTTCCAGCTCCTCTCCCAAAAACTTAGGGCGCGATCGATGTCCCCCATGCAGAGACTCTCTTGAGGGGGACACGCATTAAGAGACGAGTCACCTGCAAAAAGAGGACGTTTAAAAAAAAAAAAAGGAGCAAAACGGTTGACGCCAGGAAGAAAGACCAACCGGATCCCAGGGGAGAGTCCCTCCAATGAAGCGGGACGCGAAACATGCAACCTTCGGGCGCCCATGCGCCTTGAATCTTGAAGAGTTTGGACCGCCAATCATAGACGAACTCTTGCACATCCTTGATCAGCTCCCGCGAAGCCGACCTCTGCGCCAGGTAGAACATCCGGCCTTCTCCATTGAGGAACTTCAGCGCATAGAAGATCCGCACCTCGCTCAGGCCGAGGTTGATGCTACAAGAACGGTTGAGTGCAGTAACTGCCATCAAGATGCGATAGGCGCTCAGGACGAGTTGGAGAGGGTGAAGGCCGAAGAAGCTCAGAAATTCCATTATCAGCAAAGATAACGGAAAGGTGATCATGCCAGCCACAATCTGGCTGGAGTAGAGTAGGAGGGTTTCGGGGTCTGGTTGGGGGGGCATTTCCCCGGTATACTCCTCAACGACAAGGCTATTGGGAAAGTTGGCCATTTTAAACAGGGAATAGGAGTGGAAAGATGCGCTAGATAAAATCTACAAGAAAGAAAGTCCTATTGAAGTAAAAACTCAACAGCAGAAGAGCATATATAAGGGATCGGGACCGGAACCCTAACCGCCACTGTCGATTCAGGAAGACGAGGCGACAAAATTAAAATCCGGGAGTTATTCCCCCCCCCCAGTAAGTGGTACTAAATGAAGAGGGCAACTCGAGAAGTGACAAGTGTCGTAGGGACAAGCCATCAGGCCCAGCGCCCGAATCCGGTCGATGCGAAAGGCTTGGTGGGCAAGTCGTTCAGACTGGCAAGCTTCCCCAGGTCAGTTCTTCTAGCCCCCCAAGAAATTGAGAGCCCAAAAGAAGGGGGCATTTGGAAGTGACCGAATTAGTCAATGTCAAATAAGCACAAGGGCTAGGCTATGAGCAGCCCTTGTTGATAAAATTGTGGGCCAGAGGAAGGAGAGCCCATGGGCCTGAAATTTCACCAACGGATCGGATAATCTCGCCTTCCTTCGAAGGTCGGGCAAATGATCAAGCCCGACCTTAAAAAGGCAACCATATGCTGATTAATCTCAAGATAGGAGTCAAACATTGCTCAACCTTAAGGTTAAGCCAACCAAAGGGTAGTGCCCGGGTAAAAGGAAGGTTGGCCATAGGGCCCTCCTCTGCAGAAGAACGGTTAGTGAAGAGAATATTCCCTGACAGTGGAAAAGGACAGGTTGTCAGAAGAACGGTTATGGCATGATGATCCCTAGGAACCACATGTCCAAGGATCCTGAGGCCACGTGGAGATTCCATATCATGATATGGTCACCCCGCAAGGCCAAGCTCGGCACGCCATTATGGAGTATAAAAGGGGAGACTTCCTCTCCTTTTGAAGGTATGCAAACACTGACTCTCACTCCTACCAAGACCCAAGGATTCTAAGTTCCTCTTCTTCCCTAAAGGAAGAGATTGCTGACTTGAGCGTCGGAGGGGCGTTAGCTAGCACCACACTGGTATGAGTTTCAGGTACCCAAAGCCAAAGGGGAAGGAAGGAGGAGGCAGACGATTAAGAAGGCTGTAGGCGGTGGTGAACTGACGTGAAGAGAAGGACCAGCCCACGCCATCTCAGGTCTACATTCAAAGCCTGGACCCGGTCTAAGAGGGGGGAGCCAGATTTCATCCCCCACAGTAATAATGATGATCACATTTTTTTGTGAAACCATGATCTTTTTAGAACATATGATCACTTTTTTTTTAGTAAATTATGATATTTGGATAACAAAAATCACGATTCATAAAAAAAACTATGATCGTTTAATAGCTATGTTATCACGGTTAATATAAAATCGTGATCTTTTCATATATAAAAGATCATTTGTTAATGGAAAGCAAGATCATTTCCTAGTGAAAAAAACCTAACTTGTGGTCCCAACTCCCAAATCCCGATCAACCCCACTTCTCCCATGTACGCTCTCCTCTCTCACATGTTCCTCTATGACTGCGCCTTCCTCCTCCGCCAACCCAACCGCAGCCATCGCTGCCCCTTCTTCCTCTGACCCTCTGCAACACTGACATCTCCTCGCCCTCCGCGACGCCACAGCTGCATCCCCTTCCTCCTCCCCTGATGTTGCCCCGGCCCACATCAGCACCTCCTTGTCCTGCTCATTAAGTCTCTCTCTCTCTCCCCCATCCAATCCTCTCCACATCAGATTTGCCCTAGCGAATCTCTACCCCCCACTCCCCCTCTCCCCCCTCCTCCCCCTCCCACATCAGATCTGGCTGATCTCCACCCCTCCTCCTCCTCCTCCTCCTCCTCCCTCTCTCGCATCAGATCTGACTTTTAGGATTTTTAGGATTCCCAAACAAATGTTTTGTGGACAGTGGAGGATTTGAAATCGGGTTTGGCTTGCTCGGATGATATTGAGATCCAGTGGTTCTCTTTGGGAGTGGACCGTCAGTGTTTCTAGGGTTCGAAATTGGTAAGTTGAGGTATTCCTTTCTTTTTACCTAAAATACTTCAAATCCATAAATCTTCCAAGCCTAGATTTGAAGTATTTGTGTAACGTTTCTGTATTTTTCAGCATTATATATATTTTTAATATATAATGAAAATTTTAATTGAAATTAAGTTATTTCATTTTTTTTTTAGTTTTGGTGGTGGGCCCAAATGGGTTCAATTTGATTTATATTTTTGATAATTATAAATTGATATTGAAATATTTATTTTATATTTTTTCAGAGATCTTTATAGTCTCAAAAAGTTTTGGTTGAAATTTGGTGAGATTCGGAGTTCGAGAAATTACGTTTTTAGGATTTTGTGTCAAATTATTAGGCCCATGGATCTAGTTGCGAATCCAAAAGATATTTTAATAGCCTTCAAGGATTTGTTTATAAAACGGATAGGGATCTGTTTGTAAATCAAATAGGAACCTAGTTGTAAGCATAGAATTCTTAAGGGATTGTTATGTAATGTTGGTAAAACCACTTTTAAATAGCATGTTTGGGTTAAGGTTTTGCATCAAATTTTCATAAGAGTGGTGATGACCTAACCTATCCCATCGAATACGACAAGAGACGATAACGGTGGGTGTTGTGACCAAGACCTGTCACGCCCCAGGGCGGCCGTCCCCGGGACGCGGCAAGTATATATAAAATATCAGAATCTACACAGGAGGTCAATAATATATATCACACACAAACAACCAGAATGACATGCAGACAACAAGGAGGCTGACATGATATATACACCAAATGCGGAAGCAAAAGACTGAATCTGTAAATAAACATACTACAGACTCGATACTCAATCATCTGTCCTGTGAGAGCCAATATACACCAATACGACTGAATATACACAGACGCGTGCCAAGCACGAAAATAAAATACATACAGTCAAGAAGGGATGCTGATAACCTCTGGTACTCGCGGAACGTGGCGCTGCTCCGCTACTAAAGGAATCCCTCGGAAAGCTCCAACTGCTGCTCCGGCTCCAGCTCAGGCTCAGTGGCAACTGGGGAAAACATATGCGAGGGGTGAGCCACACGCTCAGTGAACAGCACAACCCATGCATCACAGACAATATTGACCATAATTCCATTATTTATCCAACCTCTAAGTGGCATAACAACATAATCCAGTGGTTCGTACATCGCCGAACCACCACACCCTCACCCATCAATGGGTGACATAGGCTATTGGGACTGATAATCATCCAATCACAAATCCAGTAGGTCGCTCATCGCCAACCCACTACACCCTCACCCTCACCCTACCACGGGTGACATAGGATTTTGGGACTGACTAGGCTGTTGGTCACCCTTGGTCCACCGATAGTCTCTCCTCCACTCCGTAGCCGCTGGGCTATCACCCCCACAACTTCAGCACAGTCCGTCACAAATATCGGGAGGCGCCTACTGATGGGAGCCCTCACCCACAACTTCAGCACAGTCCGTCACAAATATCGGGAGGCGCCTACTGATGGGAACCCTTGGAAGGGACGGCCTTTCTAACGCTGGGGCAGCCTCTACCGGATCCAACGAAGGGGACAGAACAGCCTATCCATACGCATATGATCCACTCGGATCCGCCGACAACACATCTCTACAACTCTAATGTCATGAACTCTTCAGAGTTCCTCCAGGGCGCATAACCAAGATGCGGAGAACACGTACAATAAAAGCAAGGTTGTAATATCATTGGGGGAAAGAACTCGGGAGGAAGGCATGAGTTCCCGATATAGGACACCCCGACAACAAAACAAGGAACACGGAGTACCATAACCTGGGTCTCACCGCTGTCCTCGCAAGGCCCCTCCCCTATAATATTCCTTAATATGCTAATAATCATACTAGTTATATAACATTACTTATAATATTAATGGGACTAGAAACCTTGGGAGGGCAGCATGAGGTCTCGATACAGGACATCCCGACAACCAAACAATGAACACGGAGTACCCTAACACGGGTCTCAATGTTGACCTCGCAAGGCTCCTCCCTATAATATTATCTAAGGCATGCCATTTAACATACACTAGTATTTAATTTAATAAATAAACTAGTAGGACGCATGCATAGGCCGAGGTTTCCTAGCATGAAAACAGGGGGCATGGTGCATGGCTCTTACACCTATCCTAAGGGTGCAAGTCCCTAACATACAAGGACTAGGGTAGCATGCATTCTACATTTAAATCAAGCAAGCATGGATTACATATTATTGCAGGTTAATATACATCCATGGTGCCCCAGGAGAGGTCGGTATACGCCCAAGTGCGTATAACGCCTCTCTACTGGGTTGGATTGTCCCACTCACCAAAAACCAGGTCGTCGCGCAACCGTCCGTCAAGATCTGCAAGACAGGCATTTATACGGTGAGTAAACTACATAAATACTCCAAAATACATTAAAAATACTCTAAAAATACCCAACACTCGGACAAGCGTACATACGACCCGTACGCACGCGTATCCGAGTATCCCGACTCACTCCCGAACCCACCGGGCAACCGCACGCACGGCCACCCGCCTCGGGCGCACAGCTGAGCCCCGGCCCGCGCGCCAAGGTGCCCTGCCGAACTCAGCCCGCACGCCCGGACACCACCGGCGTACTGCCGCACGCCTTCCCACGCGCCCTGACGCACCGCCGCACGCACGCGCACGCTCGCGCGTGCCCGCGCGCACCGCGCGTCCAGCCCAGTGCGCCCCCGCGCGCACTGCACGCACGTCCCAGCACGCGCGCGCACTGGCCCCCAGCACCTCGCCCAGGCGCATGCCCAGGCGCCCTGCCCAGCACCCAGGCACAGTGCCCAGGCGCCTTGCCCACGCGCGCGCACGCTCGCGCGCACTCCCGTGCACACCTCCGCCCGCGCCAGCATCCGCGCGCACCCGCGCACCCGCGCGCGACTGCGCGCCCGACTGCGCCCAGCGCCACCCGCGCGCACGCCCGCGCGCACGCGCGCGCGCCCCTGCCAGCTGCTGCACCTGTGCTGCCTGTGCTGCTGCCTGCTGCCCGGGACTGCCAGCCCGAGCTCCTCTACCACCCACCTCCGACCACCTCAAGGACTCCGACCACCACCACTGCCCTCCGACGGCCACCCACCGCCGCCGACCGCCACCCAACCCCAAATCCACCCCCCTAGCATACATCTATGCAAGAAAAGAGAGGAAAAGTGGCTTACCAAAGGGAGGAAAGGAAATCCGGTTGCTCTCCGCGCACCAAAACCTCTCCCAAAAGGTTTCCAACGCCCGGATCCATATCCTTTTAATTTTTTCTAGGTCTTTTTAATTTTTTTAATAGATTGATTTTAATTAAGACTCATATATCATAAGCTCCTCTTACATATGAAATTATCTAAATAGCAACAACTCACAACTCAAAAAAAAATTAAAAAAAATAAAACAACTATCCATTATCTATCTAGACCATTCACGTGTATGGTGTGTCATCACCCCTTCTTTTAATTAAACCCCCTCCACATAAAAAAAAAAGTCATTTTTTACTCTTTTTTTCATTTACCCTCAAACTTTCTTCTATCCATATACTATAAACAACTATGGAGGCACGGATCCCCCTCCTCGGTGTCTCCACCTAGGAGCCCATCTTGAAAAAAAAAAAATTTTCAATCGCTTTTTTTCTTCTTTTTTTTTGTATCTCAACTTTTCCTAATATCAATCATCATTTCTAAAAAAATTTATAATTTTTACTTTTTGTTCCATTAACTGTCCTACAATCGAAAATCTACAAGCTGTAATCCTCTCCAATCTCCTTCATCAACACTTCCAAGGTATATAATTTTTTATTTTTACTTTATTGTCATTGTTAGTTGTTACTAATTTATTTAAAGTTTAAAATATTTGTGTAAATATCTAAAATAATCAAATCATTCAACATTTTCACAATATGAAACTTCGTCGAGGTCAAATAAAATGTATGTATTGTTTATTAGATTTATGTTTTGAAATTTTTTTTTTGTGAATTATTAATATGAAATATGACATATCATTTTAAAATATGATTATTATTTTTTTATAATTATTTAGTGATATGTTTTATAATTTTAAAATATGAATGCTTTTATTTCATTTTAAACATATTTTTAATCTATGCTATTAAAAAAACATAATGATATAATTTTAAAAAGTATTTATATAAATTACATTAGACCTCTCCCTTTGTAAAAATTCTGACTATGTCTCTATCACAACTCATTTTTCTTGTAGTGGTAAAATCTCACGCATTTATTAATGTGAACCACAACATGTTGACACTTCGACTACAGTTTGAATCCCTTGAACTTGTCAAACGTCCAACATCCAGGTCACTTTGACATATCAACCCTGTACCAACACTTTCGAGCTTATATCATTACCATAGAACCCATGTCTCATTCTATTGCAGATTAATGCATTAGCGCGACCAGTTATATATTTATTATATTCTTCTGTAATGTTCAATACACACATACATGTATGTATCTACTACCTTCCATCCTATAGAAGGTCTTCTGATCCACAAAAAAAAAAAATGGAACGTATCCTTGTGTTCACACAATTTTTTATTATGATCATCCAAACAAAAATTCATAAAACAATTTTTTAATTAATCATGAAAAATTCTTTTTACATGACTGATCTAATAAGATAAAATGAGCTAAAAAAGACATATACATTTAAAAAAGAGAAAAAAGAATAAATTAAGACCAGAAAAAAATAATGTTACCTACATAATGTTGAATTGCGCTACTAGAATGAAATGGGCTGCTGGAATGGGCTGCTAGAATGTTGAATTGTGTAGTGGGTCAACAAGTTTGGTCCATTATGGTCTGCCCCAGCCCAGTGGGAGGGATATTTGCAGCCAATATACATTAGATCAAGTTTTTTTTTTTAGAGTGTTGCTACATTCAGTTTTTTTCTCATTCCAAAAGACATATCTATATATCTCGTTACAGATTAAGTGAAGCATATGCCTTGTTAGATGATGTATGTATCTCACTAAATGTTTCTTACACTTACTAAAAATAAGTTCATTCAACTCGAAATAGAGCGATATGCAATTTTTATCAAAGCATATACCTCATTAGATGATGCTTACTATTTAAAAAAAATGAAAATATGTAAGGTCTGAGTGTTGATTGGTGAATATGACTGAGTGTATCATTTTCCTTTTTTTATTATTTTTAATTTTCTGGTGTAGCATTGGCTCTGGTTATCGCTTTGGAGTCTGCTACAAATCAATGACTAATTTCTTTTCTATTTATTAGATAGCGGCCAATGATTAGGTTTGTTAAGTTTGTGTCATTTTGAAATTTATAATATGGGTGTTATTATTATTATTATTATTTTGGTGTTTGTTTTCACTGGTTGAATGATTTATCAGTGTTTTTTGGGTTTGATAACTGCCTTGGCGCAATTGGGAATGTTTATATTTTTTTGGGTTTTCAATTCCGATAGGTATCCAGATTTTCATTCGTTACTGGTTGGTGGTGGAATAGTTATGGATAATTATGAACTCCTTTGGTGTGCTAAGGTCACCTTGGGTGAGCTTAAGAAGTCTCACCTCCGCATTGGTTATTTTTTTTTTCCTTTTATTGAATAGTTGGGTAGGATTAGCTTAAGTTCACCCCCTTATTACCTTAACCATTATATAAACCCTTCTATAGAACTGTATGTCATCTAAGTCTCATTTTCTACCACTTTTTCTCTCTCTTTTGTTGCTGTCCCAGCTAAATTGATGAGAGGGTTTGGGGAGTGTGTTAGGGAAATTTTTGGTGGATCTTTGTTGGAGAAATTGTGAGAGTGTTAAGGTATGTAGAGTGGCTTGTATATGCTTGTATTATGTTATTCGCCCTCCCTAACCCTTTCCCCCCTCTCTGTTTGCTCTGTTTTGTGTGGACCAGCAGTGGTTAAGTTGAGAAATTGATTGTGGTGATGGGAGTCTTGGATATTGCTTAGAGAGGTAAGGCAGATTCCTGTGTTCCTAAAATCCTTGTGATACTTGTATCTAGAGGTATATTCAGAGGTTTGGGTCTTCATGTTACATGATCATGCTTATGTCTAGATTTTACATATGAAATTTGGGGTTATAATGTTGTCTGTGTTGGAAGTTATAAGCTGATCTCTAAGGACTGTCCAGATTCACATGTGAAATGACCAGCTTCTGAAACTAATTTATTTCTAGCAGTTAGAAGCTTAATTAGACTCCGATGTCTTCATGGATTATGATCCTCACATGTGAATGAATGTGTGTAAATTATTTCAGAATTTTGGACGTGTACTTGGTGCTGGAGTGAAGAAAGTTCATGGATGTTTGGGGGTAGACGAGCCAGTTCTGGCATGTGTGAGTTTTTATGCTATTATGCATGCTGTGATCTATATCTGGAGTTGGTGCCTTGATGATATATGCTTGTTTATGTGTCAGGAGTTATCATATTCAATTTTAGCACCATTGGTTGTAGGATCTAGAAGTTATCGATTTTCTTGCAAGTTTGTGCTGTGGTGGGAGTGCGTCGTGCTCTTCCCACTCCCGCCCTGCTCGCTATCCCACATCAACTCCTCGTGGATTGAGCGAGTGACGATTTGGTATTGGTGAGTGGTCCGACCCATGCAATAGAAGTAATAATAGCATGCTTGTTAGGCACTATAGTGTATTTTATGCAATGGGATGATATTATAGAGAACTTTTGGGTTGTATTGCTTGTATATGATGATGGATGTGCTATGTAGGATTAAATACCATGTTCTAGGATCATTTGTACATACTTATTGATATGCTCCTTCGAGTTAGCTATAATTCTTGCCTCTACTTGTCCTTACACCCTGTTTGCACGTTTGGTGGGTGCTTAATTACCTCATGCTCATAGTAATAACTTTATACCCTACTTTTTTTTTAAAGATAGATAGGTGTATGACTAGTTTATAAGGTCATAATTAACATTAGTAAGTGTGGATAAGAAATAGCTTTCCCCCGCATCCTTGTGATGCACCTGTTGGGAATTTAATGGATTTCAACTAGATAGTTATCGAGTATGGTATGCGTTGATTAATGTGATCCCCGCAAGTGTGGAGTGTATCACCCCGACGTCATCGTGCGTTGAAGCTACCCAGCGTCGAAGCTACCCTGTGAGGTTCCTCCCCGTGACTGGTACCGTCATGGGCAGGCTGCCATAGAGAGGGCTACTTGGGAGAGGGCTACCGGATGACGTGGAGTGATTGTGGAGTATTTGTTGACAACTTGTTGTGTATTCGTTTAAGTGTTGACTATGTATTATCTTCATTGTGTGGTGGTTGACTATTCACTGAGCTTTTAGCTCATCCCTCGTTTTCCTTTGTTTCTCTCCAGTGGAGGCAGAACAGGTCACGAAGGCGGAGCTCCCATGAGGTGTTTCTTGGCTGCCTGTGTTACGTCCGTCTTTTGAGATTAGCGAGCGAGGTCGTCAGCAGTCTTGTTGTTTTTGTATGTATTTCTTTTTGGTGCATGGGCACATGATGTATGTATTCTCTTTGTTGATCAGACTTGGCTCACACAGGACAGTGATTGTATACCCTCTATCTGTAATGATATTTTTGGTTACAGACTTGTTTATATTATGCTTCTGCTTCCCAGTCTAGTCTTGCTCTACCAGTCCTTATATGTGGTTATCTTGTTAGCCTCCTGTATGATATTCTGATATGACTATTATTGTTACAAACTGGGGACGGCCGCTCTGGGGCGTAACAATGTTGGTATCAGAGCCTGGTCCTGTCTGAGCCTAAGTCGGGTCGTGTAGTTGAGTCGTAGGATTCCTATTTGAGTATTCTGATCCTAGTGCCTCGCTTTATAGGTTGCTGACATGGCTCCTCGCGTCAAGGGACGTGGACGTGGTCGCCCAGAGCTTCCGGAGCTTCTGGTCCTGTTGATGGAGCTGGGTCAGATGCGGGGTCCTCTGCCTTGGGGCCAAGACCTGAGCCGGAGCCTCCCGCTTGGGAGCATGCCTTCGCTCGCCTCGCTGATATGTTAGAGACTCAATCGAGGGCGTTGGAGGAGCAGTCCCGTGAGATTAGGGCACTGCGTGAGGCCCGCCAGGCGGCTCCGCAGATGCCGGCTGTGCCAGACCCACCGATTGTGCCTGAGGTGCCGAGGGATCATGTGGAAATTCCTGTATCAGTAGATCAGAGACCCCTCGAGGCGGTGGAAGAGCATCGTGTGGAGGCTCAGGACCATAAGTCCGACCTTTGTACTTTCTTGAAGCTCCATCCCCCTTCTTTCCATGGTGTGACGGCGGATCCCCTTGCTCCAGAAAGGTGGTTGCGAGAGATAGATAAGATTTTCTCTACCATGCGTTGCTCGGATCGCCAGCGTATCTCTCTAGCCACGTTCATGCTGAAGGACGATGCAGCGGATTGGTGGGCCACCCGTTCGATTGATATTCCTGGAGGTGTGGAGCAGTTGGCCTGGACCGGGTTCTGTGACCTATAGGCGAGTATTTTCCTTTTCCGACGCGGCAGCGGGTGATGCAGGAGTTTGAACAGTTGACGCAGGGGTCTATGTCAGTGGCGTCTTATTCAGCGAGATTCACGACGCTATCACGTTACGCTCCTGCCCTTGTTGCTGATGAGGAGACACGTTGCAGACGCTTTGAGATGGGACTCAACAGCAGGATTAGGGTGCATGTTACGTCGCAGGCATTGACAAGTTTCAGTGCCTTGTTATCGCGAGCTGTGACTGTCGAGCGCGACCTTGGGGCACCCCCGGTGAGTCAGACATCCCCAGCAGGCCAAGATCCTCCTCGTCAGCAAGGTGATGGACGCCGCGATGCTCACAGCAAGCGTCGCCGCTCTGATCGATCGACTGTCTCCCCTGCCCCTACTACTATGCCAACCCAAGGTGCTGCGCCTACCGCCGTCATTCCAGTTCAGGCAAGAACCCCTGAACAACGCCGCTGTTACCACTGCCAGCGCGTTGGGCACATTGCGCGATTTTGTCTTGATGCTGGACGACCATGAGTTTATGATCTGAGGTTCTAGCAGCAGCAGCCGCGTCAGCCGCAACCGAAACCGCAGCGTCAACCACAACCGCCGTAGAGGGGTCATGTGGATCAGAGGAGACAGCCTTCGCAGCGGAATCGGTAGATTCAGCCCCCACCACAGTTGGTCCCTGGCTGGGTAGCGACACTCACAGTTGATGAGGCACAGGCATCGGGTAGCGTGGTCCGAGGTACTATTATGATCTCCCAGCACCCTGCTTATGTTTTATTTGATTCTAGGGCCACGCATTCTTTCATTTCTCCTGCTTTTGCCCGCCATGTGGGAGCAGTGTCGGATCCCCTACCGGTTGCATTGGAGGTTGCTTTGCCAGTAGGCGATCACCTTATTCTCAGGACAGTTTATAGGAGTTGTTTAGTGTCGATAGGAGAGTATGAGTTTGCAGTAGAGTTGGTCGAGCTTTCCATGTCTGATTTTGACGTCATCCTAGGGATGGATTGGCTCTCTGCTTGCCATGCCAGCATCGACTGCTTTGCAAAAATAGTGGTGTTCCACATCCCTGGTCGAAGGACCTTTCAGTTTATGGGCGATAGGGACCAAGCTCCACTGGGGTTTGTGTCCTCCCTCCAAGCATGGAAGCTCCTCCGCAGCGGATGCGAGGGTTATTTGGCATATGTATCAGCTGTCAATACACCCTTGAAGGCAGGTATCAGTGAGACTCCGGTCGTGGCGGATTATCCTTTGGTCTTTCCTGAAGATCTTCCACGACTACCACCGGACCGTGAGATCGAGTTTGAGATCCATCTGGTTCTGGGTACTGAGCCGATTTTAAAGGCTCCGTATCGGATGGCTCCAGACGAACTGCGTGTGCTCAAGGAGCAATTGGAAGAATTGTTGGAGAAGGGGTTTGCAAGTCCGAGTGTGTCTCCTTGGGGAGCCCCCGTCCTGTTCGTGAAGAAGAAGGATGGTTCACTACGTCTTTGTATTGATTACAGGCAGCTGAACCAGCGGACAGTGAAGAACAAGTACCCCCTCCCGCGAATTGACGATCTGTTTGACCAGCTTCAGGGAGCTTGTGTCTTCTCCAAGATTGATCTTCGCTCGGGGTACTATCAATTGAAGATCCGTGAATCAGATATTCCGAAGACGGCCTTTCGAATCCGCTACGGGCATTATGAGTTTCTAGTGCTACTGTTTGGGTTGAAGAATGCACCAACGGCCTTCATGGATCTTATGAACCGGGTGTTTAGGCCCTTTCTAGACTCCTTCGTGGTTGTCTTCATTGATGACATCCTGGTCTACTCAAGGAGCCATGAGGAGCATGCAGCCCACCTTCGCACTGTCTTGGAGACTTTGGCTCGACATCAGTTGTACGCCAAGTTCAGCAAGTGCGAGTTTTGGTTGGAACGTGTGGCCTTT
This sequence comes from Acorus gramineus, assembly GCA_030737835.1. Lineage (NCBI taxonomy): Eukaryota > Viridiplantae > Streptophyta > Magnoliopsida > Acorales > Acoraceae > Acorus > Acorus gramineus. The sequence goes on from CM060847.1 coordinate 26,871,552, forward strand.
TTGGGCCATGTAATTTCCGGTGAGGGCATATCCGTGGACCCGGAGAAAACTCTCGCTGTGGCGAATTGGCGGCAACCGTCGAATCCCACAGAGATTCGGAGTTTCTTGGGATTGGCAGGTTACTACCGGAGATTTATGGAGGGATTCTCCAAGATTGCTGTTCCCTGACCCGCCTTACACGGAAGGATGTTCGGTTTGAGTGGTCCCCAGCTTGTGAGGAGAGCTTCCTGGAGTTGAAGCGAAGGCTCACATCAGCGCCAGTTCTTACCATTCCATCTGGGAGTGGCAGCTTCGCAGTCTACTCCGATGCGTCACGGTTAAGGTTGGGCTGTGTCCTAATGCAACATGGTAAGGTGGTGGCTTACGCATCACGTCAGTTGAAGCCCCATGAACAGAATTACCCCACCCACGACTTGGAGCTAGCAGCGATTATCTTCACGGTGAAAATTTAGAGGCATTATCTGTATGGTGAGCAATTTGAACTCTTCACGGACCACAAGAGCCTTACATATTTGCAATCCCAGCCAGAGCTCAACATGCGTCAGCGACTTTGGATTGAGTTGCTGAAGGACTATGACTGCGACATTGGTTACCATCCAGGTAAGGCAAATGTCATGGTCGATGCTCTCAGCAGACAGCCACTGGACTTGATTTCTCATCTTGTAGTCCGTCGTTGGCGACTATTGGAGGAGGCCACGAATTTGTTGAGCTTTAAGCTGACACATACTGGCAGTTTGTTGGCTCAACTAGTGGTTCAGCCTGTTCTGCTGGATGAGATCCGCGTGGCGCAAGGGCGAGATCCTCACTTCCTGGTCATATCAAAAGGCATCACCCAAGGTGAGCGATCGAAATATCAGATTGGCGGGGATGGCATCTTGAGATTCAGGGGTAGAGTTTGCATTCCCAATGACACAGAGCTGAAGCAGAAGATCTTGGATGAGGCTCATCATTGTCGATACATGGTGCATCCTGGTAGCATGAAAATGTATCGGAGCCTCCGTCATGGTTACTGGTGGCGTGGTATGAAGGCGGATGTCGGAAGTTTCATCGCTCATTGCTTGATGCGCCAGCAGGTGAAGACAGAGCATCAGCGTCCCGCTGGAAAGCTGCAGTCCATTGAGATTCCTCAGTGGAAGTGGGAGCACATTACCATGGACTATGTGTCGGGCTTGCCAAAGTCACGTTCTGGTCGTGATGCCATTTGGGTGATCGTCGATCGACTTACCAAGTCTGCACACTTCCTCCCCATCCAACTCACCGATTCTCTGGACACCTTGGCACGATTATTTATCTCTGAGATTGTTCGTCTGCACGGTACCCCTATTAGCATCATTTTGGATCGAGATGCGAGATTCATTTCGAGGTTTTGGGGTAGTCTTCAGCACGCCCTGGGTACGACCCTGCATTTTAGTACCGCATTCCATCCATAGACAGACGGCTAGTCAGAGAGGACAATTATGACTTTAGAGGACATACTACGGACATGCGTCCTTGATTTTGGGGTAGTTGGGAAGGTCATCTTCCGTTGGTGGAGTTTGCCTATAACAACAGCTACCATTCGAGCATTCAAATGGCACCGTATGAGGCTCTCTACGGTCGCAGGTGCAGATCTCCCTTGTGTTGGGACGAGGTTGGAGAGCGTCAGCTTGAAGGGCCGGAGATTGTCCAGTGGACCTCTGAGCAAGTCAGATTGATTCGGGAGAGTATCCGCACCGCCCAGAGCCATCAAAAGAGCTATGCTGATCATCGACGCCGTGACCTCACCTTTAAAGTTGGAGATCATGTGTTTCTGAAGGTGTCCCCACTTAAGGGCATCTTCCATTTTGGCGTTCGAGGCAAGCTAAGTCCGCGGTTCATCGGCCCATTTTTAGTGCTTGAGCGGATTGGGGAGGTGGCCTTGCCCCCATAGCTGTCGCACACTCATGATGTTTTCCATGTATCCCAGTTGAGGCAGTACGTCCATGATCTGTCGCACATCATTGCGCATGAGCCTCTCACTTTCGAGCCGGATTTGTCCTTCATTGAGCAACCCATTGAGATCTTAGATCAGCATGAGAAGAGGCTCCGTACCAAAACCGTGTCATTGGTCAAGGTGCATTGGCAGCATCATCGGGTGTTGAGGCCACTTGAGAGCGAGAGGACGTCATGCGTGACTCTTATCCACATCTTTTCCCTTCTTAGTTTGTAATTTTGGGGACAAAATTTCCTAAGGAGGGAAAAATGTTATGTTTGTGTCATTTTGGAATTTATAATATGGGTGTTATTATTATTATTATTATTATTGGTGTTTGTTCCCACTAGTTGAATGATTTATCAGTGTTTTCTTAGGTTTGATAACTGCCTTGGCGTAATTGGGAATGTTTATATTTTTAGGTTTTTGCAATTCCGATAGGTATCCAGATTTTCATTCGTTACTGGTTGGTGGTGGAATAGTTATGAATAATTATGAACTCCTTTGGGGTGCAAAGGTCACCTTGGGTGAGCTTAAGAAGTCTCACCTCCCTATTGGTTATTTTTTTTCCTTTTATTGAATAGTTTGGTAAGCTTAGCTTAAGTTCACCTCCCTTATTACCTTAACCACTATATAAACCCTTCTATAGGACTTTATGTCATCTAAGTCTCATTTTCTACCACTTTTTCTCTCTCTTTTGTTGCTGTCCCAACTGAGTTGATGAGAGGGTTTGGGGAGTGTGTTTGGGAAATTTTTGGTGGATCTTTGTTGGAGAAATTGTGAGAGTGTTAAGTTATGTAGAGTGGCTTGTATATGCTTGTATTATGTTATTCACCCTCCCTAACCCTTTCCCCCCTCTCTATTTGCTCTGTTTTGTGTTGTTATATATGTGTCACTTTTTGGCCTATTGGCAATCATTGGAGCATTTTTAGCAGTTTTAAAATTTTCAGGGTTTTTCGATCGGAACCGCATAATTTCAGACTGTTAGCTATCGTCTGAGCTAGAGGACTCCGATTGAAAATCTAACTGCATATTATGTGTCCTGGTACCATTTTAAGCCACTCGTGAAAATTTCATCGAATTCTGGCATCGTTTCCAAAAATTTCGCGGTTCCGGGGCGTATCCGGGTTTTTAAGTCGCGCTCTATATAAAAGAAATAAAAAAACACCCGTACAACTATTCATCATCCCTACGACGTGCTCTCTCTCTCTCCCCTCTCCTCCGTTTTTCTTCCGTTTGAGCCCCCTACACCCCTCAAAACCAAAAACCTAAAGCACGGGAAGTGTAGATTGGGTCCCGATCTACGCTCCGGTGTCTTCAAATCCGAGTTCCGACGATCCTAGCCTCCCAGACCTCCCCTTTTCGTCCTCTGATTTGGCCCATTTCGAAGGCCAAGCTAGATCGGGACGCGAGAGGACCGTTGAGAAGGGTTTCGGTGCACGGAGGGCACCCGGTCATCCCTTCCTCCCCCTTGGTAAGCTTCTTTTCCCCGTTTTTCTTGTCTAGATGATTGCTAGAAGGGGGGGGGGGGGGTTTGTGTTTGGGAGGTGGTCGGCGGCAATGGGGGTCGTCGGAGGATGGTCGGAGGTGGTTGGAGGTGGTCGGCGGCAGTGGGAGGGGTGGTTGGAGGTGCTCGGCAGGCAGGGGCACTGTCCCGGGCAGCAGGCAGCGGCGGCAGCAGCCCAGGCCGCGCGTAGGCTGGGCGCGTGCTGGGATGCGCGCGTGCGCGTGGCATGCGCGCGGGTGTGCGCGGTCTGGGGCTGGCAGTGCTGGTCGTGCTGGGTATGCTGGAGGGGCTGGCAGTGCTGGCGAGTGGGCTGGTGGCCTCGGGTAGCCCAGGCGCAAGGGCTGGCAGGGCGCGCGCGTGCGTGCGCGCGAGCGTGCGTGCGGGCGTGCGCTCGGGAAGAGCTGGAGGCCAGCTAGGGAGCTGCGCACGAGGTGCTAGTCGTGCTGGTCGGGGCGCGAGGTGTTGGTCGCGCTGGTCTGGGCGCGAGGAGCTGGTCGCGCGGGGTGCTAGTCGTGCGGACAGTGGCGGTGCGTGCGCGAGGTGCAGGCGGACAGTGGTGGTGCCGTGCGCGAGGTGATGGCCGAGCAGGGGAGGTGTGCGCGAGACGCGGTGGGGCAGGCGAGGTGTGCGCGAGCTGCTGGTCGAGCAGAGCAGTGCGCGCGAGGCGCGGCGAGGCGGCGGAGGCGCGCGCGGGGTGCGCGCGGGAAGGTGTTGCGCGCGGGGGCCGTGCGGGGTGCTCGCGGGGTGCTCGCGGGGCGGCGCGAGGTGTTTCGGGCGCTCGGCCTACTGCTGCGGGGCGCAGTGGATGCGCGGAGCCCCGGGGGCGGTGCGGTGGGGTGTCCAGGCGGCGGGCAGAGGGTCCGGTGGAGCACGGGATGTGCGGGCTGAAGCGCGGCGGTGCACCCGGGCGGTCGGGGGCCGTGCGGGTGGTTGCCGAGGGTGTTGGGTGTTTGTTGTGGGTTTTGGGTATTTATTGTGTATTATTGGGTATTTGTGGATTTATTCTAACCAGTTAATACCCTGTCTTGCAGATCTCAACGGACGGTCGCGCGTCGACCCGATTCCCGGTGAGTGGGACAACCCAACCCAGTGTGGAGGCGCTACATGCTTTGGGCGTGTACCGTCCTCCCCTGGGGCTTATAGTTAGTATTAACTGCGTGATGTAATCCATGTATGCATGATGTGTGTGTAGAATTGCATGCCACCCTAGATTGTGTGATAGGGACTTGCACCTTTAGGATTATGCATGAGCCATGCATCCTTCCTCCTCACTATCATGCTAGGAAAGCCCGACCTCTACATGCGTCCTATTAGTTTGACTTGTTTATTCAGATGCTAGCATGAATGAGGATTGCATGTTTTAGACAATATTATAGGGAGGGGCCTTGCGAGGTCAACATTGAGACCCGGGTCAGGGTACTCCGTGTTCCTTGTATGGTTGTCGGGACGTCCTGTATCGGGACCTCACGTTGCCCTCCCCAGGATACTTTCCCAATAATATTGCACCCCTGTATTATGATTAATAAATGCATGTTCACCGCATCTTGGTTATGCGCGCTGGTGGAATTCTGAGGAATTCGAGACATTAGAGTCGTAGAGATGTGCTGTCAGCGGATCCGAGTGGATCATATGCGATGGATAGGCTGTTCTGTTCCCCTCGTCGGATCCGTGTAGAGACTACCTCGGCGTTAGACAGGTTGTCCCGTGCAGGGGCTCCCACTAGTAGGCGCCTCCTGATTTGGAAGGACTGTGCTGAACATGGAAGTGGCCAAACAACCACGGAGTGAGGAGAGACTATCGGTGGACCAAGGGTAACCAACAGCCTAGTCAGTCCCAAGAGCCTAGGTCACCTGTTGAGAGGTGAGGGTGAGGGTATGGTGGGCCGGCGATGCGACGACCCACAGGATTTTATATGGATGATTATCAACCCACTAAGTCCCAACATCCTAGGTCACCTGTTGAGGGTGAGGGTGAGGGTGAGAGTATGGGGTTCGGCGATGAACGAACCCCCTGATTGTGATATTATGCCACTTGTGGCTTATGCCTTGCTTTAATGTGGTTAATATGAACTGTATGCATGGGTTATGCTATTCACTGAGCGTGTGGCTCCCCCCTCGCATATTGCCTTTTCAGTGATCTCTGAGGGAGGAGCTTCCCGAGCGACTACACCAGCAGAGGGTAGCGCCGCGTCCCACGAGTTTTGAGGCCATCAGCACCCTTCTTCTGTTGTATGTATATGTTCTGTGCTTGGGCACTTAGTTGGATTATATTTGGATTTTGTTGTGTATATTTATGACATGTTGGCTCTCACAGGACTTATGATTATGTATCGAGTCTGTAGTATGTTTTGACTACAGACTCAGTCTTTTAGCTTCCGCATTCGGTGTATATATTATGTCAGCCCTGCTTTTATCTGTGTGTCATTTTAGTGATTGTCTGTGGTATGTTGTTGGTTTCCTGTTACTGATATCATATATACACTTGCCGCGTCCCGGGGACGGCCGCCCTGGGGCGTGACATGTGTGGACCAGTAGTGGTTAAGTTGAGGAGAAATTGATTATGGTGATGGGAGTCTTGGATATTGCTTAGAGAGATAAGGCAGATTCCTGTGTTTCTAAAATCCTTGTGATACTTGTATCTAGAGGTATATTCAGAGGTTTGGGTTTTCATGTTCCATGATCATGATTATCTCTAGATTTTACATATGAAATTTGGGGTTATAATGTTGTCTGTGTTGGAAGTTATAAGCTGATCTCTAAGGACTGTCCAGGTTCGCGTGTGAAATGACCAGCTTCTGAAAATAATTTATTTCTAGCAGTTAGAAGCTTAATTAGACTCCAATGTCCGCATGGATTATGATCCTCACATGTGAATGAATGTGTGTAAATTATTTCAGAATTTTTGGACGTGTACTTGGTGCTAGAGTGAAGAAAGTTCATGGATGTTTGGGGGTAGACGAGCCAGTTCTGGCATGTGTGAGTTTTTATGCTATTATGCATGCTGTGATCAATATCTGGAGCTGGTGCCTTGATGATATATGCTTGTTTATGTGTCAGGAGTTATCATATTCAATTTTAGCACCATTGGTTGTAGGATCTAGAAGTTATCGATTTTCTAGCAAGTTTGTGCTATGGTGGAGTGCGTTGTACTCTTCCCACTCCCGCCCTGCTCGCTATCCCACATCAACTCCTCGAGGATTGAGCAAGTGACGATTTGGTATTGGTGAGTGGTCCGACCCATGCAATAGAAGTAATAATAGCATGCTTGTTAGGCACTATAGTGTATTTTATGCAATGGGATGATATTATAGAGAACTTTTGGGTTGTATTGCTTGTATATGATGATGGATGTGCTATGTAGGATTAAATACCATGTTCTAGGATCATTTGCACATACTTATTGATGTGCTCCTTCGACTTAGCTATAATTCTTGCCTCTACTTGTCCTTACACCCTGTTTGCACGTTTGGTGGGTGCTTAATTACCTTATGCTCATAGTAATAACTTTATACCCTGTTTTTTTTTTAAGATAGATGGGTGTATGACTAATTTATAAGGTCATAATTAACATTAGTAAGTGTGGATAAGAAATAGCTTTCTCCCTGCGTCCTCGTGATGCACCTATTGGGAATTTTATGCATTTCAACTAGCTAGTTATCGAGTATGGTATACGTTGATTTATGTGATCCCCGCGAGTGTGGAGTGTATCACCCTGACGTCATCGTGCGTTGAAGCTACCCAGTGTCATGCCCAAGGGCGGCCATCCCCGAGACATGGCAATAATGAAATATCAGCTATCAACACCTAAGGTCAATAAAGATTCCTACAACAACACACAAGGTGGCAAAGCATGGATAATGATAACTGACTGAAAAACAGAAGCATAATATATAAACAATGTCTGTAAACCAAAAACAATATTACAGACTCGAATACACAATCACTGTCCTATGAGAGCCAGGTCTAGTCCAAATAAAATACAACCTGTGCCACATGCACGATTTACAATACATACAATGACTCTAGGACTGCTGACAGCCTCGCACTCGCCACCTGCCGAAAGAACGCTCCACGCCCATAAGACCACGCCACAGGGAAGCTCCAACTCCACGCCAAATACTGCCCCTGAAAAGAAATAGTATGTGAGGGGTAAGCTACAAGCTCAGTTAGTGGCTGAAAATCAATCACCATATAACAGTTCAATGCTAAAACAATTTCCTTTCAAGGAAAAACATGGGTAGAAATCCAATGGATAATAGGGTCACACAGTGGCGCGACCAACCTCACCCTCACCCTCACTCCCAGAGGAAGACTCTTGGGACTTTTGGGGAGAGACCATACCGTTGGTCGAAGAGACACGGAATTACTGGTCCACACAACACTACTGAATCACCAACCTCACCCTCACCCTCACTCTCGGAGGGAGACTCTTGGGTCTCTTGGGGAGAGACCATACCGTTGGTCGACGAGACCCAGAATTACTGGTCTACACAACACTACTGGATCATCTACATCGAGATAACTGCCCAACGATGTCTTTGAACATCGATACGCAACCGGACCCAACAACTATGGGAACGGACGAACCACGAATGGGTCACGCGGCGACGTGTCTTCACCTCATCCTCACCCTTTACAGGTGACATAGGACTTTTGGAGAGATTAGACTCCTCTACACCCTTGGTCCACCGGTAGCCCTTTCCCCGGGTAGTCACTACCTGGTATACTCCCACGATTAGTACGCTTCCGAACGCCTCGGTGGTACCTACGGATAGGAGCCCTCTGTCAGGACAGCTTTTCCCACGCCGGGAAGTTCCTACATCGGATCCAACGAAGGGGAGAACGATTCCATGCTCGCAATATCATTCGTTAGCCCTCTCCTGGGTAGCCTCTACCTGGTATACCCCCACGATCAGTACATCTTGCCGCATGCATCGATAGTACCTACAGGTGGGGGCCCTCTGTCAGGACAACTACAACCTGGGCCGCTTCAACACGGACGACATTGGGAGGAAACACTCCATGTTCGCAAAGCGAACCCAATGGAAAAAAACTACTCTCGATAATCACATATTGATGATAGCGAACACTATTGTACTACCACACGGTTGCGTCACTTGGACACAAGGGGGTTGCCTCTGCTCTCACGCTAAAATAATCCCAAGGCACATAACCCAACAAGCGGTTCATATACACGCCTAGCACGGGTAGGCCTAGCTTATTGCCCCAACTTCTGGCTTAACAAAACCGATACGATAATGAATTCTCCTGAATTCCAAACGAGTGCATCGCTCGGATGCACGGGGCGATTACATCGCTAGCACTCGGACTCGCGTGCGTACGTGCGTGCTCGCATGCGTGCGAGTCCGTATGCATGCTTGTCCGAGTATTGGGTATTTCTAATGATTTCTATGTGTAAATTGTGTTGTTACTCACCAAGTCGGATGCCCCTACCTTGCAGATCTCGTCGGATGGGATGCGCGAGGTCCCGGGTCGTAAGGTGAGTGGTTCGATTCCAATCCCCCCCCTCTCGGGATGCGCTCGACGCGCGTAGTCGCGCGTCGCGCATCGATGGGGTATCTTAGCTATACTACTTGTGTAAACAAGTAGTATAGCCATGCTTAAACTAATATGTAGATATTTTGCATGCTAGGGATATGCACCCTTATATCATGTATAGCGGCCTATGCATGTTTAGTCACCATGTTCCTTGATAGGAAAGCCCCGAACTATGCATGTTCCCATTTAGTTTAATTTATTTAAATCAAGATGGGATTATGTGATTATATTGTTGTAAGCATGCCTTAGAGAATATTATAACCTTGTGGTTATAATATAGGTTTCCCCGCATCTTAGTTATGCGCCCTGGAGGAATTCTTGAGAATTCATGACATTAGAAATGTTAGGAAGCGTTGTCGACGGATCCAAGAGGATCGCATGCGTGTGAGTAGGCTGTTCTCTTCCCTTCGTCAGATCCGTGTAGGGACTCCCCGGCGTTAGACAGGCTATCCTGACAGAGGGCTCCCATCTGTAGGTACCTCCGATGTGTCGGACAGTGCTGATCGTGGGAGTATACCAGGTAAGCTACGGAGCGGGGACGTGCTCCCGGTGGACCAAGGGTGAATAGCAGTCTAGTCAGTCCCAAAAGGCCCATGTCACCCCCTAAAGGGTGAGGGTGAGGGTGGGGTGGGTCGGCGATGTTACGACCCACTAGCTTGTACAGTTACTCCCGTTTAGGGACTGTAATTATTTTAGGGTTAATATGTGTTGCGTTGCATAGTTTGTGCCATTCACTGAGTGTGTGGCACACCCCTCGCATATTCTTCTCCTCCAGAGTGGTAGTTGTTTCCATGGGGTTCGCTTTGCGAACATGGAATGTTCACTCCCAATGTTGTCCGAGTTGAAGAGGCCGGGTTGTAGCTGTCCTGACAGAGGGCTCCCATCCGTAGGTACCACCGATGCAGTCAGAGGAGTACCGATCGTGGGAGTATACCAGGTAGACGCTACCCGGAAGAGGGCTAACGAATGATATCACGAGCGTGGAAACGTTCTCCCCTTCGTTAGATCCGTGTAGTGACATCCCCGGCGTTAGACAGGCTATCCTGACAGAGGGCTCCCATCTGTAGGTACCTCCGATGTGTCGGACAGTGCTGATCGTGGGAGTATACCAGGTAAGCTACGGAGCGTGGGAGAGGCTACCGGTGGACCAAGGGGTGTAGAGCAGTCTAGGTCTCTTCCCAAAGTCCCAAGAGTCTCCTTTCAGGAGTGAGGGTGTGGATGAGGCGAAGACACGTCGCCTCGTGACCCATTCGTTGTTCGACCGTTCCCATAGTTGTTGGGTCCGGTCTCGTGATCGATGTTGAAGGACATCTTTGGGCAGATATCTCGATGGAGATGATCTAGTAGTGTTGTGTGGACCAGTAATTCCGGGTCTCATCGACCGACGGTATGGTCTCTCCCCAAAAGTCCCAAGAGTCTCCCTCCGGGAGTGAGGGTAAGGGCGAGGTTGGTCGCGCTACCGCGTGACCCTGTTATCCATTGGGTTTCTACCCATGTTCTCCTTGAAAAAGGAAATTGATTATGTATTGAACTGTAGAGTCACGCCCCGGGGCGGCCAACCCCGGAACGCGGCAAATGTATATATCATATCAGAAACCTACACAGGAGGTCAATAACATATATCATACACAGACAACTAGAATGACACACATGCAACAAAAAGGGGATGACATGATATATACACCAAATGCGGAAGCAAAAGACTGAATCTGTGAATAAACATTCTACAGACTCGATACTCAATCATACGTCCTGTGAGAGCCAATATACACAAATACAACTGAATATACATAACAACACGTGCCAAGCACGGAAATAAAATACATACAGCCAAGGAAATGGATGCTGATAGCCTCTGGTACTCGCGGACGTAGCGCTGCTCCGCTACTGAAGAAATCCCTCGGAAAGCTCCAACTGCTGCTCCGGCTCCAGCTCAGGCTCAGTGACCACTGGGGAAAAACATGTGCGAGGGGTGAGCCACACGCTCAGTGAACAGCACAACCCATGCATCACAGACAATATTTACCAATATTCCATTATTTTATCCAGCCATCAATACATAACAACACAAATCCAGTGGTTCGTACTTCGCCGAACCACCACACCCTCACCCTCACCCATCCAGGGGTGACATAGGATTTTGGGACTGATAATCATCTATTCACAAATCCAGTAGGTCGCTCATCGCCAACCCACTACACCCTCACCCTCACCCTCAACGGGTGACATAGGATTTTGGGACTGACTAGGCTGTTGGTCACCCTTGGTCCACCGATAGTCTCTCCCTCCACTCCGTAGGCCGCCTGGTCTACTCCCACATTCAGCACAGTCCGAAACCAAATCAGGAGGTGCCTACTAATGGGAGCCCTCTGTCAGGAAGGCCCTGTCTAACGTTGGGGGTAGTCTCTACCGGATCCAACGCAGGGAACAGAACAGCCTAACCCATACGCATATGATCCACTCGGATCCGCCGACTACACGTCTCAACAATTCTAATGTCATGAACTCTTCAGAGTTCCTCCAGGGCGCATATCCAAGATGCGGGGAAATAAGTACAATCAAAAGCAATGTTGTAATATCATTAGGGGAAAGAAACTCGGGAGGGCGGCGTGAGTTCCCAATACAGGATACCCCGACAACCAAACAAGGAACACGGAGTACCCTAACACGGGTCTCACCGCAGTCCTCGCAAGGCCCCTCCCCTATAATATTCACTACACATGCTAATAATCATACCAAACATACAACTCTACCGTTCTGAATTCCTCAGAACCCACCAGGGCGCATAACTACGATGCGGGGAACATGCATTAGGTTATAACAGGGTGAAATATCATTGGGGGAAAGAAACTCGGGAGGGCAGCATGAGTTCCCATTATAGGACACCCCGACAACCAAACAAGGAACACGGTGTACCCTAACCCGGGTCTCACCGCTGTCCTCGCAAGGCCCCTCCCCTATAATATTCACTATAACATGCAATTTAACAAGTACTAGCATTTAATTTAATAAATAAACTAGTAGGGTGTCATGCATCGGTCGGGCTTCCTAACATGGAACCAGGGGACATGCTGCATGGCTCATACACATATCCTAAGGGTGCAAGTCCCTAACATGCAAAGTCTAGGGTAGCATGCATTCTACACATGAATCATACAAGCATGGATTACATATTATTGCAGGTTAATATAATCCACGGTGCCCCAGGAGAGGTCGGTATACGCCCAAGTGCGTATAACACCTCTCTACTGGGTTGGATTGTCCCACTCACCGGAACTCGGGTCGACGCGCGACCGTCCGTCGAGATCTGCAAGACAGTGTATTAACTGGGTAAGTATAAATCCGCAAGTATTATTAAATACTTAAATAAATACCCAAAACCCACCACAAACACCTAACACTCGGGCAAACGTGCACGCGACCCGCACGCACGTTAGCCCGAGCACTCCGGCACCACCCCACGGCCACCCGACCGCCCGGGTGCACCGCCGCGCTTCAGCCCGCGCACCCCGCACGCTTCGCGCCGGCCCGTGAGCACCCCGCGCGCACCCCGCGCGCACCTCCGCCACCTTGCCGCACCTCGCGCGCACCTCGCACGCACCTCGCACACCTTGCCGCACCTCGCACGCACCTCCGCCTCGCGCCCGCAGCCTCCACGCACACGGCATCCGCACGACCAGCTCCCCCCCCGGCGCCCGCCCGCGCGCACGCTCGCGCGCACGCACGCGCGCACGCCCAGCCAGCCCCCAGCGCACGCTGCCGGTGCTGCCTGAGGCCCCCAGCCCGAGCACGCCTGCACTGCCAGCCCGTCCCGCTCGCCCAGCACGACCAGCGCCCTGCACCAGGCCCGCGCACGCCCGCGCGCACGCCGCGCGCACGCACGCTCGCGCGCCTGCCCGCGCGCACCCGACCTGCGCGCCGCCTGGGCTGCTGCTGCTGCGGATTGGCCCGGACGACCTGCCACTGCCCGAGCGCCACCACCACCCCTCCCTTGACCACCGACCACCTCCGACCACCTCCGACCACCCTCCGACGATCCCCACTGCCGCCGACCACCCCAAACACAAAACCCACCTCCCTAGCATACATCTATGCAAGAAAAAGAGGGAAGAAGGCTTACCGAGGGGAAGGGAAGGTGTTCGGTAGCTCTTCGCGCGCCGAAACCTTCCTCAAAGGCTCTCCCACGCCCCGATCTATCACGGCCCTCAATTTGGCTCGAAACAGAGGAGAGAGAGAGGAGGTCGGGGAGGCTAGGATCGTCGGAACTCGGATTTGAAGACACCGGAGCGTAGATCGGGACCCGATCTACACTTCCCGTGCTTTGGGTTTTTGATTTTGAGGGGTGGAGGGGGCTCAAACGGAAGAAAAACGGAGGAGAGGAGAGAGAGAGTCCAAGGTCGGGGATGATGAATAGTGATTTCAAATTTTTAGATTCCATTTATGTAATGTGCGACTTAAAAACCCGGATACGCCCCGGAACTGCGGAATTTTTGCAAACGATGCCAGAATTCGATGAAATTTTCATGAGAGGTCTAAAATGGCGCCAGGACACCAAATATGCAGTCAGATTTCCAATCGGAGTCCTCTAGCTCAGACGATAGCTAACAGTCTGAAATTATGCGGTTCCGATCGAAAAACCCTAAAAATTTTAAAACTGCCAGGACGCTCTAACGGTTACCAGCAGGCTAAAAGTGACACAAATATAACATTCTTCCCCCCTTAGGAAATTTTGTCCTCAAAATTGCAAAAACATCTAGGAGGGGAAAAGATGCGTCACACCTGGCATCCCTTGAGCTCCTAAGTGTCCTTAACACCGGAACGGTGCTGCCATCGCACCTCGACCAACTGGACGGTCTTGGTGCAGAACCTCCTCACGCGGCGGTCCATGATCTCAATCGACTGCTCCACGAATGACTGTCCGGCTCAGAGACGAGCGGCTCGAACGGGATGACGTGAGCAGGATCGCGGACACCTTTTCCCAACTGCGAACCCACCACTCCAAGACGGAGAGGTAAGAATTGGCGCTGAGGTGAGCCTCCGATAAAACTCCAGGAAGCTCTCCTCGCAAGAAGGGGACCACTCGAACCGGACATCCTTCCGAGTAAGGCGGTTAAGAGGAACAGCTATCTTCGAGAGTCCCTCGTCAAGCTTCCTGCAATAACCCTCCAACTCGAGAAGCTCCGAATCCTTGCGGGGTTCGACGGTCGGCGCCAATCTGACGTGATGAGCGTCTTGCCCGGGTCCACAGATATGCCTTTACCAGAAATCACCAGCCCAAAAGGCCTTAACCTCTAACCAAACTCGCACTTGATCTCTCATCTATCTGATGTTTCCATGGCATCCCTTACCTGGGAAAAGAAACCTCGGGAGGGCACCATGGAATCCCGATATAGGATACCCCGACAACCAAACAAGGAACACGAAGTACCCTAGCCCGGGTTCCAACGCCGACCTCACAAGGCCCCTTAATCCAGAAAGGAACACTGGAAGAAGACATCATTTAAAAAATACCCTAACTCCTCCGGATCACCTACATCTAGATGATCACCCAACGATGTCATTCAACATCCTTTGCAAGACCGGACCCAACATCATTGGGAACGGTCCAACAGAAATTGGGTACGAGCGACCCGCCTTCGCCTCATCCACACCCTCACTCCCGAAAGGAGACATTTTGGGACTTTGGGAGAGACTTAGACTGCTCTCTACCCCTGGTCCACCGCTAGCCTCTCCCCGCTCCGTAGCTCGCCTGGTCCTCTGACCGGGAGCCTGTCTAACGCCGGGGCTGTACTACGCGGATCCAACTAAGGGGAGAGCGATTCCACGCTCGCGACACCATTCAATAATCTCTTACCGGGTAGCCCCTACCTAGCATACTCCCAAATTCAGTACCCCTCCGACTGCATCGGCGGTACCTACTGATGGGAACTCACTGCCAGGACGGCTATAACCCGGCTTCCTTAACCCAAACAACCGCTCTTGACACTCACTCATCCAGATACCCCACACACTTGCATAATAACCACCAATTACACACACCTATCCTTATACTAGAAAGCTGGGAACACAAGATGATACCTCGAACCATGACACCCGAAGGCTGCGCCTCCTCGGCCGTAAGCGCTGCAACTCTGCCCTGCACCAACCGCGGCTGAGGAACAGGAGCACGCCTCGCCGGCTGCACTGGCTGCTGCTGGCGCGGAAGCTGCTGCTGCTGCTGGCGCGGAAGCTGCTGCTGCAAGAACGGCGGCTGCTGAGGTGGCACTCGGGGTCGACCAGCATCTGGGCAATTGTATCTGATATGCCCGATGCGCTGACAATGAAAACAGCGCCGCTTCTCCGGCTGCCAGGACTGGATGGGCACTGCTGCAATGGGCGCCGGATCCCATACTGGCACCGCATCTGCTGGAGGAGAGGCAGCCGCTGACTGCTCGAAGCGGGGCCTCTTCCTCTTGCGCTGCCCCTGGTCCCGACTCCCGGAAGGACCCTGATCTGAAGAAGGGGTCGGAGCCCGCACTTGAATCCCGAGGTCTCTCTCGACGGTCTTCGCCCGAGACACTACGTCGGAGTACCTCGTGAAAGCGTGGGCAGTGACGTGCACCCGGATAGCGCTGCTGAGACCCAGCTCGAATCGCCGGCACCTCGTGACCTCATCCGTCACCAAGGCTGGAGCAAATCTGGACAGACTCGTGAAGCGCGCAGAGTAGTCAGCGACGGACATGGTGCCCTGAGTCAGCTGCTCGAACTCCCGCTCCACTAGCTGTCGCGTCGAGAACGGAAAATACTCGTCCAGAAAATGCCTCCGGAAACCCGCCCAAGAAAGCTGCTCCACTCCCTCTGGAATGTCCACCACTCGGGTAGCCCACCATCAGCGGCGTCACCCTTCAGCATGAAGGTGGCCAGGGCGACTCGCTGGCGATCGGTGCAAAGCATGGCCGCGAAAATCGTATCCACCTCCCTCAACCAACGCTCTGGCGCAAGAGGATCTGCTGACTGCCCATGAAACTCGGGAGGATGGAGCTTTAGAAAGGCGTTGAGGCCGCTCTGCTGCACTCGCGCTGCCGCCTCTAGCTCCTCCTCCCTCTGCAGGGGATCCTCAACTCCTACTGCCGGAACTGCCACAGGAACTGGGGGTACATCGGGTACCACAGGCGGATCTACCACCAAGGGGACCGGCGGAACTGCCTCGCGGGTCGCCCTCAGCTCCTGAATCTCCCTAGCCTGCTCTGCCAACATCCGCGTCTGTGTCTCCACCAAATCAGCCAACCGAGCGAAAGCACGCTCCCAAGCAGGTGGCTCCTGCGTCAAGGGCTCTCCGGTAGCATCCTCGTCTCTGGTAGGTCCGGAAACCTCCAAAGACCGAGAGGGACCTCGTCCGCGCCGTCCTCTGCGAGGAGGCATATCAGCACCCTAAGAAAACCAGACACTAGGATCAGAATACTCACATCAAAATCCTAGGACTCATCTCTACGAAAGGAGGACTATTGGCTCTGACAGGACCAGGCTCTGATACCAACTTTTGTCACGCCCCAGGGCGGCCAACCCCGGACGCGGCAAATGTATATATCATATCAGAAACCTACACAGGAGGTCAATAAATATATCATACACAGACAACTAGAATGACACACATGCAACAAAAGAGCTGACATGATATATATACACCAAATGCGGAAGCAAAAGACTGAATCTGTGAATAAACATTCTACAGACTCGATACTCAATCATACGTCCTGTGAGAGCCAATATACACAAATACAACTGAACATATACCAACACGTGCCAAGCACGGAAATAAAATACATACAGCCAAGGAAAGGGATGCTGACAGCCTCTGGTACTCGCGGACGTAGCGCTGCTCCGCTACTGAAGAAATCCCTCGGAAAGCTCCAACTGCTGCTCCGGCTCCAGCTCAGGCTCAGTGACCACTGGGGAAAAACATGTGCGAGGGGTGAGCCACACGCTCAGTGAACAGCACAACCCACGCATCACAGACAATATTACCAATATTCCATTATTTTATCCAGCCATCAATACATAACAACATAAACCAGTGGTTCGTACTTCGCCGAACCACCACACCCTCACCCTCACCCATCCATGGGTGACATAGGATTTTGGGACTGATAATCATCTATTCACAAATCCAGTAGGTCGCTCATCGCCAACCCACTACACCCTCACCCTCACCCTCAACGGGTGACATAGGATTTTGGGACTGACTAGGCTGTTGGTCACCCTTGGTCCACCGATAGTCTCTCCCTCCACTCCGTAGGCCGCCTGGTCTACTCCCACATTCAGCACAGTCCGAAACCAAATCAGGAGGTGCCTACTAATGGGAGCCCTCTGTCAGGAAGGCCCTGTCTAACGCTGGGGGTAGCCTCTACCGGATCCAACGCAGGGAACAGAACAGCCTATCCATACGCATATGATCCACTCGGATCCGCCGACTACACGTCTCAACAATTCTAATGTCATGAACTCTTCAGAGTTCCTCCAGGGCGCATATCCAAGATGCGGGGAAATAAGTACAATCAAAAGCAATGTTGTAATATCATTAGGGGAAAGAAACTCGGGAGGGCGGCGTGAGTTCCCAATACAGGATACCCCGACAACCAAACAAGGAACACGGAGTACCCTAACACGGGTCTCACCGCTGTCCTCGCAAGGCCCCTCCCCTATAATATTCACTACACATGCTAATAATCATACCAAACATACAACTCTACCGTTCTGAATTCCTCAGAACCCACCAGGGCGCATAACTACGATGCGGGGAACATGCATAAGGTTATAACAGGGTGGAATATCATTGGGGGAAAGAAACTCGGGAGGGCAGCCTGAGTTCCCATTATAGGACACCCCGACAACCAAACAAGGAACACGGTGTACCCTAACACGGGTCTCACCGCTGTCCTCGCAAGGCCCCTCCCCTATAATATTCACTATAACATGCAATTTAACAAGTACTAGCATTTAATTTAATAAATAAACTAGTAGGGTGTCATGCATCGGTCGGGCTTCCTAACATGGAACCAGGGGACATGCTGCATGGCTCATACACATATCCTAAGGGTGCAAGTCCCTAACATGCAAAGTCTAGGGTAGCATGCATTCTACACATGAATCATACAAGCATGGATTACATATTATTGCAGGTTAATATAATCCACGGTGCCCCAGGAGAGGTCGGTATACGCCCAAGTGCGTATAACACCTCTCTACTGGGTTGGATTGTCCCACTCACCGGAACTCGGGTCGACGCGCGACCGTCCGTCGAGATCTACAAGACAGGGTATTAACTGGGTAAGTATAAATCAGCAAGTATTATTAAATACTTAAATAAATACCCAAAACCCACCACAATCACCTAACACTCGGGCAAACGTGCACGCGACCCGCACGCACGTTAGCCCGAGCACTCCGGCACCACCCCACGGCCACCCGACCGCCCGGGTGCACCGCCGCGCTTCAGCCCGCGCACCCCGCACGCTTCGCGCCAGCCCGCGAGCACCCCGCGCGTCCCCGCGCGCAGCGCCTCGCCCCGCGCGCACCCCGCGCGCACCTCCGCCACCTTGCCGCACCTCGCACGCACCTCCGCCTCGCGCCCGCAGCCTCCATGCACACGGCATCCGCACGACCAGCTCCCCCCCCGGCGCCCGCCCGCGCGCACGCTCGCGCGCACGCACGCGCGTACGCCCAGCCAGCCCCCTGCGCACACTGCTGGTGCTGCCTGAGGCCCCCAGCCCGAGCACGCCTGCACTGCCAGCCCGTCCCGCTCGCCCAGCACGACCAGCGCCCAGCACCAGGCCCGCGCACGCACGCTCGCGCGCGCACGCGCGCCTGCCCGCGCGCACCCGACCTGCGCGCCGCCTGGGCTGCTGCTGCTGCTGCGGTTTGGCCCGGACGACCTGCCACTGCCCGAGCGCCACAACCACCCCTCCCTTGACCACCGACCACCTCGAACCACCTCCGACCACCCTCCGACGACCCCCACTGCCGCCGACCACCCCCAAACACAAAACCCACCTCCCTAGCATACA
This sequence comes from Acorus gramineus, assembly GCA_030737835.1. Lineage (NCBI taxonomy): Eukaryota > Viridiplantae > Streptophyta > Magnoliopsida > Acorales > Acoraceae > Acorus > Acorus gramineus. Next base: position 26,890,611 of record CM060847.1, read on the forward strand.
TCTATGCAAGAAAAAGAGGGAAAGAAGGCTTACCGAGGGGAAGGGAAGGTGTTCGGTAGCTCTTCGTGCGCCGGAACCTTTCTCAAAGGCTCTCCCACGCCCCGATCTATCACGGCCCTCAATTAGGCTCAAAACAGAGGAGAGAGAGAGGAGGTCGGAGAGGCTAGGGTGGTCGGAATTCGGATTTGAAGACACCGGAGCGTAGATCGGGACCCGATCTACACTTCCCGTGCTTTGGGTTTTTGATTTTGAGGGGTGTAGGGGGCTCAAACGGAAGAAAAACGGAGGAGAGGAGAGAGAGAGTCCAAGGTCGGGGATGATGAATAGTGATTTCAAATTTTTAGATTCCATTTATGTAATGTGCGACTTAAAAACCCGGATACGCCCCGGAACTGTGAAATTTTTGCAAACGATGCCAGAATTCGATGAAACTTTCATGAGAGGTCTAAAATGGCGCCAGGACACCAAATATGCAGTCAGATTTCCAATCGGAGTCCTCTAACTCAGACGATAGCTAACAGTCTGAAATTATGCGGTTCCGACCAAAAACCCTAAAAATTTTTAAAACTGCCAGGACGCTCTAACGGTTACCAGCAGGCTAAAAGTGACACAAATATAACATGTAGTATGGTGATTGGTTTTCAACCACTCACTGAGCTTGTAGCTCACCCCTCGCTTTTTTTTTTTCAGGGGCAGTGTTGGGCGTGGAGTTGGAGCTTTCCTGTGGCGTGGTCTTATGGGCGTGGAGCGTTCTGCCGGCGGGCGGCGAGTGCGAGGCTGTCAGCATTCCTAGAGTCATTTGATGCTTTGTAATCGTGCATGTGGCACAGGTTGTATTTTCTTTGGTCTAGACTTGGCTTTCACAAGACATTGATTGTGTATTCGGGTCTGTAATAATGTTTTTGATTTACAAACATTGTTATATATTGTTCTTTCACTTTTCAGTCAGTTATCATTATCTTGCTTTGCCGCGTGGTGTATTGTTGTTGATGTCCTTATTGACCTCAGGTATTGATAGCTGGTATTATATTAATTTTGCCACGTCTCGGGGACGCCTGGGGCGTGACAAAAAGTTGGTATCAGAGCCTGGTCCTGTCAGAGCCTAAGTCTAGTCGTATAGATGATGAGTCATAGGATTGTCATCCGAGTACTCTTGTTTTAGAAGTTATCTTAGGTTGCTGACATGCCTCCTCGCATCCGTTGACGTGGACGTGACCCCCTGGACCCACCCTTAAGTTGTCGACTGGGTCGACTGGTTAGGGTCAGTTGTTAGATCTCTTGTGCGGGATTAAGGTTTGGGTAGGAGATTCCAGCCCAGTATTGTGATAGTGATGAATTGGTTACAATTTCTAAGGTATGGATTGCGTCTCGATAATGGAGCTCTTTCCCGTGTATCGGTATCACTGGTAACCATGGAGTTCGCGTGCGGCGCCTGTGTAAAGTGTTGAGGATGTGGCGTATTGCTCATTAAGGGGTGATGTCTTCTTCTAGCCTTCCTACTCAGGATTAAGGGGCCTTGCAGGGTCAGCGTTGAGACCCGGGCTAGGGTACTCCGTGTTCCTTGTTTGGTTGTCGGGATATCCTATATCGGGACCTCATGGTGCCCTCCCAAGGTTTCTTTTCCCAGTCAAGGACTACCTTTGAAGCATCAAATTGATGGTGGATTTTTCCCTCTCACTTGGAAGGTGCTGTAGTGAGTGGTGATGCGTACGATCGGGATTGGGTGCGTCCTATTGCAGCTCAGTGGGCGATCGCTAGTGGACAGGGTTCCATAGTGGCATCTGGAGTCGCTTCGATATATCATTGTGCGTTGTAGCTGCCCGATTGAGGCCAGAGCCCTGTGAGGTGCTCCCAGATACTATGCTTGTGGTGCGCCCATATGGCAGAGATAGTAGGCTTGGGAGGCTACCAGGTAGAGGCCACACCGGGAGAGTGCTGCTAAATGATGTCGAGAGCGTGGACTCCCCGTGATGAATCTGCCCATGGAGTGCAGGATGCCGGAGTTCCAATGGTTATAGATGAGCGACCTATCTCTGGCGGCATGTGAAGCACAGTTGTGGATACTGTCGCATTTTGCCCCACATTGGTCACAAATAAGGAGACGCGATGCTAGCGTTCGTGATGGGACTCAACCGCCCTATCAGATAGATGACGTCGCATAGGCATTGTCGAGGTCTGACGACCCCTTATTGCGTGTCTTGTGGATTAAGTGCGGTTGAGCGGCTTACCAAGCGTGTAAGTGTCATCATGAGCGCCAGCCATGCTCGAGGAGCAGAATCCAGACTTAATCGTTCGAGGTGTTGTTTTGATCTCCCCGTGGAGGTTGAAGATCAATTACCTTTGCCGCGAATCGATGATCTATTTGACCAGCTCTGGGAGCGAGTGTCTGCTGTTAGATCGATCTTCGCACAAGGGTACCATAAGTTAGAGATCCGGGAGTTGGACATCCCGTAGATGGCCTTTCGTAACCGTTCAGGCACTACAAGTTTTAAGTACTGCCGTCAGGGTTGATGAATGCGCGGGATGCCTTTGAGGATCTCAAAATTTTTATTGGGCTTCCATGGACTACTTTGAGGTAGTCTCCATAGAGATTGCTGTGGTGCGATGAAAATGCGATGTGGGTGACTTTGTTTCCCCAGGTTTGCATGCCCTCAGGCAAAGTTCGAGAATCATCATTGAGTGGAAAGCGTCAGTCCATCGAGATTCCTCAGTGGACGTGGAAGTGGGCTATCAGGGATTGTTGCGGACTTGCTAATGTCATGTTCGGGTCATGACGCCGTCTAGGTGATCATTGACTGAGTGACTAAGTCTGCGCTTCCCTCCCTATCAGACTGATTGAGTCTCTGGACGCCTTGACGTGGGTTTTCACCTTCACGATTGTTCATCTTCATGGCACTCCGGTCGGCGCTATTTTCGGTTGAGACGCGGGGGTTACTTTGAGGTTGTAGCGCAGCCTTGGCAGGCTTTGGCACGAGCCTCCATTTAAGTATAGCGTTTCATCGCCGATGGACAGCCAGACAAAGAGGATGATTCAGACCTTGGAGGACGTGCTAAGTGCCTGCATGCTCGATGATGAGGGCAGTTGGGTGAGGCGCCACCCATTTGTTGGGGTATGCCTGCAAGACGACTGCCATTCGAGCACCCAAATGGATCTGTGAAAGGCACTCTACAGGCGCAGTTTTATACCTCCCTTGTGTTGGGACGGTTGAGGAGCGCCAGCTAGAGGGGCCACAAATTATTTGTTTGATCTTGCAGTGGCCAGGTTGGTTCATGTGTGCATCTGCACCTCTGTCGCCAGGAGCTTACCATTGGGTTTGGAGACCATGTTTTCATGAAGGTGTCCCAGTTTAAGAGCACCCTCTGTTTCGACATTCGGGGCAAGCTGAGTTTGCTCTTTAATGGGACCATTTCTCGTCATTGAGTGGATTGGGGAGGTGGCTTATCATGTAGCCTTTCCCCCACAGCTGGCTCATGCCCACGACGTCGTCCTTGTCTCATGACCGAGGCGTTATGTCCACGATCCTGCTCAGTCATTCAGTTCGACTGTCTCATTCTCGAGCTGGAATTGTCGTTTGTGGAGCAGTTGATCGAGGTCAGAGACCAGCATGAGAAGAGGCTCCACGCTAAGACCGTTCCTTTGATTATAGTGTGTTGGTAGCGCCAGTCCGGTGCAAAGACCACTTGGGAGCAAAAGGTCTATGCATGATACTTTCGGTCTTCCCTTTGGGTTTCCTTAAATTTCGAGGACTAAATTTCCTAAGGGGGGAAGAATGTTGTGCCTGTGTCATTTGGAGCGCTCTGATTGAGAATTTGGGCTACATAATTTTTTTTCTAAGTTATGTATTTCCAATTTGGTATTTGGATTTGATTTTGTTAAAATCCAAGATGAAGAGGTTTAAATATGATTTTATTATGAGATGTCCAGTTTTGAGTTAGCTTTCGTACAGAAGTGGAATTAGGTCAACTGGATTCTTGTAGTAAAAGTTATGGGTATTTTTCCAAGTATACCCCGGGGATGGAAATTCTGGCAGCAGCCCTGCTCTATGTTTAGCTCTAATTTCGGAATATCTGGAGAGATTATTTGATCTTGGCATAAGCATGAAAGTTGTAGATAATCTTCTTAGCTTTCCAACGGACTTGGAATTGTGCAATTCGGAGCTACATCGAGGAAGTTATGGCTGTTCCAGTGAAGCATGCGCAGAATTTCTGGTCAAAGGGCGACTTAGTCATTTCATTCCCCTTAGATATTTGTTGCATAAATATCTTCTCTCTCTCTCTCTCTCTCTCTCTCTCTCTCTCTCTCTCTCTCCCTCTCACTTCCACGCCTATTTTTCAAGCCCTCTCTTCCTCTCTCTCAAGCCCCCCAAATGTTTGTGTTTATTCCCCAATGAGAAGAGAAGGAGAAGGTGCAAGTGCAAGAGGAAACTTGTGTAGGTTTTGTTGTTGTTGTTGATCTCCTCTCTCTCAAGCACCCTCTCATATCTTGTTCTCTCCCCCCTGATTTTTAGCCAAGGAGGAGGCTGAAGAGGTGGTGGTGGTGGTGGTGGCGAGGAGTGGTCGCGCGGGTGCTGGCGCGAGCAGGGGTGCGCGCAGGCGCGCGCGAGCGTGCGCGCGCACGGGGCAGTGCGCCTGGGCGCGGGGCTGGGGACCAGTGCGCGCGCGCGCGTGCGTGCGCGTGCTGGGGCATGCGCGGGGTGCTGCGCGAGGGCTGGACGAGTAGTGCGCGCGGGCGCGCTCGAGCGTGCGCTCGCGTGCGGCAGCGCGTCTGGGCGCGCGGGCAGGCGCGCGGCAATTCGCCGAGGGTGCTGGGCTGCGTGCGTGCATGCGTATGCGTGCGTGCGCGTGCAAGGGGCCATGCGTGTGGCTGCCCGAATGTTCGGGTAGGTGTCGGGCACTCGGACTCGCGTGCGTACGTGCGTGCTCGCATGCGTGCGAGTCCGTATGCATGCTTGTCCGAGTATTGGGTATTTCTAATGATTTTTATGTGTAAATTGTGTTGTTACTCACCAAGTTTGATGCCCCTACCTTGCAGATCTTGTCGGATGGGATGCGCGAGGTCCCGGGCCGTATGGTGAGTGGTTCGATTCCAATCCCCCCCCTCTCGGGATGCGTTCGACGCGCGTAGTCGCGCATCGATGGGGTATCTTAGCTATACTACTTGTGTAAAAAAGTAGTATAGCCATGCTTAAACTAATATGTAGATATTTTGCATGCTAGGGATATGCACCCTTATATCATGTATAGCGGCCCATGCATGTTTAGTCACCATGTTCCTTGATAGGAAAGCCCCGAACTATGCATGTTCCCATTTAGTTTAATTTATTTAAATCAAGATGGGATTATGTGATTATATTGTTGTAAGCATGCCTTAGAGAATATTATAACCTTGTGGTTATAATATAGGTTTCTCTGCATCTTAGTTATGCGCCCTGGAGGAATTCTTGAGAATTCATGACATTAGAAATGTTAGGAAGCGTTGTCGACGGATCCAAGAGGATCGCATGCGTGTGAGTAGGCTGTTCTCTTCCCTTCGTCGGATCTGTGTAGGGACTCCCCGGCGTTAGACAGGCTATCCTGACAGAGGGCTCCCATCTGTAGGTACCTCCGATGTGTCGGACAGTGCTGATCGTGGGAGTATACCAGGTAAGCTACGGAGCGGGGACGTGCTCTCGGTGGACCAAGGGTGAATAGCAGTCTAATCAGTCCCAAAAGGCCCATGTCACCCCGTAAAGGGTGAGGGTGAGGGTGGGGTGGGTCGGCGATGTTATTTTAGGGTTAATATGTGTTGCGTTGCATAGTTTGTGCCATTCACTGAGTGTGTGGCACACCCCTCGCATATTCTTCTCCTCCAGAGTGGTAGTTGTTTCCATGGGGTTCGCTTTGCGAACATGGAATGTTCACTCCCAATGTTGTCCGAGTTGAAGAGGCCGGGTTGTAGCTGTCCTGACAGAGGGCTCCCATCCGTAGGTACCACCGATGCAGTCGGAGGAGTACCGATCGTGGGAGTATACCAGGTAGACGCTACCCGGAAGAGGGCTAACGAATGATATCACGAGCGTGGAAACGTTCTCCCCTTCGTTAGATCCGTGTAGTGACATCCCCGGCGTTAGACAGGCTATCCTGACAGAGGGCTCCCATCTGTAGGTACCTCCGATGTGTCGGACAGTGCTGATCGTGGGAGTATACCAGGTAAGCTACGGAGCGTGGGAGAGGCTACCGGTGGACCAGGGGTGTAGAGCAGTCTAAGTCTCTTCCCAAAGTCCCAAGAGTCTCCTTTCAGGAGTGAGGGTGTGGATGAGGCGAAGACACGTCGCCTCGTGACCCATTCGTTGTTCGACCGTTCCCATAGTTGTTGGGTCCGGTCTCGTGATCGATGTTGAAGGACATCTTTGGGCAGATATCTCGATGGAGATGATCTAGTAGTGTTGTGTGGACCAGTAATTCCGGGTCTCATCGACCGACGGTATGGTCTCTCCCCAAAAGTCCCAAGAGTCTCCCTCCGGGAGTGAGGGTAAGGGCGAGGTTGGTCGCGCTACCGCGTGACCCTGTTATCCATTGGGTTTCTACCCATGTTCTCCTTGAAAAAGGAAATTGATTATGTATTGAACTGTAGTATGGTGATTGGTTTCCAGCCACTCACTGAGCTTGTAGCTCACCCCTCGCATACTGTTTCTTTTCAGGGGCAGTGTTGGGCGTGGAGCTGGAGCTTTCCTGTGGCGTGGTCTTATGGGCGTGGAGCGTTCTGCCGGCGGGTGGCGAGTGCGAGGCTGTCAGCATTCCTAGAGTCATTTTATGCTTTGTAAATCGTGCATGTGGCACAGGTTGTATTTTCTTTGGTCTAGACTTGGCTTTCACAGGACATTGATTGTGTATTCGGGTCTGTAATAATGTTTTTGATTTACAGACATTGTTATATATTGTGCTTCCGCTTTTCAGTCAGTTATCATTATCTTGCTTTGCCGCCTTGTGTATTGTTGTTGGTGTCCTTATTGACCTCAGGTATTGATAGCTGGTATTATATTAATTTTGCCACGTCTCGGGGACGCCTGGGGCGTTGCATAACACCACGCCACAGGAAAGCTCCAACTCCACGCCCAACACTGCCCCTAAAAAGAAACAGTATGAGAGGGGTGAGCTACAAGCTCAGTGAGTGGCTGGAAACCAATCACCAGAACAGTTCAATACTAAAGCAGTTTCCTTTCAAGGCAAACATGAGTGGAAACACTTGGATAACACGGTCACGCGGCGGCGCGACCAACCTCACCCTCACCCTCATCCCGGGAGGGAAACTCTTGGGACTTTTGGGGAGAGACCATATCGTTGGTCAAGGAGACCCGGGATTACTGGTCCACACAACACTATCGGATCATCTACATCGAGATAACTGCCCATCGATGTCTTTGAACATCGATACGCAACCGGCCCAACAACTATGGGAACGGACGAAAAGAGAATGGGTCACGCGGGGACGTGTCTTCGCCTCATCCTCACCCTCACTCCCGGAGGGAGACTCATGGGACTTTTGGAAGAGACTTAGACTGCTCTATACCCTTGGTCCACCGGTAGCCCTTTCCCAGGGTAGTCACTACCTGGTATACTCCCACGATCAGTACGCTTCCGAATGCCTCGGTGGTACCTACGGATGGGAGCCCTCTGTCACGACAGCTTTTCAAACGTCGGGGAGTTCCTACATCAGATCTAATGAAGGGGAGTACGATTCCACGCTCGCAATATCATTCGTTAGCCCTCTCCCGAGTAGCCTCTATTTGGTATACCCCCACGATCAGTACATCTTGCCGCATGCATTGATAGTACCTACATGTGGGGGTCCTCTGTCAGGACAACTACAACCTGGGCCGCTTCAACACGGACGACATTGGGAGGAAACACTCCATGTTCGCAAAGCGAACCCAATGGAAAAACAACTACTCTCGATAATCACATATCGATGATAGCGAACACTATTGAACTCCCACACGGTTGCGTCGCTCGGACACAAGGGGGTTGCCTCTGCTCTCACGCAGAAATAATCCCAAGGCACATAACCCAACAGGCGGTTCATATACACGCCTAACTTGGGTAGGCCTAGCTTAATGCCCCAACTACCGGCTTAACAAAACCGATAAGATAATGAATTCTCCTGAATTCCAAATGAGTGCATCGCTCGGATGCACAGCGGGTCATACCCACGCCTATTCCAGATAGGCCTAATCAGTTTTAACATGCGCATAATTATTACAGGAGAATTCTATCACTGAAGGAACTTGATCTACATGCACAATAACCTATGCTTAACTATAGGGGTTCTCCCTAACATGAGTATATGGCATAAACAACACATCATGCAACATACATACAAGGCAAGGCCAAACTACACATACATATGAGGGCACTAATCGTATAAACATACAAAATATACTCTAACATGCGTTGGATATCGCCAACATAAAAGAAATGGTCAAGCGCGATCTCGCGCACTAACAGGTGCATGCCAATATTCCAAACAAACCTGAGTCGAGTAGGAAATTGCATCTACTTACTCAGTTCGTTCAGAGGGAGAGGGCAAGAGAGATCATCATCTCATGATGCTAGCCATAGCTTTGCCCCATTAGCATGGGCGCAACAACTACACCACGCCCTCGAGTCTTATCGCAAGGCAATATTATGCAGGTGCCCGTTAATAACCCAGACTTAATCATATTGGATATTCCAATTAATATGGTGGGAGTAGTATTACAATACTACCTAAGGCATGCCATATTCTATACATCCATACACATTACCAAAAATACATGCCCAAACTAGAGGGGCTCATGCAACACAATCATTCATACATGAATACAATACATGTATATAAGCCTAGCATGCAAGATATCTACATATTATAGCTTAAGCATGGCCATACTACTTATCTACACAAGTACTATAGTTAGGGGTCCCCATCGATGCGCGACGCGCGACTACGCGCGTCGATCGCATCCCGAGGGGGGGGGGATTGGATCGAACCACTCACCGCAACCCGGGACCTCGCGCATCTCTTCCGACGAGATCTGCAAGGTAAGGGCATCAAATTTGGTGAGTAACATCACAATTTAACACTTAGAAATCACTAGAATTACGAAAGACTTAGACATGCACGCATACGGGCTCGCACGCATGCGAGCACGCGCGTACGCACGCATGCCCAAGTGCCCCAGCACCTACCCGAGCCCCTGGGCAGCCCCACGCATGCCCCAGCACGTGCATGTACATGCGCGCGCGCACTGGCACCCAGTCGCGCGCCCAGACACACGCCCAGGCGCACTGCCCCGCGCGCACCCCACTCGCTGCCAGCGTCCGCGCGCACCCGCTCCGTGAGCACCCGCGCCCCAGCGCGCACGCGCACGCGTGTGCCTGTCCGCCCACCTGCGCCTGCCAGAGCCCCTCTACGCGCGCGCCTGCGCGCGCACGCGCGCGGACAGACCCCTACGCGCGCCCAGCCATTCCTAACCCTCCCCCCTTGCCCCTACATGCACCCAACTCTAAACACCTCACATGCATGCCTTCCCAATAACCCTAACATGCATAAAAGCCAATTAAAGAAGAGGGAAACTCACTAAAAGAGAGGGGCAGGGAAGGGGGAGATGTAGGGGCTCGCAAACGCACCCTTGACCACCTCGACCGCCACCTCCATCTTTGCTTCTCTTCTTCATGGCTGAACCAAAGGGGAGGGGAAAGAAAATAAGGGGATCCATCATGGGAGAAGGAGAGGGAGGAGAAACAAGCAATAACACAAGCACACACACTCACCTAGTTTTGCACTTGCACCTCTTCTTCTTGCTCCATCTTTTCTCTTATGCATTTCATCAAACACTTGGGGAGTGTGTGAAAGAGGGAAAGAGAGCCCCAAAGAGAGTCCACGTGGGGAGTGGGAGAGGGAGAGAGAGAGAGACTTTTCTCACATGGGGGGGGTGAGTGAAATGGAAAAATGTGGGGGTGAGCCTAACCTATTCTCACCCTCTAACCAGCAAAATAACCAAGTGGTTGCTTCACCTCTAAGCAAAGGGGGGTAAGGTTACCCAAGGTCACCACATTCACCAAAATATCTCACACTATTTGACTAATCAAACCAGGAACTCTCGAAAACCCGGATACGATTCGGAACTGCATATTTTTTAAAATGTTACCAAAATTCAATGAAATTTTTATGGGTAGTACTAAACGGTACTAGGACCCATAATATGCAGTTAGATTTTCAATCAGAGTACTCTAACTCTCGCAGGTGGCTTAAAGCCAAAATTTTAGCCACTCCGATCGAAAAAGAAAAAGGCCCTGAATGACCCAGAAGTGACTAAGGCTTAACCAAAATGGCTCCAAATGACACAGGCATAACATTCTCCCCCCCTTAGGAAATTTAGTCCTCGAAATTTAAGGAAACCCAAAGGGAAGACCGAATGTAGCAAGTATCACGCATTGATCTTTTGCTTCCAAGTGGTCTATGCACCAAACTGGCGCTACCGACACACTCTAATCAAAGGAACGGTCTTAGTGTGGAGCCACTTCTCATGCTGGTCCTTGACCTCGATCCACTGCTCCACGAACGACAAATCTAACTCGAGGATGAGGCAGTCGAACGGAGTGACATGAGTAGGATCTTGGACATAACGCCTCGGCCTTGAGACAAGGACGAAGTCGTGGGCATGAGCCAGCTGTGGGGGAAAGGATACATGACAAGCCACCTCCCCAATCCACTCAATAACGAGAAACAATCCCATTGAAGAGCCAACTCAGCTTGCCCCGAACGTCGAAACAGAGGATGCCCTTAAACTGGGACACCTTAACAAAAACATGGTCTCCAAACCCAAAGGTAAGCTTCTGGCGACGATGACCTGCGTAGCCCTTCTGTCGGTTCTGGGAGGTGCAGATGCACACACGAACCAACTTGGCCATCGCAAGGTCAAACAACTAACTTGTGGCCCCTCCAACTGGCGCTCCTCAACCGTCCCAACACAAGGGAGGTATAAAACTGCGCCTGTAGAGTGCCTTTCACAGTACCATCAGGATGCTGGAATGGCAGTCGTCTTGCAGGCATACCCAACAAATAGTTGGTGCCTCACCCAACTGCTCTTATCATCGAGCACGCAGGCACTTAGCATGTCCTCCAAGGTCTGAATCGTCCTCTTTGTCTGGTTGTCCATCGGCGATGAAATGCTATACTTAAATAGAGGCTCGCGCCAAAGCTTGCCAAGGCTGCGCCACAACCTCAAAGTAACCCTGGCATCTCAACCAAAAATAGCACCGATCGGAGTGCCATGAAGACGAACAATCGTGAAAGTGAAAAGCCACGTCAAGGTGTCCAGAGACTCAATCAGTCGGATAAGGGAGGGAAGCGCGGACTTAGTCAGTCGGTCAATGATCACCTAGACGGCGTCGCGACCCGAACGTGACTTTTGTGAGTCCTCAACAATCCCTGATAACCCACTCCCACTTCTACTGAGGCATCTCAATGGACTGACGCTTTCCACTCAATGATGATTCTCAAACTTTGCCTGAGGGCATGCCAACCTGGGGAAACAAGGTCACCCATATCGCCTTTTCATCGCACCACTAGCAATCTGAATGAAAACTACCCCAAAGTAGTCCACGGAGGACCAATAAAACTTTTGAGATCCACGAAGGTATCCGGCGCATTCGTCAACCCCGACGGCAGTATTTAAAACTCGTAGTGCCCAAAACGGTCACGAAAGGCCATCTCCAGGATGTCCAACTCCCTGTCACGCCCCAGGGCAGCTGTCCCCAAGACATGGCAATCATGAAATATCAGCTATCAATACCTAAGGTCAATAAAGACTCCAACAACAACACACAAGGTGGCAAAGCAAAGATAATGATAACTGACTGAAAAGCGGAAGCATAATATATAAACAATGTCTGTAAACCAAAAACATTATTACAGACTCGAATACACAATCACTGTCCTATGAGAGCCAAGTCTAGTCCAAATAAAATACAACCTGTGCCACATGCACGATTTACAATACATAAAATGACTCTAGGACTGCTGACAGCCTCGCACTCGCCACCCGCCGGAAGAACGCTCCACGCCCATAAGACCATGCCACAGGAAAGCTCCCGCTCCACGCCCAACACTGCCCTTGAAAAGAAACAGTATGTGAGGGGTGAGCTACAAGCTTAGTGAGTGGCTGGAAATCAATCACCATACAAAAGTTCAATGCTAACACAATTTCCTTTCAAGGAAAAACATGAGTACAAACCCAATGAATAACAGGGTCACGCGGCGGTGCGACCAACCTCACCCTCACCCCCACTCCCGGAAGAAGACTCTTGGGTCTTTTGGGGAGAGACCATACCGTTGGTCGAGGAGACCCGGGATTACTGGTCCACACAACACTACTGGATAACCAACATCGAGATAACTACCCAACGATGTCTTTGAACATCAACACGCAACCGGACCAAACAACTATGGGAACGGACGAACAACGAATGGGTCACGCGGCGATGTATCTTAACCTCATCCTTACCCTCACTCCCGAAGGGAGACTCTTGGGACTTTGGAAGAGACTTAGGGTGCGTTTGGTATTACGATTAAGGGTGTGATTGCGATTTCAATCTTCACGTTGGTTTAAATGTAAACCAAACAACATTTTTTTCTCGAGTTTTCAAAATTAGCCACCCGTGATTGTGTGTTAAATTTCCCCCAAAAACCCGGTTTTGAAAAGCTCCCCAGATCAGCTTCCACTAATTGCTGGATTGAAAACCCCAAAAAACATGAGGTGAAATGACTAGTATACCCATCTCCTTTCACAAAAATTTCAAAGATATAAATATCATTCACGCCAAAATTTGTCCTCTCTCTCTCCTCAAAAACAGGCGCCGCACGTCTCTCTCATATCTCCATCGCACAAATGAAACCCTAACTGCAACTCCCTCTCTCTCTCTCTCTCTCTCTCTCTCTCCCTCTCTCTCTCTCGTTTCCCTCTCGCACATGCCTCTCTCTCGTCTCTCGTTCGCACAAATGAAAACCCCCAAATCGAGGTGAAGTTGGGTGTCGGCAAAGGCGGCGAGAGCAGCGCGTCTAGGCACCGTCAATCCACCTCTTCTTCACGGCAGCGGCGACGATCCTCATCGGACGGCCGGGATTGGGTGCTCTCATGTGTAGGATCGCCCTCGACCGTCCGATCGTTGTGTCAAACCTGATGGGAAGTGGAGATGGGTGATGGTGGAGGGATTTAGGGCATTTTAGGTTTTGAGTAGCTTCCTTTCCAAACAAAACATTGGGTTTGAAGAGCTGATTTTATATTTTGCATTACTTCACCAAACATGATTCCTAAAAGCTTGCTCTAGTACCTAGTGATTGAAAACATATTCCAATCGCAGCTTTTGTTAAATCGCAGATTTACAAACCCATTACCAAACGCTGCCTTAGACTGCTCTACACCCTTGGTCCACCGATAGCCCTTTCCCCGGGTAGTCACTACCTGGTATACTCCCACGATCAGTATGCATCCGAACGCCTCGGTGGTACCTACGGATGGGAGCTGTCAGGACAGCTTTTCCAACAACTGGAAGTTCCTACATCGGATCCAACGAAGGGGAGAACGATTTCACGCTCGCAATATCATTCGTTAGCCCTCTCCCGGGTAGCCTCTACCTGGTACACTCCCATGATCAGTACGCTCCCGAACGCATCAGTGGTACCTACGGATGGGAACCCTCTGTCAGGATAGCTACAACCCAGGCCTCTTCAACACGGATGACATTCCATGTTCGCAAAGCGAACCCAATGGAAAAAACACTACACTCGATAATCACATATGGATGATAGCGAACACTATTGTACTCCCACACGGTTGCGTCGCTCGAACACAGGAAAGCTCCAGCTCCACGCCCAACACTGCCCCTGAAAAGAAACAGTATGCGAGGGGTGAGCTACAAGCTCAGTGAGTTGCTATAAACCAATCACCATACAACAGTTCAATACTAACACAATTTCCTTTTAAGGAAAACATGGGTGGAAACCCAATGGATAACAAGGTCACGCGGTGGCGCGACCAACCTCACCCTCACCCTCACTCCCAGAGGGAGACTCTTGGGACTTTTAGGGAGAGACCATGCCATTGGTCGAGGAGACCCGGGATTACTGCTCCACACAACACTACTGGATCACCAACCTCACCCTCACCCTCACTCCTAGAGAGAGGCTCTTGGGACTTTTGGGGAGTGACCATACCGTTTGTCGAGGAGACCCGGGATTACTGGTCTACGCAACACTACTGGATCATCTACATCGAGATAACTGCCCAACGATGTCTTTGAACATCGATACGAGACCGGACCCAACAACTATGGGAACGGACGAACAACGAATGGGTCACGAGGCGACGTGTCTTCACCTCATCCTCACCCTCACTCCTGGAGGGAGACTCTTGGGACTTTTGGAAGAGACTTAGACTGCTCTACACCCTTGGCACTTTCCCCGGTTAGCCTCTACCTGGTATACTCCCACGATCAGTATGCTTCCGAGCGCATCGGTGGTACCTACGGATGGGATCCTCTGACAGGACAGATTTTCCAACACCGGGAAGTTCCTACATCGGATCCAACGAAGGGGAGAACAATTCCACGCTCGCAATATCATTCCTTAGCCCTCTCCCGGGTAGCCTTTACCTGGTACACTCCTATGGTCAGTACGCTCCCGACGCATCGGTGGTACCTACGGATGCGAGCCCTCTATCAGATAGCTACAACCCGGGCCTCTTCAACACAGACGACATTCCATGTTCGCAAAGCGAACCAAATGGAAAAAACACTACACTCGATAATCACATATGGATGATAGCGAACACTATTGTACTCCCACACGGTTGCGTCGCTCAGACACAGAGGGCTGTCACACCCCAACTACTGGCTTAACAATCTGATAAGATAATGAATTCTCCTGAATTCCAAACGAGTGCATCGCTCGGATGCACGGGGCGATTACATCGCTAGCGCTCTAACTAATAAGGTACAACCCGACAGCGGGTCATACCCACGCCTATTCCAGATAGGCCTATCAGCTTTTAACATGCGCATATAAATATATCCAGGAGAATTTTATATCAGCTATGTGCATGAACCATATGCACAATCATCTAATAATTATAGGGACACTCCCTAACATGGATTTACATCATAATAATTCATACAGCATGCATGCATGGTCATTAATCACATAAACATACAAAATATACTCTAACATCCGTTGGATATGGCCAACTTAAAAGAAAGGGGCAAGCACGATCTCGCGCACTAACCGGTGCATGCCAATATTCCAAACAAACCTGAGTCGAGTTGGAAATTGCATCTACTTACTCCGTTCGTTCAGAGGGAGAGGGCGGGGGAGATCATCATCTCATGAAGCTGGTCATAGCTTTGCCCCATTAGCATGGGCGCAACAACTACACCACGCCCTCGAGTCTTATCGCAAGGGAATATTAGGTAGGTGCCCGTTATTAACCAAGACTTATTCATGTTCGATATTCCAATTAATATGGTGGGAGTAGTATTACAATACTACCTAAGGCATGCCATATTCTATACATCCATACACATTAAACAAATACATGCCCATGAATAGAGGGGCTCATGCAACATAATCATACATACATGAATACAATACATGTATATAAGCCTAGCATGCAAGATATCTACATATTATAGCTTAAGCATGGCCATACTACTTATCTACACAAGTAGTATAGTTAGGGAGCCCCATCGATGCGCGACGCGTGACTACGCGCGTCGAGCGCATCTCGAGAGGGCGGGGGAATTGGATCTAACCACTCACCATTACCCGGGACCTCGCGCATCCCATCCGACGAGATCTGCAAGGTAAGGGCATCAAATTTGGTGAGTAACAACACATTATAACACTTAGAAATTACTAGAAATGCCTAAGACTTAGACATGCACGCATACGGGCTCGCACGCATGCGAGCACGCGCGTACGCACGCATGCCCGAGTGCCCCAGCACCTACCCGAGACCCTGGGCAGCCCCGCGCATGCCCCAGCACGCGCACGTACACGTGCCCAGACCAGCCCAGACAACCTCACCCTCAACCACATTCCCGGAGGGAGACTCTTGGGACTTTTGAGGAGAGACCATACCGTTGGTCGAGGAGACCCGGGATTACTGGTCCACACAACACTACCGGATCATCTACATCGAGATAACTGCCCAATGATGTCTTTGAACATCGATACGCAACCAGACCCAACAACTATGGGAACGGACGAACAACGAATGGGTCACGCGGGGACGTGTCTTCGCCTCATCCTCACCCTCACTCCCGGAGGGAGACTCTTGGGACTTTTGGAAGAGACTTAGACTACTCTACACCTTTGGTCCACCGATAGCCCTTTCCCCAGGTAGTCACTACCTGGTATACTCCCACGATCAGTACGCTTCCGAACGCCTCGGTGGTACCTACGGATGGAAGCCCTCTGATAGGACAGCTTTTCCAACGCCGGGAAGTTCCTACATCGGATCCAACGAAGGGGAGAACGATTCCACGCTCGCAATATCATTCGTTAGCCCTCTCTCGGGTAGCCTCTACCTGATATACCCCCATGATCAGTACATCTTGCCGCATGCATCGATAGTACCTACATGTGGGGGCCCTCTGTCAGGACAGCTACAACCTGGGCTGCTTCAACACGGATGACATTGGGAGGAAACACTCCATTTTCGCAAAGCGAACCCAATGGAAAAACAACTACTCTAAATAATCACATATCGATGATAGCGAACACTATTGAACTCCCACACGGTTGCGTCGCTCGGACACAAGGGGGTTGCCTCTGCTCTCACGCAGAAATAATCCCAAGGCACATAACCCAACAGGTGTTTCATATACACTCCTAACACGGGTAGGCCTAGCTTAATGCCCCAACTACCGGCTTAACAAAACCGATAAGATAATGAATTCTCCTGAATTCCAAACGAGTGCATCGCTCGGATGCACGGGGCGATTACATCGCTAGCGCTCTAACTAATAAGGTACAACCCGACAACGGGTCATACCCACACCTATTCTAGATAGGCCAAATCAGTTTTAACATGCGCATAATTATTACAAGAGAATTCTATCACTGAAGGAACTTGATCTACATGCACAATAACCTATTCTTAACTATAGGGGTCTCCCTAACATGAGTATATGGCATAAACAACACATCGTGCAACATACATACAAGGCAAGGCCTAACTACACATACATATGAGGGCATTAATCGTATAAACATACAAAATATACTCTAACATGCGTTGGATATCGCCAACTTATAAGAAAGGGTCAAGCGCGATCTCGTGCACTAACAGGTGCATGGAAATATTCCAAACGAACCTGAGTCGAGTAAGAAATCGCATCTACTTACTCGGTTCGTTCAGAGGGAGAGGGCGAGAGAGATCATCATCTCATGAAGCTGGTCATAGCTTTGCCCCATTAGCATGGGCGCAACAACTACACCATGCCCTCGAGTCTTATCTCAAGGGAATATTAGGTAGGTGCCCGTTATTAATCCATACTTAATCATACTGGATATTCCAATTAATATGGTGGGAGTAGTATTACAATACTACCTAAGGCATGCCATATTCTATACATCCATACACATTTACAACATACATGCCCATACTAGAGGGGCTCATGCAACACAATCATTCATACATGAATACAATACATGTATATAAGCCTAGCATGCAAGATATCTACATATTATAACTTATCTACACAAGTAGTATAGCTAGGGGCGCCCATCGATGCGCGACGCGCGACTACGCGCGTCGATCGCATCCCGAGGGGGGGACGATTGCATCGAACCACTCACCGCAACCCGGGACCTCGCGCATCCCTTCCGACGAGATCTGCAAGGTAAGGGCATCAAATTTGGTGAGTAACATCACAATTTAACACTTAGAAATCACTAGAATTACCAAAGACTTAGACATGCACGCATACGGGCTCGCACGCATGCGAGCACGCGCGTACGCACGCATGCCCAAGTCCCCCAGCACCTACCCGAGCCCCTGGCCAGCCCCACGCATGCCCCAGCACGCGCACGCACGCGCACGCACGTGCGCGCGCGCACTGGCTGTTAAAGCTGTGTCATTTGGAGCCATTTTGGTTAAGCCTTGGTCGCATCTGGGTCATTCAGGGCCTTTTTCTTTTTCGATCAGAGTCGCTAAAATTTTGTCTTTTAGCCACCTGCGGGAGTTGGAGTACTCTGATTGGAAATCTAACTTCATATTATGGGTCCTGGTACTGTTTCGTACTACCCATAAAAATTTCATCGAATTTCGGTAATGTTTTGAAAAATATACAGTTCTGAACCGTATCCGGGTTTTGAGAGTTCCTGGTTGGTCGAATAGTGTGAGATATTTTGGGGATGTGGTGACCCTTGGTAACCTTACCCCCACCTTGCTTGGGGATGAAGAAACCATTGGTTATTTGATATGTGAGTTGGTGAGCCTAACCCAAACCTCACCCCCCCTTAAGGTCACACCTAGGCACTATTTGGGCATGAAAATGACTTTTTTGCCCTCTCTCTCTCTCCCCCTCTCTTCCATTTCGTGGAACACCTTCTCTCCCTCTCTTGGTCTCTTTTTTTCTCCTCTTTGTGTGTGAAGAAGGAGGAGGAAGAAGCAATTGAAGGAAAAGATGAAGAAGAAGCACAAGAAAGAGTGAGAAAGGGTGAGTATGTGTTGTTGTTGTCGTTGTTGTTGTTGTTTCTCTTCTCTATCCCCTTCTCATGCCCTTTGCACCCCTGTTTTCTGCCATGAAGGGCTTGAGGAGATCCTGATGAGGTGGTGGTAGTGGTGGTGGTGGTTGAGGTGGTCGTGGGTGTGTCGAGAACCCCGCATCTCCCCATTTCCCTCCCCCTGTTTTGGTAAGGCAGCACTCTGTATTTTAAAGATCTCAGTGCATCTAGTATTTAGAGACACATTTTTAGAATTATGTCTTCATATGATATGATCATCTGTGTCTAGTTGTTATATATGAAATTTGGGCTCATTATGATATCTGTGGTGTAAGTTAGAACCTGTTTTCCTTGGCCTGTCCAGATTCGCGTAGGAATTAACCTGCTTCTGTAAATAATTTATTTCGGGCTTGTAGAGGTAAAATTATGATCCCAGCATATCAGAGAATGTGCACGTTTTATTTCATAATTTTTGGAAGTGTATTGGGTGCTGTGGAGATCAATTAGTAGGGCTGGTTGTAGCAGGTTTGGCAGTTTTGTTTGGTTGAGTGTCAAGGAGTAGTTTGCATGTGTCTTGTGTGATAATATGGAAGTATCAGGGGTTAGGGTCTTCATGAAGTAGGCTTATATGTGTGATAGGAGGTTCCATAATTTAATTATGGATCATTGGTTGTGTTTTGCAGATCTCGTAGACCGGACGCGTGGCGATCCGGGTATCGGTGAGTGGTTTGATCCAATCCCCCCCCTCTCGAGATGCGCTCGACGCGCGTAGTCGTGCGTCGCGCATTGATGGGGCATCCTGGCTATACTACTTGTGTAGATAAGTAGTATGGCCATGCTTAATCTATAATATGTTAGATATCTTGCATGCTAGGCTTATATGGCATGTATTGTATCCATGTATGTATGATTGTATTGCATGCGCCTCTCTAGTATGGGCATGTATTTTGAAATGTGTATGGATGTATAGAATATGGCATGCCTTAGGTAGTATTGTAATACTACTCCCACCATATTAATTGGAATATCCAGCATGATTAAGTATGGGTTAATAACGGGCACCTGCCTAATATTCCCTTGAGATAAGACTCGAGGGCGTGGTGTAGTTATTGCGCCCATGCTAATGGGGCAAAGCTATGACCAGCTTCATGAGATGATGATCTCTCTCGCCCTCTCCCTCTGAACGAACCGAGTAAGTAGATGCGATTTCCTACTCGACTCAGGTTCGTTTGGAATATTGGCATGCACCTGTTAGTGCACGAGATCGCGCTTGACCCTTTCTTTTAAGTTGGCGATATCCAACGCATGTTAGAGTATATTTTGTATGTTTATACGATTAATGCCCTCATATATATGTGTAGTTAGGCCTTGCCTTGTATGTATGTTGCATGATGTGTTGTTTATGCCATATACTCATGTTAGGGAGACCCCTTGTATGTATTTTGCATGATGTGTTGTCTACCAGCGCCCCTCTGGCACGCGCCTACACGCGCACGCGCGCGGACAGACCCCTGCACGCGCCCAGCCATTCCTAACCCTCCCCCCTTGCCCCTACATGCACCCAACTCTAAACACCTCACATGCATTGTCACACCCCAGGGCGGCCGTCCCCGATACGTGGCAAATATATTTAATATCAGCAGTCCATATAGGAGATCAATAAAAGACTCTAAACAACATCGAAAATGACAACACAATCAATAATGTAGCTAACATAATATATATACATATAGCGGAAGCTTAAACGATTGAGTCTGTAATTCAAAGACATATTACAGACCAGAATACATAATCAACTGTCTTGTGAGAGCCAATATAAACAAAGACATCCATACACAAGTGTTGTGCCCAAGCACGGATAACAATACATACAAGCAAAAGAAGGGGATGCTGATGGCCTCTCACTCGCAGCACCCAAAACGTGAACGCTGCTCCGCTACTGATGTGATGCCTCGGGGAGCTCCTCCTTCAGATCTGACTCAGTAACAACTAGAGGAAAAGAATATGCGAGGGGTGAGTCACACGCTCAGTGAATGGCACAATCTATGCAACACAACTCATATTAACCTTAAAATAATTAAAGTCCCTAAACGGGAGTAACTGTACAAGCTAGTGGGTTGTAACATCGCCGACCCACCCCACCCTCACCCTCACCCTTTAGGGATGACATAGGCCTTTTGGAACAGACTAGACTGCTCTCCACCCTTGGTCAACCGGTAGCCCTTTCCCCCGCGTAGCCTCTACCTGGTATACTCCCACGATCAGTACCCTCCGAACGCATCGGTGGTACCTACGGATGGGAGCCCTCTGTCAGGACAGCTTTCCCAACGCCGGGGAGTCCCTACTCGGATCCAACGAAGGGGAGAAAACAACCTACTCTCACGGATACGATCCTCTTGGATCCGTCGACAACGATTACTAACACTACTAAGGTAATGAATTCTCAAGAATTCCTCCAGGGCGCATAACTAAGATGCGGGCAAAACATATATTATAATAACAAGGTTATAATATTTTCTAAGGCATGCTTATACCAACATAATCTCATTTTGATTTAATTAAATTAAACTAAATGGGAAACATGCATAGATCAAGGCTTTTCAAGCACGGGACATGGTGTCTAGGCATGTACGGGCCTCTATACATGATACATGGATGTATATCCCTAGCATACAATGTCTAACATGGCATGGTTACATCATAGCAAAACATGCATTAACATAAGTTTTCATTCACACAAGTTAATATGCAGTTATGGTGCCCCAGGGGAGGGCAATGCACGCCTACGTGCATCGAATGCCTCCCTACTGGGTTGGATTGACCCACTCACCACAACCCGGGTCGTTGCGTGACCGTTCGCCAAGATCTGCAAGACATGGGCATTCAATATGGTGAGTAAACTACACAAATATACATGAAATTTACTAGAAATGCCTAAAACTCGGACGAGCATGCATACGGGCTCGCACGCATGCGAGTACGCACGTACGCACGCAAGTCTGCGTGCCCCGACACCTACCCGAACCCTCGGGCAGCAACACGCATGGCCCCCCCGCACGCATACGCACGAACGTACACGCCCCAGCACCCTTGGCGCACTGCCGCGCGCCTGCCCGCGCACCCAGACGCGCTGCCGCGCACGCACGCACTCTCGCGCGCGTCCGCGAGCACTGGACGCCCGTGCAGAACCCCGCGCGCACGCTCGCGCGCTTGGGCATACGTGCGCGCACCCTCCAACGCGCCTGACTGCGCGCGCTAGCGCCCCTCTGCGCGGGCAGACGCGCGCGCACACGCACGGATGGCCCTGCGCGCGCGCCCAACCTCCCCCCACCCCCTCCTCAGCCCTCCCACACCCCCTACCACATATGCATAGCATGCTAGAACACTTCAAAGCCCTAACAATCATCTAAAACAAGGCTAAGGGAGGAGAACTTACCAAAAGGAGAGGAAGAAAAGGGGGGGGGGGTACTCGGGTGCCCTTTGCGCACCAAACCACCTCTACCGCCACCACCAACACCACCACCTTCTCAGCCACTCTCCAAGCCTTTGATGGCTGAAATCAGGGGTGGGGAGGGAAGGCATGAGAGGGAGTTAGAGAGAAGGGAAACAAGAACAAACAACACACAAAGTTTGCACACACATACCTTCTTTTTTCCTTTCTAGGTCTTTCTTCTTCTCCTTCTTTTTCTACTTCTATTTGGCACCAACAAAGAAGAGGGAGTGAAGGAGAGAGTGAGAGGGAGTTAGAAGGGGACGCCCACCACTAGTAACACACACACACACTCACATTTATGAGAAAAAGTGGGTTGGTGAGCTTGACTTTGAGTCAACCCAACCACACAAAAAAACAAAAACCCTTGACTAGTCAAAGGTCATCTTTGACTAGTCAAGGTCTTCGTTGACCCGGTCAAAGTCCCCCTTTGACAATTCAAAATCGGTCAAAACCCGGATACGATTCAGAACTGCCAAATTTTCTAAAACGTTATCGGAATTTGATGAAATTTTTATGAGTGGCTCAAAATGGCACCAAGACTCATAATGTGCAGATAGATTTTTAATCGGAGTTTTCGAGCTCATGTAGATAGCTAAAAGTCCAAAATTTTAGCGGCTCCGATCGAAAAAAGAAAAATTGGAAAACTGCCAGAAATGTCCCAAAGGTGACCAAAAGGCTAAAAAGTGACACATATATTGTTGTGCCTGTGTCATTTGGAGCACTCTGATTAAAAATTTGGCTACATAATTTTTTTCCTCGAAGTTATGTATTTCCAATTTTGTATTTGGATTTGATTTTGTTAAAATCCAAGATGAAGAGGTTTGAATATGATTTTATTATGAGATGTCCAGTTTTGAGTTAGCTTTCGTACAAAAGTGGAATTAGATCAACTGGATTCATGTAGTAAAAGTTATGGGTATTTTACCAAGTATACCCCGGGGATGAAAATTCTGGCAGCAGCCCTGTTCTATGTTTAGCTCTAATTTCTGAATAGCTGGAGAGATTATTTGATCTTGGCATACACATGAAAGTGGTAGATAATCATCTTGGCTTTCCAACGGACTTGGAATTGTGCAATTCGGAGCTATAGCGAGGAAGTTATGGATGTTCTAGTGAAGCATGCGCAGAATTTCTAAGTCAGGGATGAAATGGTCATTTCCATCCCTCTTTAGATATTTATGTGTGCCCCAAAATATCTCTCTCTCTCTCTCTCTCTCTTCCCCTCCCATTCCCCACGTCAACATTCAAGCTCTCTCTTCCTCTCTCTCAAGCCCCCTAGGTGTTTGTTTTAATTCCCCAAAGAGAAGGAGATGGTGAAGGAAGAAGAGAAGAGTTGTTCATGTGTTGTTGTTGTTGATCTTCTCTTCTCTCAAGCTCCCCCTCATGATCCTTTCCCCCCTGATTTTCAGCCAAGAAGGGAGGCTGTGGAGGGCTGAAGGTGGTGATGTTGGTGGTGGCGGTTGAGGTGGTCACAGGTGCGTCGAGGGCCCCCGAACGTCCCCCTTTCTTTTCCCCTCCCAAGGTGAGCCCTTCCTCTTCTTTTCTTGGTTTTCATGGCATAGGGGGCTGTTAGGGTGTTCATGCATGCTATGCATAGGGGTTAGAGTGTGTGTGAGGGGTTGGGGAGGGTTAAAAAGAGGTAAGGGTTGGCTGGGCGCGCGTTTGGGGTTGTCTGTGCGCGTGCGCGCGCGCGCGCGCTGGCAGGCGCTGGCGGGCGCGCAAACGCGCGCGGGTGCTGGCACAAGCGGGGGTGCGCGCAAGAGCGCGCGCGGGGCAGTGCGCCTAGGCATGCGCCTGGGCGCGGGGCTGAGAACCAGTGCGCGCGCGCGCGTGCGTGCGCGTGCTGGTGCGGGCTCGTAGTGCGCGCGAGGGCGCGCGAGGGAGCGCGGGCTGGACGTGCAGTGCGCGCGGGCGCGCGTGAGAGTGCGCGCGTGCGCGGCAGCGCGTCTGGGCGCGCGGCAGGCGCGCGGCAGTGCGCCGATGGTGCTGGGGAGCGTGCATGCGTGCGCATTCGTGCGTGCGCGTGCGGGGGGGCATGCGTGTGGCTGCCCAAGGGTTCGGGTAGGTGTCGGGGCACTCGGACTCGCGTGCGTACGTGCGTGCTCGCATGCGTGCGAGTCCGTATGCATGCTTGCCCGAGTATTTAGAATTTCTAGTAAATTTCTGTGTAAATTGTGTTGTTACTCACCGAATTGGATGCCCCTACCTTGCAGATCTCGTCGGATGGGATGCGCGAGGTCCCGGGTTGTAAGGTGAGTGGTTCGATTCCAATCCCCCCCCCCCCTCTCTAGGGATGCGCTCGACCCGCATAGACGCGCGTCGCGCATCGATGGGGCCCCCTAGCTATAATATGTAGATACCATGTTAATGCATGATTAATATGATGTAACCATTGTTATATTTGTGTCACTTTTAACCTGCTGGTAACCGTTGGAGCGTCCTGGCAGTTTTTAAAATTTTTAGGGTTTTCGATCGGAACCGCTTATTTTTGGACTGTTAGCTATCGTCCTGAGTTAGAGGACTCCGATTGGAAATCTAACTGCATATTTGGTGTCCTGGTGTCATTTTATGCCTCTCATGAAAATTTCATCAAATTCCGGCATCGTTTGCAAAAAATTTCGCAGTTCCGGGGCGTATCCGTGTTTTTAAGTCGCACTCTACTTAAAAGGAATCAAAAAAATATCTTTGCACTGTTCATTGTCTTCCTCGTCGAGATCTCTCTCTCCCCTCTCCGTTTTTCTTCCTTTCAAGCCCCCTAGACCCCTCAAAATCGAAAACCCAAAGCACGGGAAGTGTAGATCGGGTCCCGATCTACACCCCGGTGCCTTCAAAACCCGATTCCGGCGATCTTAGCCTCTCCGACCTCCCCTCTCTCTCCTCTGTTTCGAGCCATTTCGAGGGCCGTGATAGATCGGGGCGTGAGAGAGCCTTTGAGAAAGGTTTCGGCGCGCGGAGAGCACCCGGTCACCCCTTCCTCCCCATCGGTAAGCTTCTTTTCCTCTTTTTTCTTGCTTAGATGATTGCTAGGGGGGGGGGGTTTTGTGTTTGGGGGTGGTCAGCGGCAGTGGGGGTCGTCGGAGGGTGGTTGGAGGTGGTCGGAGGTCGTGGGAGGGGCGGTGGTGGCGCTCGAGCAGTGGCTGAGCTGTCCCGGGCAGCAGGCAGCAGCAGCAGCGGCCCAGGCAGCGCGCGGGCTGGGCGCGTGCGGGGATGCGCGCGTGCGCGCAAGGGCGTGCGTGCGCGCGGCGTGCGCGCGGGCGTGCGCGGGTCTGGCGCGAGGTGCTGGTCGTGCTGGGCGCGCGGGACGGGCTGGCAGTGCTGGCAGCGAGCGCAGGGGGCCGGCTGGGTGTGCGCGCGTGCGTGCGCGCGGGCGTGCGCCCGAAGGTGCGTGCGAGGTGCGGCGAGGTGGCGGAGGTGCGTGCGAGGTGCGCGCGAGGTGCGGCAAGGTGGCGGAGGTGCGTGCGAGGTGCGCGCGAGGCGCGGCGAGGTGGCGGAGGTGCGCGCGAGGCGAGGCGCTGCGCGCGGGGGCGCGCAGGGTGCTCGCGGGCGGCGCGAGGCGCGCGGGTGCGCGGGCGGTCGGGTGGCCGTGCGGGTGGTGCTGGCCATGCGGGTAGTGGCCGGCCGTGCGGGGGTTGTCGGAGTGCTCGGGCTAGCGTGCGTGCGGGTCGTATGCACGTTTGCCCGAGTGTTGGGAGTTTAATTGTGGGTTTATGTATTTTGTAGTATTTATGGATTTTAACTCACCATATTGATTGTCTGTCTTGCAGATCTCGACGGGCGGTCGCGCGACGACCCAGATACTGGTGAGTGGGACAATCCAACCCAGTAGAGAGGTGTTATACGCACTTGGGCGTATACCGACCTCTCCTGGGGCACCGTGGATTATATTAACCTGTAATAATATGTATTGCATGTGAGCATGATGAAAATGTAGAATGCATGCTACCCTAGGCTTTTATGTTAGGGACTTGCACCCATAGGATATGCGTATGAGCCATGCAGCATGTCCCCTGGTTTTCATGCTAGGAAACCCCGGCCTATGCATGCGTCCTACTAGTTTAATTATTAAATTAAATGCTGGTATCTGTTAGATCGCATGCCTTAGGATAATATTATAGGGAGGAGCCTTGCGAGGTCAACGCTGAGACCCGTGTTAGGGTACTCCGTGTTCCTTGTTTGGTTGTCGGGATGTCCTGTATCGGGACCTCGGGCTGCCCTCCCAAGGTTCTAGTCCCAATAATATTATATGTAATGATTGTATGATTGGTATAATTATTAGTATAGTTGGTAGATATTATAGGGGAGGGGCCTTGCAAGGACAGCGGTGAGACCCGGGTTAGGGTACTCCGTGTTCCTTGTTTGGTTGTCGGGGTATCCTATAACGGGAACTCACGCCGCCCTTCCGAGTTTCTTTCCCCCAATGATATTCCAGCCTTGCTGATTTTTGTACATGTTCCCGCATCTTGATGATGCACCTGGTTGAATTCAGAGGAATTCATGACATTTGAGTTGTAATGATATGTAGTTGGCGGATCCGAGTGGATCATATGCGTATGGATAGGCTGTTCTGTTCCCTGCGTCGGATTCGGTAGAGGCTACCCCCAGCGTTAGACAGGGCCTTCCTGACAGAGGGCTCCCATTAGTAGGCACCTCCTGATTTGGTTTCGGACTGTGCTGAATGTGGGAGTAGACCAGGCGGCCTACGGAGTGGAGGGAGAGACTATCGGTGGACCAAGGGTGACCAACAGCCTAGTCAGTCCCAAAATCCTATGTCACCCATTGATGGGTGAGGGTGAGGGTGTAGTGGGTTGGCGATGAGCGACCTACTGGATTTGTGAATAGATGATTATCAGTCCCATTAGCCTATGTCACCCATGGATGGGTGAGGGTGAGGGTGTGGTGGTTCGGCGAAGTACGAACCACTGGATTATGTTGTTATGTATTGATGGCTGGATAAAATAATGGAATATTGGTAAATATTGTCTGTGATGCGTGGGTTGTGCTGTTCACTGAGCGTGTGGCTCACCCCTCGCACATGTTTTTCCCCAGTGGTCACTGAGCCTGAGCTGAGCCGGAGCAGCAGTTGGAGCTTTCCGAGGGATTTCTTCAGTAGCGGAGCAGCGCCACGTCCGCGAGTGCCAGAGGTTATCAGCATCCCTTCTTGACTGTATGTATTTGATTTCCGTGCTTGGCACGTGTTGTATATGTTCAGTTGTATTTGTGTATATTGGCTCTCACAGGACAGATGATTGAGTATCGAGTCTGTAGAATGTTTATTCACAGATTCAGTCTTTTGCTTCCGCATTTGGTGTATATATCATGTCAGCCCCTTTTGTTGCATGTGTGTCATTCTAGTTGTCTGTGTATGATATATATTATTGACCTCCTGTGTAGGCTTCTGATATGATATATACACTTGCCGCGTCCCTGGGTTGGCCGCCCTGGGGCGTGACAAAAGTTGGTATCAGAGCCTGGTCCTGTCAGAGCCAATGTCTCCTTTCGTAGAGATGAGTCCTAGGATTTTGTATGAGTATTCTGATCCTAGTGTCTGGTTTTCTTAGGGTGCTGATATGCCTCCTCGCAGAGGACGGCGCGGACGAGGTCCCTCTCGGTCTTTGGAGGTTTCCGGACCTACCAGAGACGAGGATGCTACCGGAGAGCCCTTGACGCAGGAGCCTCCTGCTTGGTAGCGTGCTTTCGCTCGGTTGGCTGATTTGGTGGAGACACAGACGCGGATGTTGGCAGAGCAGGCTAGGGAGATTCAGGAGCTGAGGGTGACCCGCGAGGCAGTTCCGCCGGTCCCCTTGGTGGCAGATCCGCCTGTGGTACCCGATGTACCCCCAGTTCCTGTGGCAGTTCTGGCAGTGAGAGTTGAGGATCCCCTGCAGAGGGAGGAGGAGCTAGAGGCGGCAGCGCGAGTGCAGCAGAGCGGCCTCAACGCCTTTCTAAAGCTCCATCCTCCCGAGTTTCATGGGCAGTCGGCAGATCCTCTTGCGCCAGAGCGTTGGTTGAGGGAGGTGGACACGATTTTCGCGGCCATGCTTTGCACCGATCGCCAGCGAGTCGCCCTGGCCACCTTTATGCTGAAGGGTGACGCCGCCGACTGGTGGGCTACCCGAGTGGTGGACATTCCAGAGGGAGTGGAGCAGCTTTCTTGGGCGGGTTTCCGGAGGCATTTTCTGGACGAGTATTTTCCGTTCTCGACGCGACAGCTAGTGGAGCGGGAGTTCGAGCAGCTGACGCAGGGCTCCATGTCGGTTGCTGACTACTCTACGCGCTTTACGAGTCTGTCCAGATTTGCTCCAGCCTTGGTGATGGACGAGGTCACGAGGTGCCGGCGATTCGAGCTGGGTCTCAGCAGCGCTATCCGGGTGCACGTCACTGCCCACGCTTTCACGAGGTACTCCGACGTAGTGTCTCGGGCGAAGACCGTCGAGAGAGACCTCGGGATTCAAGTGCGGGCTCCGACCCCTTCTTCAGATCAGGGTCCTTCCGGGAGTCGGGACCAGGGGCAGCGCAAGAGGAAGAGGCCCCGCTTCGAGCAGTCAGCGGCTGCCTCTCCTCCAGCAGATGCGGTGCCAGTATGGGATCCGGCACCCATTGCAGCAGTGCCCATCCAGTCCTGGCAGCCGGAGAGGCGGCGCTGTTTTCATTGTCAGCGCATCGGGCATATCAGATACAATTGCCCAGATGCTGGCCGACCCCGAGTGCCACCTCAGCAGCCGCAGTTCTTGCAGCAGCAGCTTCCGGGCCAGCAGCAGCAGCCTCAGCGCCAGCAGCAGCCAGTGCAGCCGGCGAGGCGTGCCCCTGCTCCTCAGCCGCGGTTGGTTCAAGGCAGAGTTGCAGCGCTTACGGCCGAGGAGGCGCAGCCTTCGGGTGTCATGGTTCGAGGTATCATCTTGTGTTCCCAGCTCTCTAGTATAAGGATGTGTGTGTGTGTTTGATGGTTATTATGCAAGTGTGTGGGGTATCTGGATGAGTGAGAATAAGAGCGGTTGTTTGGGTTAAGGAAGCCGGGTTTTAGCCGTCCTGGCAGTGAGTTCCCATCAGTAGGTACCGCCGATGCAGTCGGAGGGGTACTGAATTTGGGAGTATGCTAGGTAGGGGCTACCCGGTAAGAGATTATTGAATGGTGTCGCGAGCGTGGAATCGCTCTCCCCTTAGTTGGATCCGCGTAGTACAGCCCCGGCGTTAGACAGGCTCCCGGTCAGAGGACCAGGCGAGCTACGGAGCGGGGAGAGGCTAGCGGTGGACCAGGGGTAGAGAGCAGTCTAAGTCTCTCCCAAAGTCCCAAAATGTCTCCTTTCGGGAGTGAGGGTGTGGATGAGGCGAAGGCGGGTCGCTCGTAACCCAATTTCTGTTGGACCGTTCCCAATGATGTTGGGTCGGTCTTGCAAAGGATGTTGAATGACATCGTTGGGTGATCATCTAGAGGTAGATGATCCGGAGGAGTTAGTGGTATTCTTTTAAATGATGTCTTCTTCCAGTGTTCCTTTCTGGATTAAGGGGCCTTGTGAGGTCGGCGTTGGAACCCGGGCTAGGGTACTTCGTGTTCCTTGTTTGGTTGTCGGGGTATCCTATATCGGGATTCCATGGTGCCCTCCCGAGGTTTCTTTTCCCAGATAAGGGATGCCATGGAAGCATCAGATAGATGAGAGATCAAGTGCGAGTTTGGTTAGAGGTTAAGGCCTTTTGGGCTGAGTGGTTTCTGGTGAAGGCATATCTGTGGACCCGGGTAAGACGCTTGCTATGTCGAATTGGCGTAGGCCGTCGAACCCTGCAAGGATTCGGAGCTTCCCGAGTTGGAGGGTTATTGTAGGAAGCTTGACGAGGGACTCTCGAAGATAGCTGTTCCTCTTAACCGTCGTACTCGGAAGGATGTCCGGTTCGAGTGGTCCCCTTCTTGCGAGGAGAGCTTCCTGGAGTTTATCGGAGGCTCACCTCAGCGCCAATTCTTACCTCTCCGTCTTGGAGTGGTGGGTTCGCAGTTGGGTAAAGGTGTCCGCGATCCTGCTCACGTCATCCCGTTCGAGCCGCTCGTCTCTGAGCTGGACAGTCATTCGTGGAGCAGTCGATTGAGATCATGGACCGCCGCGTGAGGAGGCTCTGCACCAAGACCGTCCAGTTGGTCGAGGTGCGATGGCAGCACCGTTCCGGTGTTAAGGACACTTAGGAGCTCAAGGATGCCAGGTGTGACGAGTATCCGCATCTTTTCCCCTCGTAGATGTTTTTGCATATTTTGAGGACAAAATTTCCTAAGAGGGGAAGAATGTTATATTTGTGTCACTTTTAACCTGCTGGTAACCGTTGGAGCGTCCTGGCAGTTTTTAAAATTTTTAGGGTTTTCGATCGGAACCGCTTATTTTTGGACTGTTAGCTATCGTCCTGAGCTAGAGGACTCCGATTGGAAATCTAACTGCATATTTGGTGTCCTGGTGTCATTTTAGGCCTCTCACAAAAATTTCATCGAATTCCGGCAACGTTTCCAAAATTTCGCAGTTCCGGGGCGTATCCGGGTTTTTAAGTCGCGCTCTACTTAAAAGGAATCAAAAAAATATCTTTGCACTGTTCATTGTCTTCCTCGTCGAGATCTCTCTCTCCCCTCTCCGTTTTTCTTCCTTTCAAGCCCCCTAGACCCCTCAAAATCAAAAACCCAAAGCACGGGAAGTGTAGATCGGGTCCCGATCTACACACCGGTGTCTTCAAAACCCGATTCCGACGATCCTAGCCTCCCCGACCTCCCCTCTCTCTCCTCTGTTTCGAGCCAAATCGAGGGCCGTGATAGATCGGGGCGTAAGAGAGCCTTTGGGAAAGGTTTCGGCGCGCGGAGAGCACCCGGTCACCCCTTCCTCCCCCTCGGTAAGCTTCTTTTCCTCCTTTTTCTTGTTTAGATGATTGCTAGGGGGGGGGGTTTTGTGTTTGGGGGTGGTCGGCGGCAGTGGGGGTCGTCGGAGGGTGGTTGGAGGTGGTCGGAGGTCGTGGGAGGGGCGGTGGTGGCGCTCGAGCAGTGGCTGGGCTGTCCCGGGCAGCAGGCAGCAGCGGCAGCGGCCCAGGCAGCGCGCGGGCTGGGCGCGTGCGGGATGCGCGCGTGCGCGCGCGGGCGTGGCGGGTCTGGCGCGAGGTGCTGGTCGTGCTGGGCGCGCGGGACGGGCTGGCAGTGCTGGCAGCGAGCGCAGGGGGCCGCTGGGCGTGCGCGCGTGCGTGTGCGTGAGCGTGCGCGCGCGGGCGTGCGCCCGGAGGTGCGTGCGAGGTGCGCGCGAGGTGCGGCGAGGTGGCGGAGGTGCGTGCGAGGTGCGCGCGAGGTGCGGCAAGGTGGCGGAGGTGCGTGCGAGGTGCGCGCGAGGTGCGGCGAGGTGGCGGAGGTGCGTGCGAGGTGCGCGCGAGGCGCGGCGAGGTGGCGGAGGTGCGCGCGGGGTGCGCGCGAGGCGAGGCGCTGCGCGCGGGGGCGCGCAGGGTGCTCGCGGGCGGCACGAGGCGCGCGGGGTGCGCGGGCGGAGGCGCGGCGGTGCACCCGGGCGGTCGGGTGGCCGTGCGGGTGGTTGCTGGCCGTGCGGGTAGTGGCCGGCCGTGCGGGGGGTTGTCGGAGTGCTCGGGCTAGCGTGCGTGCGGGTCGTATGCACGTTTGCCCGAGTGTTGGGAGTTTAATTGTGGGTTTATGTATTTTGTAGTGTTTATGGATTTTAACTCACCATATTGATTGTCTGTCTTGCAGATCTCGACGGGCGGTCGCGCGTCGACCCAAATACTGGTGAGTGGGACAATCCAACCCAGTAGAGAGGTGTTATACGCACTTGGGCGTATACCGACCTCTCCTGGGGCACCGTGGATTATATTAACCTGTAATAATATGTATTGCATGTGAGCATGCTGAAAATGTAGAATGCATGCTACCCTAGGCTTTTATGTTAGGGACTTGCACCCATAGGATATGCGTATGAGCCATGCAGCATGTCCCCTGGTTTTCATGCTAGGAAACCCCGGCCTATGCATGCGTCCTACTAGTTTAATTATTAAATTAAATGCTGGTATCTGTT
The DNA here is from genome assembly GCA_030737835.1 of Acorus gramineus. Lineage (NCBI taxonomy): Eukaryota > Viridiplantae > Streptophyta > Magnoliopsida > Acorales > Acoraceae > Acorus > Acorus gramineus. Next base: position 26,922,880 of record CM060847.1, read on the forward strand.
AGATCGCATGCCTTAGGATAATATTATAGGGAGGAGCATTGCGAGGTCAACGCTGAGACCCGTGTTAGGGTACTCCGTGTTCCTTGTTTGGTTGTCGGGATGTCCTGTATCGGGACCTCGGGCTGCCGTCCCAAGGTTCTAGTCCCAATAATATTATATGTAATGATTGTATGATTGGTATAATTATTAGTATAGTTGGTAGATATTATAGGGGAGGGGCCTTGCAAGGACAGCGGTGAGACCCGGGTTAGGGTACTCTGTGTTTCTTGTTTGGTTGTCGGGGTATCCTATAACGGGAACTCACGCCGCCCTTCCGAGTTTCTTTCCCCCAATGATATTCCAGCCTTGCTAATTTTTGTACATGTTCCTGCATCTTGATGATGCACCTGGTTGAATTCAGAGGAATTCATGACATTTGAGTTGTAATGATATGTAGTCGGCGGATCCGAGTGGATCATATGCGTATGGATAGGCTGTTCTGTTCCCTGCGTTGGATCCGGTAGAGGCTACCTCCAGCGTTAGACAGGGCCTTCCTGATAGAGGGCTCCCATTAGTAGGCACCTCCTGATTTGGTTTCAGACTGTGCTGAATGTGGGAGTAGACCAGGCGGCCTACGGAGTGGAGGGAGAGACTATCGGTGGACCAAGGGTGACCAACAGCCTAGTCAGTCCCAAAATCCTATGTCACCCATTGATGGGTGAGGGTGAGGGTGTAGTGGGTTGGCGATGAGCGACCTACTGGATTTGTGAATAGATGATTATCAGTCCCAATAGCCTATGTCACCCATTGATGGGTGAGGGTGAGGGTGTGGTGGTTCGGCGAAGTACGAACCACTGGATTATGTTGTTATGTATTGATGGCTGGATAAAATAATGGAATATTGGTAAATATTGTCTGTGATGCGTGGGTTGTGCTGTTCACTGAGCGTGTGGCTCACCCCTCACACATGTTTTTCCCCAGTGGTCACTGAGCCTGAGCTAGAGCCGGAGCAGCAGTTGGAGCTTTCCGAGGGATTTCTTCAGTAGCGGAGCAGCGCCACGTTCCGCGAGTGCCAGAGGTTATCAGCATCCCTTCTTGACTGTATGTATTTGATTTCCGTGCTTGGCACGTGTTTGTATATGTTCAGTTGTATTTGTGTATATTGGCTCTCACAGGACAGATGATTGAGTATCGAGTCTGTAGAATGTTTATTCACAGATTCAGTCTTTTGCTTCCGCATTTGGTGTATATATCATGTCAGCCCCTTTTGTTGCATGTGTGTCATTCTAGTTGTCTGTGTATGATATATATTATTGACCTCCTGTGTAGGCTTCTGATATGATACATACACTTGTCGCGTCCTTGGGTTGGCCGCCCTGGGGCGTGACAACCATGCCACATTAGACCTTATATGCTAGGGATATGCATCCATATATCATGTATAGAGGCCCATACATGCCTAGACACCATGTCCTTTTGATTGGAAAGCCCCGACCTACGCATGTTTCCCATTTAGTTTAATTTATTTAAATCAAATGTGATTATATTGTTGTAAGCATGCCTTAGAGAATATTATAACCTTGTTGTTATAATATATGTTTCCCCGCATCTTAGTTATGCGCCCTGGAGGAATTCTTGAGAATTCATGACATTAGTAGTGTTAGAAATCGTTGTCGACGGATCCAAGAGGATCGTATACGCGCGTGAGTAGGCTGTCTTCTCCTTTTGGTTGGATCCGATGTAGGGACTCCCCGGCGTTGGAAAGCTGACCTGACAGAGGGCTCCTACCTGTAGGTACCTCCGATGCGTCGGACTGTGCTGATCGTGGGAGTATACCAGGTAGAGGCTACGGAGTGTGGGAGAGGCTACCGGGTGGACCAGGGGTGGAGAGCGGTCTAGTCTGTCCCAAAAGGCCCATGACACCCCTAAAGGGTGAGCGTGGGGTGGGTCGGCGATGTTACGACCCACTAACTTGTGTAGTTACTCCCGTATTAGGGACTATGACTATTTTAAGGTTAATATGAGTGTGTTGAATGGATTGTTGTTATGCCTGTGTTTTGATATCTCGATAAGTGAGTATCGAGAGTAGTTGTTTTCCATTGGGTTCGCTTTGTGAACATGGGATCGTTCTCCCCTTCGTTGGATCCGATGTAGGAACTTCTCGGGTTTAGCTGTCCTGACAGAGGGCTCCCATCCGTAGGTACCACCGATGCATTCGGAAGAGTACTGATCGTGGGAGTATACCAGGTAGAGGCTACCCGGGGAAAGGGCTACTGGCGGACCAAGGGTGTAGAGCGGTGAGTTGAGGAGATCGGGTTGTAGAGGGTTAATGAATGATGTTACGGGCGTGGAAATCGTTCTCCCTTTTGGTTGGATCCGAGTAGGGACTCCCCGGCGTTGTGTGGGAGAGGCTACCGGGTGGACCAGGGGTGTAGAGCAGTCTAAATCTCTTCCAAAAGTCCCAAAAGTCTCCCTCCAGGAGTGAGAGTAAGGATGAGGTGAAGAATATCGCCGCGTGACCCATTCGTTGTTCGACCGTTCCCATAGTTGTTGGGTCCGGTCCTGTGTCGATGTTTAAAGGCATCGTTTGAGCAATTATCTAGATGTAGATGATCTAGTAGAGTTCTGTTGACCAATAAATCCTGGTCTCTTCGACCGACGGTATGGTCTCTCCCCAAAAGTCCCAAAAGACTCCCTCCGGGAGTGAGGGTGGGGGTGAGGTTGGTCGCGCCACCGCGTGACCCAGTTATCCATGGGTTTCCACCCATGTTTTCCTTGAAAGGAAATTGATTATGTATTGAACTGTAGTATGGTGGTTGGTTTCCAGCAACTCACTGAGCTTGTAGCTCACCCCTCATAGACTGTTTCTTTTCAGGGGCAGTGTTGGGCGTGGAGCTGGAGCTTTCCTGTGGCGTGGTCTTATGGGCGTGGAGTGTTCTTCCGGCGGATGGCGAGTGCGAGGCTGATAGCAGTCCTAGAGTCATTGTATGTATTGTAAATCGTGTATGTGGCACATGTTGTATTTTCTTTGGTCTAGACTTGGCTCTCACAGGACAGTGATTGTGTATTCGAGTCTGTAATAATGTTTCTGATTTACAGACATTGTTTATATATTATGCTTCCGCTTTTCAGTTAGTTATCATTATCCTTGCTTTGCCACCTTGTGTGTTGTTGTTGGAGTCTTTATTGACCTCAGATATTGATAGCTGATATTTTATTATTGCCACGTCTCGGGGACGGCCGCCCTGGGGCGTGACAAAAGTTGGTATCAGTGCCTGGTCCTGTCAGAGCCTAAGTCTAGTCGTATAGATGATGAGTCGTAGGATTGTCATCCGAGTACTCTTGTTTTAGAAGTCGTCTTAGGTTGCTGACATGCCTCCTCACATCCGTTGACTTGGACGTGACCCCCTGGACTGTCACGCCCCAGGGCGGCCGTCCCCGAGATGCGGCAATGGTATATATGATATAAGTAGTCTATACAGGAGGTCAATAACATACTCTAAACAACATAAAAAATGACAACACAGACAACAATGAGGCTGACATAATATATACACAAATAGCGGAAGCTAAAAGACTAAGTCTGTAATTCAAAAGACATATTACAGACCCGATACATAATCAACTGTCCTGTGAGAGACAATATATACAACGACATCCAAATATAATACAAACGTGTGCCCAAGCACGGAATACAATACATACAATCAAAGGGGGATGCTGATGGCCTCTCACTCGCAGAACGTGACGCTGCTCCGCTACTGCTGATGTGCCTCGGGGAGCTCCTCCTTCAGATCCGACTCAGATATCACTGAAGAAAAATATATGCGAGGGGTGAGCCACACGCTCAGTGAATAGCACAACCCATGCATCACAATTCATATTAACCTCAAATTATTTATAGCCTCTAAGTGGCAGTAACTACACAATCCAGTGGGTCGCTACATCGCCAACCCACCACACCCTCACCCTCACCCTCAAAGGGGTAACATGGTCTTTTGGGACTGACTAGGCTGTTAATCACCCTTGGTCCACCGATAGCCTCTCCTCCACTCCGTAGCTCGCCTGGTCTACTCCCACGATCAGCACAGTCCGACGCATCGGAGGTACCTACAGATGGGAGCCCTCTGTCAGGACAGCCTGTCTAACGCTGAGGAGTCCCTACACGGATCCAACGAAGGGAAGAGAAACAGCCTACCCACACGGATACGATCCTCTTGGATCCGCCGACACCGATTGCAACTCTACAAATGTCATGAATTCTTCAGAATTCCACCAGGGCGCATAGCTAAGATGCGGGGAGACACATATTATAACAACGAGGTTATAATATTCTCTAAGGCATGCAAATAATCATAAGCTCGCATTTGATTTAAATAAATTAAACTAAATAGGAAACATGTGTAGGTCGAGGCTCTCTTAGCATGGAAACATGGTATCAGGATGTATAGGCCTCTATCCACAACATAAGGGTGCATATTCCTAGCATACAAAGCCTAAGGTGGCATGGATACAACATAATGATCATGCATAGCACAGATTACACTTATTACAAATTAATACGCAATTATGGTGCTCCATGGGAGGGCAATGCACGCCTACGTGCATCGAACGCCTCCCTACTGGGTTGGATTGTCCCACTCACCAATACCCGGGTCGTCGCGTGACCGCCCGTCAAGATCTGCAAGACATGGGAAACCAAAGTGGTGAGTAAAATACACAAATACACAAGAAATACGCTAGAAATACCCAACACTCGGACAAGCATGCATACGGGCCCGTACGCACGCGAGTCCGAGTGCCCCGACACACTCCCGCACCCCCGGGCAGCCATGCGCACGGCCACCCGCACGCGCATGCACGGGTGTGCACGCACGCACGCACACCCCCGCCCCGAGCGCATTGCAGCGCCCCAGCCCGCGTGCCCAGGCACGCTGCCGCGCCCCTGCCCGCACTCCTAGACACGCTTCCCCCCTGCATCTACCCGCGCGTACTGCGCCCCAGCGCAGCACCCCGCGCGCACCCCGCGCGCACCGCACGCACTGCGCCCCTGCGCAGTGCTCCACGCGCACACCCGCGCCCCCGCGTGTACGCACACACGCCCCTAGCACGCCCGACTGAGCGCGCCTGCTCTGCTTGCGCTCGCAGACTCGCGCGCACGCGCGCCTGGGCCAAACCCACCACCTTCCACAGCCCTCCCACACCCCTAACACCCATGCAAACCATGCATACCCCAAAAACACATCCTAATCAAGCATCTACACAAGAAAAAGGAGGAGGAAAGCTTACCCCAAGAGAGGAAGGGAAGGGGAGGAACTCGGGTGCTCTTTGTGCACCGATTCGCCACCACCAAGCCCTCTTCTCAGCCCAAGAATGGCTGAAAACAGAGGAGAAAAGGTGCCATGAGAGGAGGTCAAACAAAGGGAAACACAAATCTAACACCATGGAAAGATAGATCGGGTCCTTACCAAGCTTTTCTCCTTCAATGGCTTTCCATTTCAACACCTTCTACTAGATCAAAAGGTGGAAATAAAGAGAGGAGATGAGGCTTTTGGTGTGTGAGTGAGAGAGAAGAATGAAGAAGAAGAACTATTTGTGGGCGTGGACCTCACTTAAAGGCCACACACACACACACTCACTTACACTTAGGGTTAATTAGGTTTAGGTGAACTTTGACCCTAGTCAACCCAACCACACTAACAAACAAAACCAATTGACCAAGTCAAGGGTCAAACTTGACTTGGTCAAAGTCATCTTTGACTTGGTCAAGTCTCCCAATGACTTTTCGCTTGGTCAAAACCCGGATACGATTCAGAACTGAAATTCTGAAACGTTACCGGAATTCGATGAAATTTTCGTGAGTGGCTTGAAATGGCACCAGGACACATAATGTGCAGTTAGATTTTCAATCGGAGTTCTCAAGCTCATGATGATAGCCAAAAGTCCAAAATTTTAGCGGTTCCGATCGAAAAAAAGAAAAAGTTGAAAAACTGCCAGAATGCTCCAATGGTGACCAGAAGGCTAAAAGTGACACATATATAACATTCTTCCCCCCTAGGAAATTTTGTCCTCAAAATAAATACAAAAACATCTAGGAAGGGAAAAGATGCGGATACGCGTCACGCATGGCGTCCTCGAGCTCCCAAGTGGCCTCGGCACCGGAACGGTGCTGCCATCGCACCTTGACCAACTGGACGGTCTTGGTGCGGAGCCTCTTCTCGTGACGGTCCAGGATCTCGATCGGCTGCTCCACGAATGACAAGTCCGGCTCGAAGACGAGCGGCTCGAACGGGATGACGTGAGCAGGATCGTGGACGTAACGCCTCAGCTGCGAGACATGGAAGACGTCATGGGCCTGAGCCAACTGTGGGGGCAGAGCTATGCGATAGGCCACCTCCCCAACTCGCTCGAGGATGAGGAACGGCCCAATGAAACGCGGACTCAGCTTGCCCCGCACGCCGAAACGGAAGATGCCCTTCATCGGGGACACCTTCAGGAAGACATGGTCACCAACCTCGAAGGCGAGCTCACGGCGACGACGATCGGCGTAGCTCTTCTGACGGCTCTGAGCGACTCGGATACGCTCGCGAATCGTCTTGACCATCTCTGAGGTCTGGTGGATGATCTCTGGTCCCTCCAACTGGCGCTCTCCGACCTCGTCCCAACACAAGGGGGACCTGCAGCTGCGGCCATAGAGCGCCTCGTATGGAGCCATCCTGATACTCGAGTGGTAGCTGTTGTTGTAGGCAAACTCCACCAACGGAAGATGCCTCTCCCAACTGCCCCCAAAATCGAGAACGCAAGCTCATTGCATGTCCTCCAGGGTCTGAATCGTCCTCTCCGACTGGCCGTCCGTCTGCGGATGAAACGCTGTACTGAAGTGGAGGTTCGTACCAAGGGCGTGCTGGAGGCTACGCCAGAACCTCGAAGTAAATCGCGCGTCTCGATCAGAAATGATGCTGACGGGAGTGCCATGGAGACGAACAATCTCGGAGACAAACAACTGCGCCAGGGTGTCCAGAGAATCGGTGAGTCGGATGGGGAGGAAATGAGCGGACTTCGTCAGTCGGTCGACGATTACCCAGATGGCATCGCGACCCGAACGTGACCTCGGCAAACCCGAAACGAAGTCCATGGTGATCTGCTCCCACTTCCACTGAGGAATCTCAATGGACTGCAGCTTCCCCGCAGGACGCTGATGCTCCGACTTCACCTGCTGGCATACCAAGCAACGGGCAACGAAACGGGCAATATCCGTCTTCATCCCGCGCCACCAGTAGCCACGACGAAGGCCCCTGTACATCTTCGTGCCACCAGGATGCACTGTGTACCTCGAACGATGGGCCTCATCCAAGATCTTCTGCTTCAGCTCTGCGTCGTCAGGAATGCATACTCGACCTCTGAACCGCAGGATCCCGTCCTCCCGAATCTGGTAGTCCGGACGCTCGCCCCGGGCGACGCCTTCAGAGAGGACTAGAAAGTGAGGATCCTGCCCCTGAGCCGTGCGGATCTCGTCGAGAAGAACGGGCTGCACCACTAGCCTGGCCAAAAAGCCACCCGCAGGAGTCTCTCGAACGCTGATCCAGCAAGCGGCCTCCTCCAGAAGCCTCCAACGACGTACAGCCATGTGGGCGGCCATGCCCAAGGGCTGCCTGCTGAGAGCATCCGCCACGACATTCGCCTTACCCGGATGGTAAGCGATGTCACAATCATAGTCCTTCAGGAACTCGACCCAACGTCTCTGACGCATGTTGAGCTCCGGCTGGGACTGCAAATAAGTCAAGCTCTTGTGATCAGTAAAGAGCTCGAACTCCTCGCCATAGAGGTAGTGCCTCCACATCTTCAGCGCAAAGATGATCGCTGCCAACTCTAAGTCGTGGGTGGGGTAATTCTGCTCATGGGGCTTCAACTGACGCGACGCGTAAGCCACAACCTTACCGTGCTGCATCAGGACGCAACCCACACCCAACCGCGATGCATCGGAGTAAACTGCGAACCCACCACTCCCAGACGGAAGGGTAAGAACTGGCGCTGAGGTGAGCCTTCGCTTCAACTCCAGGAAGCTCTCCTCGCAAGCTGGGGACCACTCGAACCGGACATCCTTCCGAGTGAGGCGGGTAAGAGGAGCTATCTTCGAGAAACCCTCGACAAACCTCCTGTAATAACCCGCCAAGCCCAGGAAGCTCCGAATCTCTGTGGGGTTCGACGGTCGACGCCAATTCGACACGGCGAGCGTCTTGTCCGGGTCCACAGATATGCCCTCGCCGGAAATCACATGGCCCAAAAAGGCCATACGCTCCAACCAAAACTCGCACTTACTGAACTTGGCGAACAACTGATGTCGGGCCAAAGTCTCCAAGACAGTGCGGAGATGGTGAGCGTGCTCCTCAAGACTCCTCGAGTACACCAGAATATCATCGATGAAGACTACTACGAAGGAGTCGAGGAAGGGCCGAAACACCCGGTTCATCAGATCCATGAAGGCTGCCGGCGCATTCGTCAACCCAAACGGCAGTACTCTGAACTCGTAGTGCCCATAACGGGTACGAAAGGCCGTCTTCGAAATGTCTGACTCCCGGATCTTCAGCTGATAGTAGCCCGAACGGAGATCGATCTTAGAAAAGACACGCGCTCCCTGGAGCTGGTCAAACAGATCGTCAATCCGTGGCAAGGGGTACTTGTTCTTCACGGTCCGCTTGTTCAGCTGCCTGTAATCAATACAAAGCCGCAGCGAACCGTCCTTCTTCCGCACAAACAAAACAGGGGCTCCCCACGGAGAAACACTCGGACGTGCGAAGCCCTTCTCCAGCAACTCCTCCAACTGCTCCTTGAGCACCTTCAGCTCTGCTGGGGCCATCCGGTACGGAGCTCTCGAAATCGGCTCGGTCCCCGGAATCAGATTAATCTCAAACTCGATCGCGCGATCCGGCGGTAATCCCGGAAGATCATCGGGGAAAACCTCAGGATACTCTGCCACGATCGGAGTCTGACTGATATCTGCCCGCAGCGGTGCGTCCTCCTCAGCAATATACGCCAGAAAGCCCTCGCATCCTCCCTGAAGGAGTCTCCACGCCTGGATGGACGACACGAACCCCAAAGGGGCTATGTCACGATCGCCCACGAACTGGAAGGACCTCCGACCCGGAAGGTGGAAAGACACCGACTTGGCAAAACAGTCGATGCTGGCGTGACTAGCTGAAAGCCAATCCATTCCCAGGATGGCATCGAAGTCCGTCATGGCGAGCTCTACCAACTCCACTGGAAACTCATGCTCCGCAATCACCACCGTACACCCTCGGTACACAGAACGGAGGAGAATACGGTCTCCGACGGGCAATGATATCTCCAGGATAACATCAAGAGGGGCGGACGCCACGCCCATCCGTCTCGCAAAAGCGGGAGACACGAACGAGTGCGTGGCTCCGGAATCAAATAACACATATGCAGGGAGCTGGGAGATCTGAACAATACCTCGGACCACGCTACCCGAAGCCTGCGCCTCCTCGGCCGAAAGTGCTGCAACTCAGCCCTGAACAAACTGCGGCTGAGGAGCAGGGGCACGCCTCGCAGGCTGCACTGGCTGCCTCCTCTGGTCAACACGGCCACCCTGTGGCTGCTGCTGTTGACGCTGAGGCTGCTGCTGCTGCTGGCGCTGAGGCTGCTGCTGGTACGCTGCTGTAGCTGCTGCTGCTGTAGAGGCAGCACGCGGGGTCGGCCAGCATCAGGGCAATTATATAAAATATGCCCGATGCGCTGACAATGGTAACAGCGCCGCGTCTCCGGTCGCCTGGACTGGACTGGTACTGCCGCAATGGGTGCTGGACCTCGCACTGGCACCACATCGACTGGAGTAGCGGCAGCCGCTGACTGATCAAAGCGGGGCCGCTTCTTCTTGCGCTGTCCCTGGTCCTGGCTCCTGGGAGGTCTCTGGTCTGCAGAAGGGGTTGGAATCCCCATGGAGGCCCCGAGGTCTCGCTCGACTGTCTTCGCCCGAGACACCAAGTCCGAGTACCTCGTGAATGCCTGTGAAGAGACATGCACCCGAATGGTGCTAATGAGACCCATCTCAAAGCGACATACCGCGTCTCCTCATCCATCACCAAGGCTGGGGCGAACCTGGAAAGCCTCGTGAAGCGTGTGGAGTAGTCCGCGACTGACATGGAGCCCTGCGTCAGCTGCTCAAACTCCCGCATCACGATCTGGCGCGTCAAAAACGGGAAGTACTCCTCCAGGAAATACCTCCGGAACCCCGCCCATAAAAGCCGCTCCACTCCCTCGGGAATGTCCACCGATCGGGTAGCCCACCAGTCGGCGGCGCTACCCTTCAGCATGAAGGTGGCCAGGGAGACACGCTGGCGATCGGTGCAGTGCATGGTCGAGAAGATCTTGTCCACCTCCATCAACCATCGCTCAGGGGCAAGGGGGTCCGCCGTCTGTCCATGGAACTCGGGAGGGTGGAGCTTCAGAAAGGCAGTGAGGCCACTCTGATGCACTCGCGCTGCAGCCTCTAGCTCCACCTCCCTCTCCAGGGGATCCTGAACTCCCACCGCTGGAATCACCACGGGAACAGGGGGTACATCGGGCACCACAGGTGGATCTGCCACCAAGGGGACCTGTGGAACTGCCTCGCGGGCCGCCCTCAGCTCCTGAATCTCTCTAGCCTGCTCAGCTAACGCCCTCGTCTGGGCCTCTAGTGCTCTGGTCTGAGTCTCCACCAGATCTGCTATCCGAGCGTAAGCACGCTCCCATGCAGGAGGCTCCTGCGCCAGTCCTGGCCCCATAGCCGAGGACTCTCCAGTAGCATCCTCACCTCTGGTAGGTCCGGGAACCTCCAAAGGTCGAGAGGGACCACGTCCACGCATTCCTCTACGAGGAGGCATATCAGCAACCTAAGAAAACCAGACACTAGGATCAGAATACTCATATAGAAATCCTAGGACTCATCTCTACGAAAAAAAACAATTGGCTCTGACAGGACCAGGCTCTGATACCAACTTTTGTCACGCCCCAGGGCGGCCGTCCCCGAGACGCGGCAATGGTATATATGATATCAGCAGTCTATACAGGAGGTCAATAATACTCTAAACAACATCAAAATGACAACACAGACAACAATGAGGCTGACATAATATATACACAAATAGCGGAAGCTAAAAGACTGAGTCTGTAATTCAAAAGACATATTACAGACCCGATACATAATCAACTGTCCTGTGAGAGCCAATATATACAACGACATCCAAATATAATACAAACGTGTGCCCAAGCACGGAATACAATACATACAATCAAAGGGGATGCTGATGGCCTCTCACGCAGAACGTGACGCTGCTCCGCTACTGCTGATGTGCCTCGGGGAGCTCCTCCTTAAGATCCGACTCAGATATATATGCGAGGGGTGAGCCACACGCTCAGTGAATAGCACAACCCATGCATCACAATTCATATTAACCTCAAATTATTTATAGCCTCTAAGTGGCAGTAACTACACAATCCAGTGGGTCGCTACATCGCCGACCCACCACACCCTCACCCTCACCCTCAAAGGGTAACATGGTCTTTTGGGACTGACTAGGCTGTTAATCACCCTTGGTCCACCGATAGCCTCTCCTCCACACCGTAGCTCGCCTGGTCTACTCCCACGATCAGCACAGTCCGACGCATCGGAGGTACCTACAGATGGGAGCCCTCTGTCAGGACAGCCTGTCTAACGCTGAGGAGTCCCTACACGGATCCAACGAAGGGAAGAGAAACAGCCTACCCACACGGATACGATCCTCTTGGATCCGCCGACACCGATTGCAACTCTACAAATGTCATGAATTCTTCAGAATTCCACCAGGGCGCATAACTAAGATGCGGGGAGACACATATTATAACAACGAGGTTATAATATTCTCTAAGGCATGCTAATAACCATAAGCTCGCATTTGATTTAAATAAATTAAACTAAATGGGAAACATGCGTAGGTCGAGGCTCTCCTAGCATGAAAACATGGTATCAGGATGTATAGGCCTCTATCCACAACATAAGGGTGCATATTCCTAGCATACAAAGCCTAAGGTGGCATGGATACAACATAATGATCATGCATAGCACAGATTACACTTATTACAAATTAATACGCAATTATGGTGCCCCAGGGGAGGGCAATGCACGCCTACGTGCATCGAACGCCTCCCTACTGGGTTGGATTGTCCCACTCACCAATACCCGGGTCGTCGCGTGACCGCCCGTCAAGATCTGCAAGACATGGGAAACCAAAGTGGTGAGTAAAATACACAAATACACAAGAAATACGCTAGAAATACCCAACACTCGGACAAGCATGCATACGGCCCGCACGCACGCGAGCCCGAGTGCCCCGACACACTCCCGCACCCCCGGGCAGCCATGCGCACGGCCACCCGCACGCGCACGCACGGGTGCACACGCACGCACGCACACCCGCACCCCGGGCGCACTGCCGCGCCCCTGCCCGCCGCCCAGACACGCTGCCGCGCGCGCCCGCGAGCACCGCGCGTCTAGCCCTGCGTCTACCGACGCGTACTGCGCCCCTGCGCAGCACCCCGCGTGCACCCCCGCGCGCACCGCATGCACTGCGCCCCTGCGCAGCGCTCTGCCCGCACGCCCGCGCGTACGCTCGCACTCCCCCAGCGCCCCCGACTGCGCGTGCCTGCTCTGCCTGGGCGCGCAGACTCGCGCGCACGCGCACGGATGACCCCGCACGCGCGCCCGAGCCAAACCCACACCTTCCACAGCCCTCCCACACCCCTAACACCCATGCAAACCATGCATACCCCAAAAACACATCCTAATCAAGCATCTACACAAGAAAAAGGGAGGAGGAAAGCTCACCCAATGAGAGGAAGGGAAGGGGAGGAACTCGGGTGCTCTTCGCGCACCGATTAGCCACCACCAAGACCACCACCACCAAGCCCTCTTCTCAGCCCAAGAATGTCTGAAAACAGAGGAGAAAAGGTGCCATGAGAGGAGGTCAAACAAAGGGAAACACAAATCTAACACCATGGAAAGATAAATCGGGTCCTTACCAAGCTTTTCTCCTTCTATGGCTTTCTTGTTCAAACCCTTCTACTAGATCAAAAAGGGGAAATAAAGAGAGGAGATGAGGGCTTTTGGTGTGTGAGAGAGAGCGAGAAGAATGAAGAAGAAGAACTATTTGTGGGCGTGGACATCACTTAAAGGCCACACACACACACCACACACACACACACTCACTTACACTTAGGGTTAATTAGGTTTAGGTGAACTTTGACCCTAGTCAACCCAACCACACTAACAAACAAAACCAATTGACCAAGTCAAGGGTCAAACTTGACTTGGTCAAAGTCACCTTTGACTCGGTCAAGTCTCCCAATGACTTTTCGCTTGGTCAAAACCCGGATACGATTTGGAACTGCGAAATTCTGAAACGTTACCGGAATTCGATGAAATTTTCGTGAGTGGCTTGAAATGGCACCAGGACACATAATGTGCAGTTAGATTTTCAATCGGAGTTCTCAAGCTCATGATGATAGCCAAAAGTCCAAAATTTTAGCGGTTCCGATCGAAAAAAAGAAAAAGTTGAAAAACTGCCAGAATGCTCCAATGGTGACCAGAAGGCTAAAAGTGACACATATATAACATGGACCCACCCTTAAGTTGTCGACTGGGTCGATTGGTTAGGGTCAGCTATTAGATCCCTTGTTGTGGGATTAAGGCTTGAGTAGGAGATTCTAGCCTAGTAGTGTGATAGTGATGAATTGATCACAATTTCTAAGGTATGGAATGCGTCTCGATAATGGAGCTTCTTCCCCGTGCATCGGTATCGCTAGTAACCATGGAGTTTGCGTGCGGCGCCTGTGTAAAGTGTTGAAGATGTGGCGTATTGCTCATTAAGGGATGATGTCTTCTTCTAGTCTTCCTACTCAGAATTAAGGGGCCTTGCAGGATCAGCGTTGAGACCCGGGCTAGGGTACTCCGTGTTCCTTGTTTGGTTGTCGGGATATCCTATATCGGGACCTCATGGTGCCCTCCCAAGGTTTCTTATCCCAGTTAAGGAATACCTTAGAAGCATCAAATTGATGATGGATTTTTCCTCTCACTTGGAAGGTGCTGTAGCGAGTGTTGATGCGTACGATCGGGATTGGATGCATCCTATTGCAGCTTGGTGGGCGATTGTGTTAAATATGTGTCACTTTTAGCCTTATGGTAACCATTGGAGCATTCTAGCAGTTTTTGAGTTTTCTCATTTTTCGATCGGAACCGCTAAAATTTTGGACTGTTAGCTATCATCCTGTGTTTGAGGACTCCGATTGAAAATCTAACTGCATATTATGTGTCCTGGTGCCATTTCAAGCCACTCACAAAAATTTCATCGAATTTCAGAAACGTTTCAGAATTTCACAGTTCCGGGGCGTATCCGGGTTTTGACCGAGCGAGAAGTCATTGGGAGAGTTGACTTGGTCAAAATGGGCCCATGACTTGGTCAACCCCTTTTGTTTTTTGTGTGGTTGGGTTGACCCAAGTCAAAACCCACTTAAGCTCACCTAACCCTCTCTTAAACCCTAATTAAACCTAGTTAACCCTAATCTAAGTGAGGGGTTATATTTAAGTGAATCTAAAATATCTCCCCCACTATTCATCATCTTCTCCATTTAGCTTTCTCTCTCCCCCTCTCTTTTTCTGGGTTTTGACCTAGCTAGAGAGGTTAAAATAAAAAACACAAAGAATAGAAAGGTTAGATCTTGTCCCGATCTATCCAACGGTGGTCTCGGATTCGAGTTCCCACGTGTTTAACCCCTTCTCACGCCCTCTTTTCTCCTCTGATTTCAGCCATTTCGAGGGCTGAGGAAGAGCTTGGTGGTGGAGGTCTTTGGGGAGGTGTTTCGGTGCACGAAGAGCTCCCGGTCCCCTTCCCTTCCTTTCCTTCCTAGGGTAAGCCTTCTTTCCTTCCTTTTCTTGCTTAGATGCATGTTAGGAGGGTGGTTTTGAGTGTGGGTGGTTGTTGGTGGCGGTGGGTGGCTGTTGGCGGCGGTTGGTGGTCGTCGGTGGCCATTGGTGGCCGGTGAGGGGTGGTAGGGTGGCTCGGGCAGGATGGCAGTCTGTCCCGGGTAGACTGGCAGGCAGACAGGGCAGCGCAGGTAGGCGCAAGTTTCTTTTCCTCATTATTATCTTATATGTTCCCCGCATCTTGGTTATGCGCACTGGAGGAATTCTGAAGAATTCAAGACATTAAAGTTGTTGAGATGTGCTGTCGACGGATCCGAGTGGATCATATGCGTATGGATAGGCTGTTCTGTCCCCTTCGTTGGATCCATGTAGAGACTGCCCCGGCGTTAGAAAGGCTGTCCCGTGAGGGTGAGGGTGTGGTGGTTTGGCGATGTAGCGACCCACTGGATTTGTGTTGTTCATGCCACTTTGAGGCTTTACTGATTAATTGTGGTTAATATAAATTGTGATGCATGGGTTGTGCTATTCACTGAGCGTGTGGCTCACCCCTCGCATAATATTTTTTCTCCAGTGATTACCGAGGCGGACTTGAAGGAGGAGCTCCCCGAGCGACTGCACCAGTAGCGGAGTAGCGCCACGTCCCGCGAGTTTTAGAGGCCATCAGCATCCTTTTGATTGTATGTATATATTTCCGTGCTTGGGCACCCAGTTTGGATTGTATTTGGATGTATGTGTTTATATTGGCTCTCACAGGACATATGATTATGTATCGAATCTGTAATGTGTTGTTGAGTTACAGATTCACTCTTTTAGCTTCCACTATCTGTGTATACATCATGTCAGCCTTTTTGTTGTCTGTGTTGTCTTTTTAGCTGTTGTTTATGGTATGCTATTGATCTCCTGTATTGACTGCTGATATCATGTATACGCTTGCCGCGTCCCGGGGACGGCCGCCCTGGGGCGTGACAAAAGTTGGTATCAGAACCAGGTTCTGTCAGAGCCAATTGTCTTCTTTTTCATAGAGATGAGTCCTAGGATTTCTATATGAGTATTCTGATCCTAGTGTCTGGTTTTCTTAGGTTGCTGATATGCCTTCTCGCAGAGGACGGCGCGGACGTGGTCCCTCTCGACCTTTGGAGGTTTCCGGACCTACTAGAGGCGAGGATGCTGCTGGGGAGTCCTCAGCCGTGAGGCCAGGATCGGCGCAGGAGCCTCCTGCCTGGGAGCGCGCGTTTGCGCGGATAGCAGATTTGGTGGAGACGCAGACCAGGGCATTGGAGGCCCAGACCAGAGTATTGGCAGATCAGGCACGGGAGATTCAGGAGCTGCGGGCGGCCCGTGAGGCAGTTCCGCAGGTCCCTTTGGTGGCAGATCCACCTGTGGTACCCGATGTACCCCCAGTCCCCGTGGTGGTTCCGGCGGTCAGAGTTCAGGATCCCCAGGAGAGGGAGGTGGTACTAGAGGCTGCAGCGCGAGTGCAGCAGAGTGGCCTCGCAGCCTTTCTGAAGCTCCACCCTCCCGAGTTCCAGGGCCAGACGGCGGATCCTCTTGCTCCAGAGCGATGGTTGATGGAGGTGGATGCGATCTTCTCGACCATGCTTTGCACCGATCGCCAGCGAGTCTCCCTGGCCACTTTTATGCTGAAGGGTAGCGCCGCCGACTGGTGGGCTACTAGATCAGTGGACATCCCAGAGGGAGTGGAGCAGCTTTCATGGGCGGGATTCCAGAGGTATTTCTTGGAGGAGTACTTCCCGTTCTCGACGCGCCAGATCGTGATGCAGGAGTTTGAGCAGCTGACGCAGGGCTCTATGTCTGTCGCTGACTACTCCACGCGCTTCACGAGGCTATCCAGATTTGCTCCAGCCTTGGTGATGGACGAGGAGACGAGGTGCCGTCGATTCGAGCTTGGTCTCAGCAGCGCCATTCGGGTGCATGTTACCTCCAAGGCATTCACGAGGTACTCCAACTTGGTGTCTCAAGCGAAGACAATCGAGCGAGACCTCGGGATCCTCGTGAGGGCTTCGACCCCTTCGGCAAACCAGAGGCCACCCAGGAGCCAGGACCAGGGACAGCACAAGAAGAAGAGGCCCCGCTTTGATCGGTCAGCGGCTGCCTCTCCTCCAGCAGATGTGGTGCCAGTGCGAGGTCCAGCACCCATCGCAGCAGTGCCAGTCCAGGCGAGGTGACCAGAGACGCGGCGCTGCTACCACTGTCAGCGCATCGGGCATATCTTGTATAATTGCCTTGATGCTGGCCGACCCCGCGTGATGCCTCCGCAGCAGCAGCAGTTAGCAGCAGTTTCAGCAGCAGCAGCCTCAGCGCCAGCAGCAGCAGCAGCCTCACTCAGCGTCAGCAGCAGCAGCCACAGGGTGGCCGAGCTGACCAGAGGAGGCAGCCAGCGCAGCCGGCGAGGCGTGCCCCTGCTCCTCAGCCGCAGTTTGTTCAGGGCCGAGTGGCAGCGCTTTCAGCAGAGGAGGCTCAGGCATCAGGCAACGTGGTCCGAGGTATTGTTCAGATCTCCCAGCTCCCTGCATATGTGTTGTTTGATTCCAGAGCCACCCACTCGTTCGTGTCTCCCGCTTTCGTGAGACGGATGGGTGTGGCGTCCGCCCCTTTGGATGCTATTTTGGAGATATCATTGCCCGTGGGAGACCGCATTCTCCTCCGTTCTGTGTACCGAGGGTGTACGGTAGAGGTTGCGGAGCATGAGTTTCCAGTGGAGTTGGTGGAGCTCGCGATGACGGACTTTGATGCCATCCTGGGAATGGATTGGCTTGCGGCTAGTCATGCCAGCATCGACTGTTTTGCCAAGTCGGTGTCTTTCCACCTTCCGGGTCGGAGGTCCTTCCAGTTCGTGGGCGATCGTGACGTAGCCCCTTTGGGGTTCGTGTTGTCCATGCAGGCGTGGAGACTCCTTCAAGGAGGATGCGAGGGCTTTCTAGCGTACATTGCTCAGGAGGATGCACCGCTGCGAGCAGATATCAGTCAGACTCCGGTCGTGGCAGAGTATCCTGAGGTTTTCCCCGATGATCTTTCGGGATTACCGCCGGATCGCGCGATCGAGTTTGAGATCAATCTGATTCCGGGGACCGAGCCGATTTCGAGAGCTCCGTACCAGATGGCCCCTGCAGAGCTGAGGGTGCTCAAGGAGCAGTTGGAGGAGTTGCTGGAGAAGGGCTTCGCACGTCCGAGTGTTTCTCAGTGGGGAGCCCCTGTCCTGTTCGTCCGGAAGAGGATGGTTCGCTGCGGCTGTGTATTGATTACAGGCAGCTGAACAAGCGGACAGTGAAGAACAAGTACCCATTGCCGCGGATCGACGATCTGTTTGACCAGCTCCAGGGAGCGCGTGTCTTTTCCAAGATCGATCTCCACTCGGGGTACTACCAGCTGAAGATCCGGGAGTCAGACATTCCGAAGACGGCCTTTCGTACCCGGTATGGGCACTACGAGTTCAGAGTACTGCCATTCGGGTTGACGAACGCGCCGGCGGCCTTCATGGATCTGATGAACCGGGTGTTTCGGCCCTTCCTCGACTCCTTTGTGGTAGTATTCATCGATGACATATTGGTGTACTCGAGGAGTCTTGAGGAACATGCTCACCATCTCCGCACTGTCTTGGAGACTTTGGCCAGACATCAGTTGTTCGCCAAGTTCAGCAAGTGCGAGTTCTGGTTGGAGCGTATGGCCTTTCTGGGCCATGTGATTTCCAGTGAGGGCATATCTGTGGACCCGGAGAAGACGCTCGCCGTGTCGAATTGGCGTCGACCGTCGAACCCCACAGAGATTCGGAGCTTCTTGGGCTTGGCGGGTTATTACAGGAGGTTTGTCGAGGGTTTCTCGAAGATAGCCGTTCCTCTTACCCGCCTCACTCGGAAGGATGTCCGGTTCGAGTGGTCCCCTGCTTGCGAGGAGAGCTTCCTGGAGCTGAAGCGAAGGCTCACCTCAGCGCCAGTTCTTACCCTTCCGTCTGGGAGTGGTGGGTTCGCAGTTTACACTGATGCATCGCAGTTGGGTGTGGGTTGCGTCCTGATGTAGTAAAAGTAAGGTTGTTGCTTATGCGTCGCGTCAGTTGAAGCCCCATGAGCAGAATTACCCCACCCACGACCTTGAGTTGGCAACGATCATCTTTGCGCTGAAGATGTGGAGGCATTACCTCTATGGAGAGGAGTTCGAGCTCTTTACCGATCATAAGAGCTTGACATATTTGCAATCCCAGCCGGAGCTCAACATGTGTCAGAGACGTTGGGTTGAGTTCCTGACGGACTATGATTGTGACATCGCTTACCATCCGGGTAAGGCGAATGTCGTGGCAGATGCTCTCAGTAGGCAGCCCTTGGGCATGGCCGCCCATATGGCTGTCCGTCGTTGGAGGCTTCTGGAGGAGGCCGCTTGCTGGATCAGTGTTCGAGAGACTCCTGCGGGTGGCTTTTTGGCCAGGCTAGTGGTGCAGCCAGTCCTCCTCGACGATATCCGCACGGCTCAGGCTCAGGATCCGCATTTTATAGTCCTCTCTGAAGGCGTCGCCCGGGGCGAGCGTCCGGACTACCAGATTCGCGCGGACGGGATCCTGCGATTCAGAGGCCGAGTTTGCATTCCCGACGACGCAGAGATGAAGCGGAAGATTCTGGACGAGGCCCATCGTTCGAGGTACACAGTGCATCCGGGTGGCACGAAGATGTACAGGGGCCTTCGTCGTGGCTACTGGTGGCGCGGGATGAAGACGGATATTGCCCGTTTCGTTGCCCGATGCCTAGTATGCCAGCAGGTGAAGTCGGAGCATCAGCGCCCTGCGGGGAAGCTGCAGTCCATTGAGATCCCTCAGTGAAAGTGGGAGCAGATCACCATGGACTTCGTCTCGGGTTTGCCGAGGTCACGTTCGGGTCGCGATGCCATCTGGGTGATCGTCGACCGGCTGACGAAGTCTGCTCATTTCCTCCCCATCCGACTCATCGATTCTCTGGACACCCTGGCGCAGTTCTTCGTCTCAGAGATTGTTCATCTCCATGGCACTCCAGTCAGCATCATTTCCGATCGAGACGCGCGTTTTACTTTGAGGTTCTGGCGTAGCCTCCAGCACGCCCTTGGTACGAACCTCCATTTCAGTACAGCGTTTCATCCGCAGACGGACGGCCAGTCGAAGAGGACGATCCAGACTCTTGAGGACATGCTGCGAGCCTGTGTTCTCAATTTTGGGGGCAGTTTGAAGAGGCACCTTCCGTTGGTGGAGTTTGCCTACAACAACAGCTACCACTCGAGTATCCGGATGGCTCCTTACGAGGCGCTCTATGGCCGCAGCTGCAGGTCCCCCTTGTGTTGGGACGAGGTCGGAGAGCGCCAGTTGGAGGGACCAGAGATCGTTCACCAGACCTCAAAGATGGTGAAGACGATTCGCGAGCGTATCCGAGTCGCTCAGAGTCGTCAGAAGTGCTACGCCGACCGTCGTCGCCGTGAGCTCGCCTTCGAGGTTGGTGACCATGTCTTCTTGAAGGTGTCCCCGATGAAGGGCATCTTCCGTTTCGGTGTGCGGGGCAAGCTGAGTCCGCGTTTCATTGGGCCGTTCCTCATCCTCGAGCGAGTTGGAGAGGTGGCCTATCGCATAGCTCTGCCCCCACAGTTGGCTCAGGCCCATGACGTCTTCCATGTCTCGCAGCTGAGGTGTTATGTCCACGATCTTGCTCACGTCATCCCGTTCGAGCCGCTCGTCTTCGAGCCGGACTTGTCATTCGTCGAGCAGCCGATTGAGATCCTGGACCGCCGCGAGAAGAGGCTCCGCACCAAGACCGTCCAGCTGGTCAAGGTGCGATGGCAGCACCGTTCCGATGCCGAGGCCACTTGGGAGCTCGAGGACGCCATGCGTGACGCGTATCCGCATCTTTTCCCTTCTTAGATGTTCTTGTATTTATTTTGAGGACAAAATTTCCTAAGGGGGGGAGAATGTTATATATGTGTCACTTTTAGCCTTATGGTAACCATTGGAGCATTCTGGCAGTTTTTGAGTTTTTTCGTTTTTCGATCGGAACCGCTAAAATTTTGGACTGTTAGCTATCATCCTGTGTTTGAGGACTCCGATTGAAAATCTAACTGCATATTATGTGTCCTGGTGCCATTTCAAGCCACTCACAAAAATTTCATCGAATTCCGGTAACGTTTCAGAATTTCGCAGTTCCGGGGCGTATCCGGGTTTTGACCGAGCGAGAAGTCATTGGGAGAGTTGACTTGGTCAAAGTGGGCCCATGACTTGGTCAACCCCTTTTGTTTTTTTGTGTGGTTGGGTTGACCCAAGTCAAAACCCACTTAAGCTCACCTAATCCTCTCTTAAACCCTAATTAAACCTAGTTAACCCTAATCTAAGTGAGGGGTTATATTTAAGTGAATCTAAAATATCTCCCCCACTATTCATCATCTTCCCCATTTAGCTTTCTCTCTCCCCCTCTCTCTTTTTCTTGGTTTTGACCTAGCTAGAGGGGTTAAAATAAAAAACACAAAGAATAGAAAGGTTAGATCTTGTCCCGATCTATCCAACGGTGGTCTCGGATTCGAGTTCCCACGTGTTTAGCCCCTTCTCACGCCCTCTTTTCTCCTCTGATTTCAGCCATTTCGAGGGCTGAGGAAGAGCTCGGTGGTGGAGGTCTTTGGGGAGGTGTTTCGGTGCACGAAGAGCTCCCGGTCCCCTTCCCTTCCTTTCCTTCCTAGGGTAAGCCTTCTTTCCTTCCTTTTCTTGCTTAGATGCATGTTAGGAGGGTGGTTTTGAGTGTGGGTGGTTGTTGGTGGCGGTGGGTGGCTGTTGGCGGCGGTTGGTGGCCGTCGGTGGCCATTGGTGGCCGGTGAGAGGTGGTAGGGTGGCTCGGGCAGGATGGTAGTCTGTCCCGGGTAGACTGGCAGGCAGACAGGGCAGCGCAGGCAGGCGCAGGCCTGGCGCTGTAGGGCATGCACACAGAGCAGCGCGGGCGTGCGCGCGGGCGTGCGCACGGGCGTGCACGCGGGTGGAGCAGGAGCGTGCGGGTGCTGCGTGCTGGGCGCCGTGCGAAGGCGTGCGCGCGGAGCGCTGCGCAGAGGCGCAGGGCGTGCTGCGCGCGCGGAGCCGCGTGCGGGTGCTGCGCGCAGGGCACCGTGCGGCGGGGTGCGCGCGGGGCGAGGTGCTGGGCGCAGGGCGTGCGGTGTGCGCGCGATGGGCGAGCCGGTGATTCGCGCGGGGTGCGCGGGGGGTGAGGCGCTGGGCGCAGAACGTGCGGTGTGCGCGCGGGTTGCTGCGCTGGGGCGCAGTGAGCACGCGGTGCACCCGGGGGGCTCGGCGGCGTGTCCTAGCGTGCGGGCAGGGGGCTCGGCAGTGCGCCTGGCCCCGCAGGATGGGGCACGGCGGTGTGCCGGGGTGGGTGGCCGTGCGGATGGTTGCCGGGGGTTCGGGAGTGAGTCGGGGTGCTCGGACTCGCGTGCGTACAGGCCGTATGTACGCTTGTCCGAGTGTTGGGTATTTTTAGTGTATTTTTGTGTATTTTTGTGGTATTTGTGTATTTTACTCACCAAGTTGATTACCCTGTCTTGCAGATCTTGACGGACGGTCGCGCGAGGACCCGGTTATTGGTGAGTGGCACAACTCAACCCAGTTGGGAGGCGCTATATGCAGTTGGGCATATACCGTCCTCCCCTGGGGCACATAGTTAATATTAACTGATTAATATGTAATCTGTGTAAGCATGATTAGTGTGTAGAATGCATGCCACCCTAGACTTTGTATGTTAGGGACTTGCACCCTTAGGATATGTGTAAGAGCCATGCATCCTGTCACCTTGTTATCATGCTAGGAAAGCCTCGACCTATGCATGCGTCCTATTAGTTTGATTTATTAAATTAAATGCAAACTTATGATATTTTTTAGCATGCCGTAGGGAATATTAAGGGGCCTTGCGAGGTCAACATTGAGACCCAAGCTAGGGTACTCTGTGTTCCTTGTTTGGTTGGCAGGATGTCCTATATCGGGACCTCAGGTTGCCCTCCCAAGGTTTCTTTTCCTCATTATTATCTTATATGTTCCCCGCATCTTGGTTATGCGCGCTGGAGGAATTCTGAAGAATTCAAGACATTAGAGTTGTTGAGATGTGTAGTCGGCGGATCCGAGTGGATCATATGCGTATGGATAGGTTGTTCTGTTCCCTTCGTTGGATCCGTGTAGAGACTGCCCCGGCGTTAGAAAGGCTGTCCCGTGCAGGGGCTCCCATCAGTAGGCACCTCCTGATTTGGGACGGACTTTGCTGAATGTGGGGGTGGCCAAGCGGCCTACGGAGTGGGGAGAGACTATCGGTGGACCAAGGGTGACCGACAGCCTAGTCAGTCCCAATATCCTATGTCACCTATTGAGGGGTGAGGGTGAGGGTGTTGTGGGCCGGCGATGTGGCGACCCACTGGATTTGTATAAGGATGATTATCAGCCTATTAAGTCCCAATATCCTATGTCACCTATTGAGGGGCGAGAGTGAGGGTGTGGTGGTTTGGCGATGTAGCGAACCACTGGATTTGTGTTGTTCATGCCACTTTGAGGCTTTTACTGATTAATTGTGGTTAATATGAACTGTGATGCATGGGTTGTGCTATTCACTGAGCGTGTGGCTCACCCCTCGCATAATATTTTTTCTCCAGTGATTACCGAGGCGGACTTGAAGGAGGAGCTCCCCGAGCGACTGCACCAGTAGCGGAGTAGCGCCACGTCCCGCGAGTTTTAGAGGCCATCAGCATCCTTTTTATTGTATGTATATATTTCCGTGCTTGGGCACCCAGTTTGGATTGTATTTGGATGTATGTGTTTATATTGGCTCTCACAGGACATATGATTATGTATCGAATCTGTAATGTGTTGTTGAGTTACAGATTCACTCTTTTAGCTTCCACTATCTGTGTATACATCATGTCAGCCTTTTTGTTGTCTGTGTTGTCTTTTTAGCTGTTGTTTATGGTATGTTATTGATCTCCTGTATTGACGGCTGATATCATGTATACGCTTGCCGCGTCCCGGTGACGGCCACCCTGGGGCGTGACAGATTGCTTGTGGACTGGGTTCCACAGTGGCATCTGGAGTCGCTTCGATATATCATTGAGCGTTGTAGCTGCTCGGTTGAGGCCAGAGTCCTGTGAGGTGCTCCCAGATACTATGCTTGTTGGTGCGCCCATATGGCAGAGACAGTAGGCTTGGGAGGCTACCAGGTAGACGCCACACCGGGAGAGTGCTACTGGATGATGTCGAGAGCGTGGACTCCCTGTTATGAATCTGCCCATGGAGTGCAGGATGCTGGAGTTCCAATGGTTGTAGATAAGCGACCTATCTCCGGCAGCATGTGAAGCACAGTTGTGGATAATGTCGCATTTTGCCCCACATTGGTCGCCAATAAGGAGACGCGATGCTAGCGTTCGTGATGGGACTCAACCGCCCTATCGGATAGATGACGTCGCATAGGCATTGTCGAGGTTCGACGACCCCTTATTGCGTGTCTTGTGAATTAAGTGCGGTTGAGCGGCTTACCAAGCGTGTAAGTGTCATCATGAGCGCCAGCCATGCTCGAGGAGCAGAGTCTGGACTTAATCGTTCGAGGTGTTGTTTTGACCTCCCTGTGGAGGTTGAAGATCAATTACCTTTGCCGCGAATCGATGATCTATTTGACCAGCTCTGGGAGCGAGTGTCTACTGTTTGGTCGCCAAACCCAAGGGTAAGCTTCTGGCGACGATGACCTGCGTAGCCCTTCTGTCGGTTCTGGGAGGTGCAGATGCACACACGAACCAACCTGGCCACCGCAAGGTCAAACAACTAACTTGTGGCCCCTCCAACTAGCGCTCCTCAACCGTCCCAACACAAGGGAGGTATAACAGTGCGCCTATAGAGTGCCTTTTACAGTACCATCTGGATGCTCGAATGGCAGTCGACTTGCAGGCATACCCCACCAATTGGGTGATGCCTATCCAACTACCCCTCAGTCGAGCACGCATGCACTTAGCATGTCCTCCAAGGTCAGAATCATCCTCTTTGTCTAGTTGTCCATCGGTGATGAAACGCTATACTTAAATGGAGGCTCGCGCCAAAGCCTGCCAAGGCTGCGCCACAACCTCAAAGTAACCCTCGCGTCTCAACCAAAAATAGCACCGACCGGAGTGCCATGAAGACGAACAATCACGAAGGTGAAAACCCACGTCAAGGCGTCCAGAGACTCAATCAGTCGGATAGGGAGGGAAGTGCGGACTTAGTTAGTCGGTCATTGATCACCTAGACGGCGTCGTGACCCGAACGTGACATTAGCGAGTCCGCAACAATCCCTGATAACCCACTCCCATGTCCACTGAGGAATCTCAATTGACTGACGCTTTCCAATGCGATGATGATTCTCGAACTTTGCCTGAGGGCATGCCAACCTGGGGAAACAAGGTCACCCATATCACATTTTCATCGCACTACTAGCAATCTCAATGAAGACTACCCCAAAGTAGTCCACGGAAACCCAAAACTTTTGAGATCCACGAAGGCATCCGGCGCATTCGTCAACCGCGACGACAGTACTTAAAACTCGTAGTGCCTGAAACGGACACGAAAGGCCTTCTACGGAATGTCCAACTCCCGGATCTCCAACTTGTGGTACCCCCCTGTGTGAAGATCGATCTAATAGCAGACAACGCTCCCAGAGCTGATCAAACAGATCATCGATTTGCGGCAAGGTAATTGATCTTCAACCTCCACAGGGAGATCAAAACAACACCTTGAACAATTAAGTCCAAATTCTGCTCCTCGAGCATGGCTAACGCTCATGATGACACTTACACGCTTGGTAAGCCGCTCAACCGCGCTTAATCCACAAGACACGCAATAAGGGTCGTCGGACCTCAACAATGCCTATGCGACGTCATCTATCTGATAGGGCGGTTGAGTCCCATCATGAACGCTAGCATCGCGTCTCCTTATTTGCGACCAAGGTGGGGCAAAACACGACAGTATCCACAACTGTGCTTCACATGCTGCCAGAGGTAGGTCGCTCAACTATAATCATTGGAACTCCAGCATCCTGCACTCCATGGGCAGATTCATCACGGGGAGTCCACGCTCTCGACAGCATCTAGTAGCACTCTCCCGGTGTGGCCTCTACCTGGTAGCCTCCCAAGCCTACTATCTCGGCCATATGGGCGCACCAACAAGCATTGTATCTGGGAGCACCTCACAGGGCTCTGGCCTCAACCGGGCAGCTACAACGCACAATGATATATCGAAGCGACTCCAGATGTCACTATGGAACCCAGTCCACAAGCAATCGCCCACCAAGCTGCAATAGGATGCACCCAATCTTGATCGTACGATCACCACTCACTATAGCACCTTCCAAGTGAGAGGAAAAATCCATCATCAATTTGATGCTTCAAAGGTATTCCTTGACTGGGAAAAGAAGCCTTGGGAGGGCACCATGAGGTCCCGATATAGGATATCCCGACAACCAAACAAGTAACACAGAGTACCCTAGTGTTATATATGTGTCACTTTTTACCTTCTGGTCACCATTGGAGCATTCTGGCAGTTTTTCAACTTTTTCATTTTTCGATCGGAACCGCTAAAATTTTGGACTTTTAGCTATCATCCTGAGTTTGAGGACTCCGATTGAAAATCTAACTGCATATTATGTGTCCTGGTGCCATTCCAAGCCACTCACAAAAATTTCATCGAATTCCGGTAACGTTTCAGAATTTCGCAGTTCTAAATCGTATACGGGTTTTGACCGAGCGAAAAGTCATTGGGAGACTTGACTTGGTCAAAGTTGACCCTTGACTTGGTCAATTGATTTTGGTTTTTAGTGTGGTTGGGTTGACTAGGGTCAAATCCCACCTAAACCTAGTTAAACCTAATTAGCCTAACTATAAGTGGTGAGTGTGTGAGGTGTGTGTGTGGGTGCTTTAAGTGGGCGACCAAGAATAGTTGCACTCCCCTATTCATCATCTTCTCCACCAAAATCTCTCTCTCCCTTCTCTTTAAAACCCCATTTAGACCTAGTAGAAGGTGTTGGATCAAGAAACCCTAGAAGGAGAAAAGATAGGTAAGGACCCGATCTATCCTTCCATGGTTTCGTTTTCGAGTTCCCTCATGTGTGACCCCCTCTCATGGTCCCTTTTTACCTCTGTTTTCAGCCCCTCTTTGGCTGAGTGGAGATCTTGGTGGTGGTGGTCTTGGAGGTGGCAAATCGGTGCGCGAAGAGCACCCGATCTCCTCCCCTTCCTTTCCTCTCCTTGGGTGAGTTTTCTTTCCTTCCTTTTCTTGTTTAGATGCATGTTTAGGTTGTGTTTGTGGGTGTGCAAGGTGGGCATGAGTGGCTGGGGTTGGGGAGGGCTGAGGGAGGTGGTAGGGTTGGCTCGGATGCATGCGGGCTCAGCGGCGCGCCTGCGCGCGCAGGCAGGCAGGCGAGCTGCTGTCAGGCGCGCTGGGCGCATGCTATCGGGCTTGCTGGGCGCGTGCGATCGGGCGCGCTGGGGGCAGTGTGCGGCGTACGCGCGGAGGGCTGCGCAGGGGCGCAGTGCGTGCGGGGTGCGCGCGGGGTGCTGCGCTGGGGCGCAGTGTGTGCGGGTGTGCGCGCGAGGCGCTGCGCTGGGTCGCAGTGCGCGCGGGTGCACTCGGGGCTGGACCCGCGGTGCGTGCGAGCACACGCGTGCGTGCGCCCAAGCGTGCGGCGTGTCTGGGCGCGCGGGCTGGGGCGCGGCAACGTGCCTGGGCACGCGAGCAGGGGCGCGGTAGTGCGCCCGGGGCGAGGGTGTGCGTGCGTGCGCGTGCGGGTGGCCGTGCGTATGGCCGCCGGGGGTTCGGGAATGAGTCAGGGCACTCGGGCTCGCGTGCGTGCGGGCCGTATGCACGCTTGTTCGAGTGTTGGGTATTTTTAGTGTATTTTTGTATGTATTTGTGTATTTTACTCACCGTGTTAAATACCTGTCTTGCAGATCTGGACAGACGGTCACTCGACGACCCGGATATTTGTGAGTGGGACAATCCAACCCAGTTGGGAGGCGTATATGCTCTTAGGCGTGTATCGTCCTCCCCTTGGGCACCATGGTTTAATATGAACTTGTATAATATGTAATCTATGCAGGCATGATTGTTATGTAGTATGCATGCCACCCTAGACCTTATATGTTAGGGACTTGCACCCTTAAGATATGTGTAAGAGCCATGCATCACGATACCATATTTTCATGCTAGGAAGCCTTGACCTGTGCATGTTCCCATTTAGTTTAAATTATTTAAATCAAATGTGAGTTATTTAGTAATGAGCATGCTTAGTGGATATTATAACCATGCGGTTATAATACAGGCTTCCCCGCATCGTAGTTATGCGCCCTGGAGGAATTCGCAAGAATTCATGACATTTAAATTGTTAGGAAGATGTTGCCGACGGATCCGATTGGATCGTATACGTGTGGGTAGGCTGTTTCTGTTCCCTTCGTTGGATCCGTATAGAGACTGCCCCAGCGTTAGACAGGCCGTCCTGACAGAGGGCTCCCATCAGTAGGCACCTCCTGATTTGGTTTCGGACTGTGCTGAATTGTGGGAGTAGACCAGGCGGGCTACGGAGTGGAGGAGAGACTATCGGTGGACCAAGGGTGATTAACAGCCTAGTCAGTCCCAATAGCCATGTCACCTATTGGGGGGTGAGGGTGAGGGTGTGGTGGGTCGGCGATGTTGCGACCCACTGGATTGTGTATTCCTGCCACTTAGAGGCTTTGAATTATTTGTGGTTAATATAAATTGTGATGCATGGGTTGTGCTATTCACTGAGCGTGTGGCTCACCCCTCGCATAATTTTTCTCCAGTTATCACTGAGTCGGACCTGAAGGAGGAGCTCCCCGAGGGACTTCATCAGTAGCGGAGCAGCGCCACGTCCCGCGAGTGTTAGAGGCCATCAGCATCCCTTTTTATTGTATGTATTATATTTCCGTGCTTGGGCACCTGTTTGTATTATATTGGATGTCATTGTATATATTGGCTCTCACAGGACAGTTGATTATGTATCGAGTCTGTAATATGTTTTTGAATTACAGACTCAGTCTTTTAGCTTCCGCTATTTGTGTATATATATCATGTCAGCCTTGCTTTTGTCTGTGTTGTCATTTTTGGTGTTGTTTAGAGTATATTATTGACCTCCTGTATAGACTGCTGATATCATATTTATACACTTGCCGCGTCCCGGGGACGGCCGCCCTGGGGCGTGACAAAAGTTGGTATCAGAGCGTGGTCCTGTCAGAGCCAATTGTCTTCTTTTTTGTAGAGATGAGTCCTAGGATTTCTATATGAGTATTCTGATCCTAGTGTCTGATTTTTTTAGGTTGCTGATATGCCTCCTCGTAGAGGACGGCGCGGACGTGGTCCCTCTCGGCCTTTGGAGGTTTTCAGACCTACCGGAGGAGAGGATACTACTGGAGAGTCCTCGGCTGTGAGGCCAGGACTGGCGCAGGAGCCTCCTGCATGGGAGCGTGCTTTCGCTCGGATAGCAGATTTGGTGGAGACTCAGACCAGGGCACTAGAGGCCCAGACTAGGGTGTTGGCTGAGCAGGCGAGATATTCAGGAGCTGCTGGCGGGCCGCGGGCAGTTCCGCAGGTCCCCTTGGTGGCAGATCCACCGGTGGTGCCCGACGTACCCCCAGTCCCCGTGGTGATTCCGGCGGTGAGAGTTCAGGATCCCCTGGAGAGGGAGGTGGAGCTAGAGGCTGCAGCGCGAGTGCATCAGAGTGGCCTCAATGCCTTTCTGAAGCTCCACCCTCCCGAGTTCCATGGCCAGACGGCGGATCCCCTTGCTCCAGAGCGTTGGTTGATGGAGGTGGACACGATCTTCTCGACCATGCATTGCACCGACCGCCAGCGAGTCTCCCTGGCCACCTTCATGCTGAAGGGTAGCGCCGCCGACTGGTGGGCTACCCGATCGGTGGACATCCCCGAGGGAGTGGAGCAGCTTCTATGGGCGGGATTCCGGAGGTATTTCCTGGAGGAGTACTTCCCGTTCTCGACGCGCCAGATCGTGATGCAGGAGTTCGAGCAGCTAACGCAGGGCTCCATGTCTGTCGCTGACTACTCCACACGCTTCACGAGGCTTTCCAGATTCGCCCCAGCCTTGGTGATGGATGAGGAGACGCGGTGCCGTCGTTTCGAGCTTGGTCTCAGTAGCGCCATTCGGGTGCATGTCACCTCCCAGGCTTTCACGAGGTACTCAGACTTGGTGTCTCGGGCGAAGACAGTCGAGCGAGACCTCGGGATCTCCGTGAGGGTTCCGATCCCTTCTGCAGACCAGAGAACCCCCAGGAGCCAGGACCAGGGACAGCGCAAGAAGTCAGCGGCTGCCGCTACTCCAGCAGATGTGGTGCCAGCGCAAGGTCCAGCACCCATTGCAGCAGTGCCAGTCCAGGCCAGGTGACCGAAGACGCGGCGCTGTTACCATTGTCAGCGCATCGGGCATATCTTGTATAATTGCCCTGATGCTGGCCGACCCCGCGTGCTGCCTCCGAAGCAGCAGCAGCAGCAGCAGTTCCAGCAGTAGCAGCCTCAGCGCCAGCAGCAGCAGCCTCAGCGCCAGCCGCAGCAACAGCCTCAGCGTCAGCAGCAGCAGCCACAGGGTGGCCGTGTTGACCAGAGGAGGCAGCCAGCGCAGCCGGTGAGGCGTGCCCCTGCTCCTCAGCCGCAGTTTGTTCAGGGCCGAGTGGCAGCGTTTTCGGCAGAGGAGGCGCAGGCTTCAGGCAGCGTGGTCCAAGGTATTGTTCAGATCTCCCAGCTCCCTGCATATGTGTTATTTGATTCCGGAGCCACACACTCGTTCGTCTCTCCCGCTTTTGCGAGACGGACGGGCGTGGCGTCCACCCCTCTAGATGTTATCCTGGAGATATCATTGCCCGTAGGAGACCGTATTCTCCTCCGTTCTGTGTACCGAGGGTGTACGGTGGTGGTTGCGAGGCATGAGTTTCCGGTGGAGTTGGTGGAGCTCGCTATGACGGACTTCGATGCCATCCTGGGAATGGATTGGCTTTCAGCTAGTCACGCCAGCATCGACTGTTTTGCCAAGTCGGTGTCTTTCCACCTTCTGGGTCGGAGGTCTTTCCAGTTCGTGGGCGATCGTGACGTAGCCCCTTTGGGGTTCGTGTCGTCCATCCAGGCGTGGAGACTCCTTCAGGGAGGATGCGAGGGCTTTCTGGCATACATTGCTCAGGAGGACGCACCGCTGCAGGCAGATATCAGTCAGACTGCGGTCGTGGCAGAGTATCCTGAGGTTTTCCCCGATGATCTTCCAGGATTACCACCGGATCGCGCGATCGAGTTTGAGATAAATCTGATTTCGGGGACCGAGCCGATTTTGAGAGCTCCGTACCGGATGGCCCCTGCAGAGCTGAAGGTGCTCAAGGAGCAGTTGGAGGAGTTGTTGGAGAAGGGCTTCGCACGTCCGAGTGTTTCTCCGTGGGGAGCCCCTGTTCTGTTCGTCCGGAAGAAGGACGGTTCGCTGCGGCTTTGTATCGATTACAGGCAGCTGAACAAGCAGACAGTGAAGAACAAGTATCCCTTGCCGCGGATTGATGATCTGTTTGACCAGCTCCAGGGAGCGCGAGTCTTTTCTAAGATCGATCTCCGCTCGGGCTACTATCAGCTGAAGATCCGAGTCAGACATTTCGAAGACGGCCTTTCACACCCGTTATGGGCACTACGAGTTTAGAGTATTGCCGTTTGGGTTGACGAATGCGCCGGCGGCCTTCATGGATCTGATGAACCGGGTGTTTCGGCCCTTCCTCGACTCCTTTGTGGTAGTATTCATCGATGACATATTGGTGTACTCGAGGAGTCTAGAGGAGCACGCTCACCATCTTCGCACTGTCTTGGAGACTTTGGCCAGACATCAGTTGTTCGCCAAGTTCAGCAAGTGCGAGTTTTGGTTGGAGCGTATGGCCTTTCTGGGCCATGTGATTTCCGGCGAGGGCATATCTGTGGACCCGGACAAGACGCTCGCCGTGTCGAATTGGCATCGACCGTCGAACCCCACAGAGATTCGGAGCTTCCTGGGCTTGGCGGGTTATTACAGGAGGTTTGTCGAGGGTTTCTCGAAGATAGCTGTACCTCTTACCCGCCTCACTCAGAAGGATGTCCGGTTCGAGTGGTCCCCGGCTTGCGAGGAGAGCTTCCTGGAGTTGAAGCGAAGGCTCACCTCAGCACCAGTTCTTACCCTTCCGTCTGGGAGTGGTGGGTTCGCAGTTTACTCCGATGCATCGCGGTTGGGTGTGGGTTGCGTCCTGATGCAGCACGGTAAGGTTGTGGCTTACGCGTCGCGTTAGTTGAAGCCCCATGAGCAGAATTACCCCACCCACGACCTTGAGTTGGCAGCGATCATCTTTGCGCTGAAGATGTGGAGGCATTACCTCTATGGCGAGGAGTTCGAGCTCTTTACTGATCATAAGAGCTTGACATATTTGCAGTCCCAGCCGGAGCTCAACATGCGTCAGAGACGTTGGGTCGAGTTCCTGAAGGACTATGATTGTGACATCGCTTACCATCCGGGTAAGGCGAATGTCGTGGCAGATGCTCTCAGCAGGCAGCCCTTGGGCATGGCCGCCCACATGGCTGTACGTCGTTGGAGGCTTCTAGAGGAGGCCGCTTGCTGGATCAGCGTTCGAGAGACTCCTGCGGGTGGCTTTTTGGCCAGGCTAGTTGTGCAGCCCGTTCTTCTCGACGAGATCCGCACGGCTCAGGGGCAGGATCCGCATTTTATAGTCCTCTCTGAAGGCGTCGCCCGGGGTGAGCGTCCGGACTACCAGATTCACGAGGACGGGATCCTGCGGTTCAGAGGCCGAGTATGCATTCCTAACGACGCAGAGCTGAAGCAGAAGATCTTGGACGAGGCCCATCGTTCGAGGTACACAGTGCATCCTGGTGGCACGAAGATGTACAGGGGCCTTCGTCGTGGCTACTGGTGGCGCGGGATGAAGACGGATATTGCCCGTTTCGTTGCCCGATGCTTAGTATGCCAGCAGGTGAAGTCGGAGCATCAGCGTCCTGCGGGGAAGCTGCAGTCCATTGAGATCCCTCAGTGGAAGTGGGAGCAGATCACCATGGACTTCGTTTCGGGTTTACCGAGGTCACGTTCGGGTCGCGATGCCATCTGGGTGATCGTCGACCGACTGACGAAGTCCGCTCATTTCCTCCCCATCCGACTCACCGATTCTCTGGACACCCTAGCGCAGTTGTTTGTCTCCGAGATTGTTCGTCTCCATGGCACTCCCGTCAGCATCATTTCTGATCGAGATGCACGATTTATTTCGAGGTTCTGGCGTAGCCTCCAGCACGCCCTTGGTACAAACCTCCACTTCAGTACAACGTTTGATCCGCAGACGGACGGCCAGTCGGAGAGGACGATTCAGACCCTGGAGGACATGCTGCGAGCCTACGTTCTCGATTTTGGGGGCAGTTGGGAGAGGCACCTTCCGTTGGTGGAGTTTGCCTACAACAACAGCTACCACTCGAGTATCCGGATGGCTCCTTACGAGGCGCTCTATGGCCGCTGCTGCAGGTCCCCCTTGTGTTGGGACGAGGTTGGAGAGCGCCAGTTGGAGGGACAAGAGATCATTCACCAGACCTCAGAGATGGTCAAGACGATTCACGAGCATATCCGAGTCGCTCAGAGCCGTCAGAAGAGCTACTCCGACCGTCGTCGCCGTGAGCTCGTCTTCGAGGTTGGTGACCATGTCATCCTGAAGGTGTCCCTGATGAAGGGCATCTTCCATTTCGGTGTGCGGGGCAAGCTGAGTCCGTGTTTCATTGGGCCGTTCCTCATCCTCGAGCGAGTTGGGGAGGTGGCCTATCGCATAGCTCTGCCCCCACAGTGGCTCAGGCCCATGACGTCTTCCATGTCTCGCAGCTGAGGCGTTATATCCACGATCCTGCTCACGTCATCCCGTTCGAGCCGCTCGTCTTCGAGCCGGACTTGTCATACGTGGAGCAGCCGATTGAGATCCTGGACCGCCGCGAGAAGAGGCTCCGCACCAAGACCGTCCAGTTGGTCAAGGTGCGATGGCAGCACCGTTCCGGTGCCGAGGCCACTTGGGAGCTCGAGGACGCCATGCGTGACGCGTATCTGCATCTTTTCCCTTCCTAGATGTTTTTGTATTTATTTTGAGGACAAAATTTCTTAAGGGGGGAAGAATGTTATATATGTGTCACTTTTTACCTTCTGGTCACCATTGGAGCATTCTGGCAGTTTTTCAACTTTTCCTTTTTTCGATCGGAACCGCTAAAATTTTAGACTTTTAGCTATCATCCTAAGTTTGAGGACTCCGATTGAAAATCTAACTGCATATTATGTGTCCTGGTGCCATTCCAAGCCACTCACAAAAATTTCATCGAATTCCGGTAACGTTTCAGAATTTCACAGTTCTGAATCGTATCCAGGTTTTGACCGAGCGAAAAGTCATTGGGAGACTTGACTTGGTCAAAGTTGACCCTTGACTTGGTCAATTGATTTTGGTTTTTAGTGTGGTTGGGTTGACTAGGGTCAAATCCCACCTAAACCTAGTTAAACCTAATTAGCCTAAGTATAAGTGGTGAGTGTGTGAGGTGTGTGTGTGGGTGCTTTAAGTGGGCGACCAAGAATAGTTGCACTCCCCTATTCATCATCTTCTCCACCAAAATCTCTCTCTCCCTTCTCTTTAAAACCCCATCTATCCTTCCACGGTTTCGTTTTCGAGTTCCCTCATGTGTGACCCCCTCTCATGGTCCCTTTTTACCTCTGTTTTCAGCCCCTCTTTGGCTGAGTGGAGATCTTGGTGGTGGTGGTCTTGGAGGTGGCAAATCGGTGCGCGAAGAGCACCCGATCTCCTCCCCTTCCTTTCCTCTCCTTGGGTGAGTTTTCTTTCCTTCCTTTTCTTGTTTAGATGCATGTTTAGGTTGTGTTTTTGGGTGTGCAAGGTGGGCATGAGTGGTTGGGGTGGGGGAGGGCTGAGGGAGGTGGTAGGGTTGGCTCGGATGCATGCGGGCTCAGCGGCGCGCCTGCGCGCGCGGGCAGGCAGGCGAGCTGCTGTCAGGCGCGCTGGGCGCGTGCTGTCATGCTCACTGGGCGCGTGCAGTCGGGCGCGCTGGGGGCAGTGTGCGGCGTGCGCGCGGAGCGCTGTGCAAGGGCGCAGTGCGTGCGTATGCACTGGGAGGCGAGCGGGCGTGCGATCGGGGTGCGCGCCGGGTGCTGCGCTGGGGCGCAGTGTGTGCGGGTGTGCGCGCGAGGCGCTGCGCTGGGTCGCAGTGCGCGCGGGTGCACTCGGGGCTGGACGCGCGGTGCGTGCGCCCAAGCGTGCGGCGTGTCTGGGCGCGCGGGCTGGGGGGCGGCAGCGTGCCTGGGCGCGCGGGCAGGGGCGCGGCAGTGCGCCCGGGGCGAGGGTGTGCATGCGTGCGCGTGCGGGTGGCCGTGCGTATGGCTGCCAGGGGTTCGGGAGTGAGTCGGGGCACTCGAGCTCGCGTGCGTGCGGGCCGTATGCACGCTTGTCCGAGTGTTGGGTATTTTTAGTGTATTTTTGTATGTATTTGTGTATTTTACTCACCGTGTTAAATACCTGTCTTGCAGATCTTGACGGACGGTCACGCGACGACCCGGGTATTGGTGAGTGGGACAATCCAACCCAGTTGGGAGGCGTATATGCTCTTAGGCGTGTATCGTCCTCCCCTGGGGCACCATGGTTTAATATTAACTTGTATAATATGTAATCTATGCAGGCATGATTGTTATGTAGTATGCATGCCACCCTAGACCTTATATGTTAGGGACTTGCACCCTTAGGATATGTGTAAGAGCCATGCATCCTGATACCATATTTTCATGCTAGGAAGCCTTGACCTGTGCATGTTCCCATTTAGTTTAAATTATTTAAATCAAATGTGAGTTATTTAGTAATGAGCATGCTTAGTGAATATTATAACCATGCGGTTATAATACAGGCTTCCCCGCATCGTAGTTATGCGCCCTGGAGGAATTCGCAAGAATTCATGACATTTAAATTGTTAGGAAGATGTTGCCGACGGATCCGATTGGATCGTATACGTGTGGGTAGGCTGTTTCTGTTCCCTTCGTTGGATCCGTATAGAGACTGCCCCAGCGTTAGACAGGCCGTCCTGACAGAGGGCTCCCGTCAGTAGGTACCTCCTGATTTGGTTTCGGACTGTGCTGAATTATGGGAGTAGACCAGGCGGGCTACGGAGTGGAGGAGAGACTATCGGTGGACCAAGGGTGATTAACAGCCTAGTCAGTCCCAATAGCCATGTCACCTATTGGAGGGTGAGGGTGAGGGTGTGGTGGGTCGGCGATGTTGCGACCCACTGGATTGTGTAATTCCTGCCACTTAGAGGCTTTGAATTATTTGTGGTTAATATAAATTGTGATGCATGGGTTGTGCTATTCACTGAGCGTGTGGCTCACCCCTCGCATAATTTTTCTCCAGTTATCACTGAGTCGGACCTGAAGGAGGAGCTCCCCGAGGGACTTCATCAGTAGCGGAGCAGCGCCACGTCCCGCGAGTGTTAGAGGCCATCAGCATCCCTTTTTTTTATTGTATGTATTATATTTCCGTGCTTGGGCACCCGTTTGTATTATATTGGATGTCATTGTATATATTGGCTCTCACAGGACAGTTGATTATGTATCGAGTCTATAATATGTTTTTGAATTACAGACTCAGACTTTTAGCTTCCGCTATTTGTGTATATATATTATGTCAGCCTTGCTTTGTCTGTGTTGTCATTTTTGGTGTTGTTTATAGTATATTATTGACCTTATGTATAGACTGCTGATATCATATTTTCACACTTGCCGCGTCCCGGGGACGACCGCCCTGGGGCATGACACCTAGCCCGGGTCTCAACGCTGACCCTGCAAGGCCCCTTAATCCTGAGTAGGAAGGCTAGAAGAAGACATCATTCCTTAATGCGCCACATCCTCAACACTTGAAACAGGCGCCGCACGCGAACTCCATGGTTACCAGCAATACCGATGCACGGGAAAGAAGATCCATTATCGAGACGCAATCCATATCTTAGAAATTGCGACCAATTCATCATTATCACACTACTAGGCTAGAATCTCCTACCCAAGCCTTAATCCCGCAACAAGGGATCCAACAACTGACCCTATTCAGTCGACCCAGTCGACAACTTAAGGGTCGGTCCAGGGGGTCACGTCCACGTCAACGGATGAGAGGAGGCATGTCAGCAACCTAAGATAACTTCTAAAACAAGAGTACTCAGATGACAATCCTACGACTCATCATCTATACGACTAGACTTAGGCTCTGACAGGACCAGGCTCTGATACCAACTTTTGTCATGCCCCAGGGCGGCCGTCCCCGAGACATGGCAATAATAAAATATCAGCTATCAATACCTGAGGTCAATAAAGACTCCAACAACAACACACAAGGTGGCAAAGCAAGGATAATGATAACTGACTGAAAAGCGGAAGTATAATATATAAACAATGTCTGTAAATCAAAAACATTATTACAGACTCGAATACACAATCACTGTCCTGTGAGAGCCAAGTCTAGACCAAAGAAAATACAACCTGTGCCACATGCACGATTTACAATACATACAATGACTCTAGGACTGCTGTCAGCCTCCACTCGCCATCCGCCGGAAGAACGCTCCACTCCCATAAGACCACGCCACAGGAAAGCTCCAGCTCCACGCCCAACACTGCCCCTGAAAAGAAACAGTCTGTGAGGGGTGAGCTACAAGCTCAGTGAGTTGCTGGAAACCAATCACCATACAACAGTTCATTACAAAAACCATTCCCTTTCAAGGTAAACATGGGTGGAAACCCATGGATAACTGGGTCACGCGGCGGCGCAACCAACCTCACCCTCACCCTCACTCCCGGAGGAAGACTCTTGGGACTTTCGGGGAGAGAACATACCGTTGGTTGAGGAGACTTGGGATTACTGGTCCACACAACACTACTGCAACATCTACATCGGGATTACTGCCCAACGATGTCTTTGAACATCGATACACTACCGGATCCAACAACTATGGGAACGGACGAACAACGAATGGGTCACGCAGCGATGTGTCTTTACCTCATCCTCACCCTCACCCCTTAGAGGTTACATAGGACTTTTGGAAGAGACTTAGACTACTCTACACCCTTGGTCCACCGGTAGCCCTTTCCCCCGCGTAGCCTCTACCTTGTATACTCCCACGATCAGTACCTTCCAAAAGCATCAGTGGTACCTACGGATGGGAGCCCTCTGTCAGGACAGCTTTCTCAACACCGGGGAGTTCCTACATTGGATCCAACGAAAGGGAGACCGATTCCACGCTCGCAATATCATTCGTTTACCCTTTCCCGGGTAGCCTCTACCTTGTATACTCCCACGATCAGTACGCTCCCGAATGCATCGGTGGTACCTACGGATGGGAGCCCTCTGTCAGGACAGCTACAACCCGGGCCTCTTCAACACGGACGACATTGGGAGTAAACATTCCATGTTCGCAAAGGGAACCCAATGTAAAACAACTACTCTCGATAATCGCTTATCAAGATATCGAATACAACTGCACTCCCACACCGTTGCGTTGCTCAGACACAAAGGGGGTTTCCTCTGCTCTCACGTAGAAATAATCCCATAAGCTAATGAATCCTCCTGAATTCCAAATGAGTGCATCGCTCGGATGCACGAGGTGATTGCATCGCTAGCGCACTAACTAATAAGGTACAACCCGACAGCGGGTCATACCCACGCCTATTTCAGATAGGCCTAATTAGTTTTAACATGCGCATATATTTTAGAGGAGAATTTAATCTTAGTTGTGTGCATGAACCATATGCACGATCACATATCAATTAATCATAGGGATACTTCCTAATCATATATTTACATCATAGTAAATCATACAACATGCATACATGGTCATTAATCACATAGACATACAAAATATACTCTAATATCCGTTGGATATCGCCAACTTAAAAGAAAGGGTCAAGGGCGATCTCGCGCACTAACAGGTGCATACCAATATTCCAAACGAACCTGAGTCGAGTAGGAAATCACCTCTACTTACTCAGTTCGTTCAGAGGGAGAGGGCGAGAGAGATCATCATCTCATGAAGCTGGTCATAGCTTTGCCCCATTAGCATGGGCGCAATAGCTACACCACGCCCTCGAGTCTTATCGCAAGGGAATATTAGGCAGGTGCCCGTTATTAACCCAGACTTAATCATACTGTATATTCCCATTAATATGGTGGGAGTAGTATTACAATACTACCTAAGACATGCCATATTCTATACATGCATACACATTTACAACATACATGCCCATACTAGAGGGGCTCATGCAACACAATCATTCATACATGAATACAATACATGTATATAAGCCTAGCATGCAAGATATCTACATATTATAGTTTAAGCATGGCCATACTACTTATCTACACAAGTAGTATAGATAGGGGGGCCCATCGATGCGCGACTACGCGCGTAGAGCGCATCCTGAGAGGGGGGGAGGATTGGATTGAACTACTCACCATACAACCCGGGACCTCACGCATCCCATCCGACGAGATCTGCAGGGTAAGGGCATCAAATTTGGTGAGTAACATCACAATTTAACACTTAGAAATCATTAGAAATACCAAAGACTTAGACATGCACGCATACGGGCTCGCACGCATGCGAGCACGCGTGTACGCACGCATGCCCGGGTGCCCCAGCACCTACCCAAGACCTTGGGCAGCCCCACGCATGTGCGCGCGTGCACTGGCCCCCAGCCCCGCGCCCAGAAGCACGCCCAGCCAATCTTAACCCCTTTTTAACCCTCTCCAACCCCTCACACACACTCTAACAAATCTACCTAGCATGCATGACCTCCCCAACCACCCCAACAGCCCTAAAAATCAAAAAAAGAAGGGGAAGAGGACTTACCAAAAGAGGAAAAGGGAAAGGGGGAGATGCGGGGCTCTCAACACGCCCACGGCCACCTCAACCACCACCACCACCACCTCTTAAGCCTCTCACCAGCCCTTCTTGGCTGCAAATCAGGGGGGGGAAGATATGAGAGGGTGCTTGAGAGAGAGGAGATCAACAACTACAACACATGCACAAACCTTTCTCTTCCTCCTTCACCTTCTCCTTCTCTTCTCTTTGAGGAATTTACACAAACACATGGGGAGAGTGAAAAGAGAGAAGAGAGAGCCAAGAAAAGTTGACGCGGGGAGTGGGAGAGAGAGAGAGAGGGAGATATTTTTGGGCACATAAATATCCAAAAGAGGGATACAAATGACCAATTCGTCCTTGACTAGAAATTCTGTACATGCTTCACTAGAACAGCCATAACTTCCTCAATATAGCTCCGAATTGCACAATTCAAAGTCCGCTGGAAAGCCAAGAAGATTATCTACAACTTTCATGTTTATGCCAAGATCAAATAATCCCTCCAGCTATTCCGAAATGAGGGCTAAACATTGAACAGGGCTGCTGCCAGAATTTTTCATCCCCGGGTATACTTGGAAAAATACCCATAACTTTTACTACATGAATCCAGTTGATCTAATTCCACTTTTGTACGAAATCTAACTCAAAACTGAGAATCTCATAATAAAATCATATTTAAACCTCTTCATCTTGTATTTTAACAAAATTAAATCCAAATACCAAATCGGAAATATATAACTTCTAGGAGAAAAATTATGTAGCCTAATTTTCAATTAGAGCGCTCCAAATGACACAATCATAACATTTATCTCGATGTAGATGATCCAGTAGTGTTGCGTAGACCAGTAATCCTGGGTCTCCTCGACCAACGGTATGGTCTCTCCCCAAAAGTCCCAAGAGTCTCCCTCCGAGAGTGAGGGTGAGGGTGAGGTTGGTGATCCAGTAGTGTTGTGTGGACCAGTAATCCTGGGTCTCCTCTACCAACGGTATGGTCTCTCCCTAAAAGTCCCAAGAGTCTCCCTCCGGGAGTGAGGGTGAGGGTGAGGTTGGTCGCGCCGCCGCGTGACCCTGTTATCCATGGGTTTCTACCCATGTTTACCTTAAAAGGGAATTGTTTATGTATTGAACTGTTGTATGGTGATTGGTTTCCAGCCACTCACTGAGCTTGTAGCTCACCCCCTAGCATACTGTTTCTTTTCATGGGCAGTGTTGGGCGTGGAGCTGGAGCTTTCCCGTGGCGTGGTCTTATGGGCGTGGAGCGTTCTTTCGGCGGGTGGCGAGTGCGAGGCTATCAGCAATCCTAGAGTCATTGTATGTATTATAAATCGTGCATGTGGCACAGGTTGTATTTTCTTTGGTCTAGACTTGGCTCTCACAAGACAGTGATTGAGTATTCGAGTCTGTAATAATGTTTTTGGTTTACAGACATTGTTTATATATTATGCTTCCGCTTTTCAGTCAGT
This sequence comes from Acorus gramineus, assembly GCA_030737835.1. Lineage (NCBI taxonomy): Eukaryota > Viridiplantae > Streptophyta > Magnoliopsida > Acorales > Acoraceae > Acorus > Acorus gramineus. The sequence continues at coordinate 26,964,218 of CM060847.1, forward strand.
TATCATTAACCTTGCTTTGCCACCTTGTGTGTTGTTGTTGGAGTTTTTATTGACCTCAGGTATTGATAGCTGATATTTTATTATTGCCACGTCTCGGGGACGGCCGCCCTGGGGCGTGACAGGAGGGACCCTATATGATCACCCACGCCTACTCTGGGAATGCCTACCGCTTGGTGGATGCCGAAGGAGTCAAAATCTCAGGTTCGTGGAATGCACTTTATCTAAAGAAATTCCATCCATAAAAACTATCAATACTTGAGAAATATTATTCTTCCGTCCTGCGAATTCCACGTTTAGTGCTTGATGATAGAATTGTAAGACTCTCAAAGATGACTTTTTTTTTACTTGAATTCATACTCACCGATGGTGCCACCTCCATCACACAAGTATGACTTAGGATATGGTCTACCTGATAAAAGGAAAAATTGCCTACCTTGTAGACTGGGATAATTTTTTTACCCCAAATCATCTCCCCTTTATTCTCACTCTTATTCATATCAACCCAAGGTTAAATAAGGAATTACCCTGGACCTAGCATATGTTCCAAAACTGGCTCAGCCACCATATAAACACTTCTAGAAGGGAAGCAGAAAAGAACAGAGGTGAAAAATAGAAAAGCCCCCCCCCCCATCAAAACAAAAAAAAGAAAGGCAATGAAAGGCCAAAAAGCAAAACAACACCCAAACAAACGGGTTATACTCTCTATCAAAGGCGCAATCGCCAACAAAAGTATATGCTGAACAAAAGGCTATACTAGTACACATCCAAACAAACGGATTGTACTCTCCACCCAAAACACGGGTACACGCCCGGTGGGCTGTACTCTCCACCCAAATAAAGAAGTGGTAAAAATAAGAAAGCCAGAGGGACCTAGAAAGTAGGACATATGCTAGACTGGGACAATTCTAAAAATTGTCCCAAAGAAGATATTACTCTCACTCCGTTCACCCCCCTCTTTTATTTTTCTGCAATGAGGACAAAATTGAACTATGTCTACTTGGAAAGGTGAAATTTCAACCAAAGGTAGATCTTTCCCTATGTTTACAACACACACACTCACATGAGTTCATTTAAACTCTTGCATGTCTAAAGGAAGCTTATTTGACTTGACTCCTGGTACATTCATAGATTTCCCAGCATGTTTAGAATAATATGATCAAGCAATTGAGAGCCATGAACTTGAGAAGTCGCCACCCTAAAGCCGAAACCTTTCAAATGTAATCTTGGGTTCGACATAGATGACCACGAGGGCCCCTCTTCAGGGACTTGATGGTGTCTTTTACTTCAGAGGAGGATTGGAAATATTGCCCTCTCACTCGGAAAGTTAATTGATGAATTAAAATGCCTCCTGATGCCACTCACACTTGTGCAAAACCTTGTATTTTTCTTTTTCCAAGTACCCAGGCATCCAATTTTCTTTAAATATCACAATTACCTCCCCATACCAAAAGAAAATTACCCCTATTACTCTCATTTTATACCCTTCCACACATACTTGAGAAGGAAAATTGCCCCACTCTCACATACTCTCACACTTAGAGTCACCTAGACTCCCTCCTTTTTATGCCGGGCATGGCCTCTCGCACCTTTTTTCACTTTACTTTCAATCACCTTAGACGGGTTGTAGCCCTTGACAATTCAAGTAAGAGGGGCTTGAAAGTCAGTGCAGGGGCACAATCCGAACAGATTTAACACTTGGTTCATGGAAAGAATGTTTTTACAGGTTTAAAAAGTTGGCCAAGTACTCACAAAACTTATAGTAGCAGCAGACAGATAGCAGAATCAGAAGATCACCCTAGGCAACGGGCAGCTACCCCCGACAGGCCTCTGGATCCTAGGCGGCTACATCCAACATGCCGCCCCTCCCCCTTTTTTTCTCTGGTAAAATTCACAGTCTAGAGGCAGCTAGTTTACGCATGCCGCCCCTCACCTGTTGCCTCACCTACTCCGGTTAGTGCAAATTCAATCAACTTTTCAACCCTTCAAATCCTGTCAAAAATATTTCTTCCCCAAAAATTTGTACATACACATTCAATATACATATACACTCCCAAACCTATATAAAATACAAATCAGAAGTAGCCACATGCCAAAACCATATACCAATCCATACACCCATCCATACACTAACCCTTACACTTTTATCCACTCACATATTAAAATCATATAAACCATTCCATGCATACACCCACTAATTCAGATCAATAAAAAAACTTTCAAATTAATAAACCAACTAAAAACAACCAAATATGTCCATAAACCAAAGAAGGAATGTGAATTATTCATAAAAACATAAATATAAAAACTAAAATTTAAACCAACACCAAAGGAGTTCATAAACCAAAATAAAACTAAACTAAAGAGAGGAGTAAGAGGTAGTTGGAGTCCAAATCTTGAAAATCCTGAAAATCACTCGGTCGGACGGATCACCTAAGCCAAAATAAAAGAAGAAGGCTTAAAATCAATTACCACAAACTCCAAAGTTTTTCTACCAAAAGGCTAAAGATGAGAATATACCTTGGCGTATAATCGTCTACGGGAGGCTAGGTTGAAGGAGGAGCATCCTGGCCTAGCTGAGGAGGTGGTGGTGGTTGAGGAGAAGACTGAACTTCTAGAACGTCCAGAGTGGCAGGAGTCTCTCGGATCGACAACGCAACCCTCACATACCTCCCGCGACTCTAAGTCGCCGAAGGACAAGAGGCCCTATTGAAGGTGGCCCCTGTGGCGACGGAAGTCAAAAAGGAGTGCTCATGCTCGAGAGGAAGGAGGTCGAGATCTGCCTCGATCATGGCCCCTCCACCAACCAATTTCCCCCTCATGGTGGCTTCCCAGAGGTGGACCTGCTAAATGTCTCTGTCTCTCCTCTCCAACCTCTGGCGAAGGCGTGCCTCCACCCCTCTCGATCGATCCTCGACCGTCCTCAACCTCTCCTCAAGCTCCCTTCCCCTCACCTCTGCGGCCCGGAGCCTCTCCTCGCTCGATTGAAGCGCATCTCGGTCCCTATCCCTGGCTGCCTGAAGGGAGCGAACCAAGTCTCCCACCAAACCTCCAAGAACACCCGCCAAAGCTTCAAACTCCAACACCCTTGTCTGGAGGGAATCTTGCTCACAGCACAGGATGGATGACTCCTCCTCCCTCAACATAACCTCAAACCTCAACCAGCCCATCTTCTCCATATCCCTAATGGCCATATCTCTCGCCTGATCGAGCTCCATCCTGGTGGCCATCAGCTTGCTCCGGGCCACGTCTAGCTCCCTCGCCAACTTGAGCTCTCGCTCGAAAACCATGGATGGAGGAGGGGCAGAGGAGGAAGAAGCACCGTCGGCCCTCGCCCTCGCCAACGTCTCCACCTGAACCTCGAGGACCCACACATAATCCTGTAAGCAATGCCTCTGAGTCCTCAGCCGATCCACCTGATCAGTCCTCGGCTATGTCGGTATCGGATTTTGGAAGGGGTTGGGGGTTGGATATGCTCTGGAAAGCCTTCCTCCCTCTTCTGGTCCTTCGGGGTTTGCGTGTGTCGGGGTCTTCAGAGGATCGGATCTGGAGAGCTGCGCCTTGGCAGGCTCAGTCGGATTGTCTCTCGGAAGGGGTGGTGGGGGGTTTTTGTTCATTCCTTGCTGAGGCGGCCGACGGGTCCTCAGGAGGATTCAGGGGTGGTTGTAATCGCCACCTGCTTTTCTCAAAAAGCAGGAAAAGTTGAGGGTGGTTTTGATCACCTTCGTGGGGGAGTTTGTGCCGCTCTGAGACACGGGCATGCCGTACACAGAGGTGAAGACAGGGATCCTCTTCTGCTTTGGGAACTTGAGTAAAGGAGAATTAGGACTCGGGTGTGCTAGGGGAAGGGCCAGCTAGTGGGGTTTAGCCGCCTCGTGGGGGACGGCTAGTTATGTGTAGCCGCCTGGTGCTTGGCTCTATTTGGGCAGAACCTAGGTAGGGTTTGGTTTGGGTGTTTGCAAAGGTTAAGCTAGGTTTAACCTCGGTTTTGGAGAGTGGATTTGGTGGATAATCTTGGTATAGGAAATTGGGTTTTTCTCTCAAAATAGAGCCCTCTCTCTATGTTATATATGTGTCACTTTTTGCCTTATGGTAACCATTGGAGCATTCTCGCAGTTTTTGAGTTTTTTCGTTTTTTGATTTGAACCGCTAAAATTTTGGACTGTTAGCTATCGTCCTGTGTTTGAGGACTCCGATTGAAAATCTAACTGCATATTATCGGTCCTGGTGCCATTTCAAGCCACTCACGAAAATTTCATCAAATTCCGGTAACGTTTCAGAAATTTCGCAGTTCCGGAGCGTATCCGGGTTTTGACCGAGCGAGAAGTCATTGGGAGAGTTGACTCGGTCAAAGTGGGCCCATGACTTGGTCAACCCTTTTTGTTTTTTTGTGTGGTTGGGTTGACCCAAGTCAAAGCTCACTTAAATCACCCTAACCCTCTCTTAGCCCTAATTAAACCTAGGTTAACACTAACTTAAGTGTGTTGACTTATTTAAGTGAGTAGCAAAAGTTGCCCTACACTATTCATCATCTTCTCAAATAGATTTTCTCTCTCCCCCTCTCTCTTTTTCTTAGATTTGAGCCACCTAGAGTGCTTGGACCTTAAAACCCAAAGCATAGAAAGGTTAGATCCGGTCCCGATCTATCTACCGGTAGTTTCGGATTCGAATTCTGAGGTGTTTAGCCCCCTCTTACCCCCTCTCTTCTCCTCAGATTTTGGCCCTTCCTTGGCTAGGAGGAGATCTTGGTGGTGGAAGGCTTTGGGGAGGCGTTTCGGTGCACGAAGAGCTTCCGGTTCCCTTCCTTCCCTCTCCTTCCTTTGGGTAAGCTCTCTTTCCTTCCTTTTCTTGCTTAGATGCTTGTTAGGAGGGTGGGTTTGGGTGTTGGTGGCTGTGGGGGGTGATTGGTGGCTGTTGGAGGCCATTGGTGGCCGGATAGAGGAGGTAGGGTGGCTCGGGCAGGGTGGTTGTCTGTCCCGGGCAAGATGGCAGCACAGGCGCAGCAGGCGGAGCAGCTGGCAGGGCGCGCGCGTGCGTGCGCGCGGGCGTGCACCCGAGCGTGCGCTCGGATGGAGCTGGAGGGCGTGATGGGCGCGTGTGCTGGGCGCGCGTGCTGGGAGCTGGGCGCAGGTGTGCTGGACGCTGGTCGTGGGCGATGGGGCGCTGCGTGCAGGGCGCCGTGCGGGGGCGTGCGCGCGGAGCGCTGCGCAGGCGCGCTGTGCGCGCGCAGCGAGTCGATGGAGCGCTGTGCGAGCCGGTGGTGCGCGCGGGGTGCGCGCGGAGAGAGGAGAGGGCGCGATTAGGCGAGCGGTGGGCGCGCGCGGGGCGAGGAGCTGGGCGCGGGGCGTGCGGTGTGCGCGCGAGTTGCTGCGATGGGGTGCAGTGGGCTCGCAGTGCACTCGGGTGGCTCGACAGTGTGTCCAGGCGTGCGGGCAGGGGCCCGGCGGTGCGCCTGGGTGCGCGGGCTGAGGCGCGGCGGTGCATCCGGGGGCGGGTGGCCGTGCGGGTGGTTGCCGGGGGTTCAGGAGTGAGTCGGAGTGCTCGGGCTCGCGTGCGTACAGGCCGTATGTACGCTTGTCCGAGTGTTGGGTATTTTTAGAGTATTTTTGTGTATTGTGAGGTATTTTTGTGTATTTTACTCACCAAGTCGATCACCCTGTCTTGCAGATCTTGAAGGACGGTCGCGCGACGACCCGGTTACCGATGAGTGGGACAACCCAACCCAGTTGGGAGGCGCTACATGCACTTGGGCGTGTACCGTCCTCCCCTGGGGCACATAGTTAATATTAACTTCTTATATGTAATCCATGCAAGCATGATTAGTGTGTAGAATGCATGCCACCCTTGACTTGTATGTTAGGGACTTGCACCCTTAGGATATGTGTAAGAGCCGTGCATCCTGTCACCTTATTATCATGCTAGGAAAACCTCGACCTATGCATGCGTCCTATTAGTTTGATTTATTTAATTAAATGCAAACTTAAGATATTTTAGCATGCCTTGGGGAATATTAAGGGGGCCTTGCGAGGTCAACATTGAGACCCGGGCTAGGGTACTCCGTGTTCCTTGTTTGGTTGGCGGGATGTCCTATATCGGGACCTCAGGTTGCCCTCCCAAGGTCTCTTTTCCTCATTATTATCTTATGTATTCCCCGCATCTTGGTTATGCGCGCTGGAGGAATTCTGAAGAATTCAAGACATTAGAGTTGTAGAGATGTGTTGTCAGCCGATCCGAGTGGATCATATGCGATGGATAGGCTGTTTTGTTCCCTTCGTTGGATCCGTGTAGAGACTACCTCAGCATTAGAAAGGTCGTCCCGTGCAGGGGCTCCCATCAGTAGGCACCTCCTGATTTGGTAGACGGACTGTGCTGAATGTGGGAGTGGCCAAACGGCCTACGGAGTGGGGAGAGACTATCGGTGGACCAAGGGTGACCAACAGCCTAGTCAGTCCCAATAGCCTATGTCACCTGTTGAGGGGTGAGGGTGAGGGTGTGGTGGGCCGGCGATGTGGCGACCCACTGGTTTGTGTAAGGATGATTATCAGCCTACTAAGTCCCAATATCCTTTGTCACCTATTGAGGGGTGAGGGTGAGGGTGAGGGTGTGGTGGTTCGGCGATGTAACGAACCCCCAGATTTGTGTTGTTTATGCCACTTTGAGGCTTTTGCTGATAAATTGTGGTTAATATGAACTGTGATGCATGGGTTGTGCTATTCACTGAGCGTGTGGCTCACCCCTCGCATAATATTTTTCTTCAGTGATTACCGAGGCGGACATGAAGGAGGAGCTTCCCGAGCGACTGCACCAGTAGCGGAGTAGCGCCACGTCCCTCGAGTTTTTGAGGCCATCAGCATCCTTTCTTTTATTGTATGTATAAATTTCTGTGCTTGGGCACCCAATTTGGATTGTATTTGGATGTATGTGGATATATTGGCTCTCACAGGACATATGATTATGTATCGAGTCTGTAAAGTTTTGTTGATTTACAGATTCAGTCTTTTTAGCTTCCGCTTTCTGTGTATGCATCATGTCAGCCTCTTTGTTGTCTGTGTTGTCTTTTTAGCTGTTGTTCATGGTATATTATTGATCTCATGTATTGACTGCTGATATCATGTATACCCTTGCCGCGTCCCGGGGATGGCCGCCCTGGGGCGTGACACTTTAGGGGGTTTCAAGTGGGGAAGGAGGGGTATGGGTTAGGGAATGTGTATTGTTGTGGATGATTGGGAAGTATTTGATGATTGTTGATTCTTGATTATGGATGATGGATATGAATGCTTGGAGCCCCCCTATTTATAGTAAAAGAGGGGTAGGGGAATGTCCACTGGTCAATAGATCAAAATGGATAATACGGTGCTTGATTTGACCTTCCATTAGATCTTTGTGGCCTGACAGTGTCCCAGTGAGGGGCAGCTACTATCAAGTAGCCACCCCCATCATGACCTGCCAAACGTCCCATACTATCAAGTAGCCACCCCCATCATGACCTGCCAAACGTCCCATCTTTGACAAGCGGTGGCCTAGGGCGGCTACTGGGGTTGAACCGGCTAAGATGGGGCAGCTAAAAGGGACAATCCGCCACAATCATGCTTGCTTTATATCCCATCCAAGAAAGCGGTTTGGGGTCAGTTTGGGGGGCAGCTAGTTGGAACTAGCCGCCTAATATGGGGCGGCTACTTCGCCCCTGTCCAGGCTTTTAGATTTTTTCTAAGTGTTGGACTTAGGGTTTTCGGTCTTGGTTTTTAAGGGAGTTTTCTATTAGATGTCCAAATGTGGTTGTTTCCAATATTACTTGAAGTAAATTTCTTTTCTTTGGATGGTCAAAATTAGGGTATCTACAATTGTCCTTCATCGAACAGAGTCTTTGTGTGAAACAGAAAGACTTCGATCAATGATACGGAAGAGACCCTTATTTTGGCCAGCCCAACCTTCAAGAAGTTTAGGACACATGACCAATACCACTCAGGGAGTTAATTTAGGTCATCAGAGGCTGGGTTTTTTTTACTAGAATAGTAATCTAAGGAGTGATCCAGGTGGGAGAGTGAGTAAAAGTAAGGAAGCGAGTGATCCAACCCTCGGACAGGGTTCTTAGCCATTGTGCACGGAGCAGCCCGGTGTCAGTTTCCTTGTGCCTACCGTACCCGTGCTTGGGTAGCTCAACAAATCAAGGGGATATCGCATACAAAAGGCAAATAAAATGTGTTTGATTTGGCGAATTGGATCATTCGAAAGACAAAGATTTCAGAAAAGAACCAGAACTGAAGAAATTTGAACTAGATGGTTGTTATATATGTGTCACTTTTAGCCTTCTGGTCACCATTGGGACATTTCTTACAGTTTTTAACTTTTTCTTTTTTTCGATCGGAACCGCTAAAATTTTGGACTTTTAGCAATCATCATGAGCTTGAGAACTCCGATTGAAAATCTAACTGCACATTATGTGTCCTGGTGCCATTTCAAACCACTCACTAAAATTTCATCAAATTCTGGTAACGTTTCAGAATTTCGCAGTTCCGAATCGTATCCGGGTTTTGACCAAGCGGAAAGTCATGGGGAGACTTGACCAAGTCAAAGATGACTTTGACCAAGTCAAGTTTGACCATTGACTTGGTCAAACTCTTTTGTTTGTTTGTGTGGTTGGGTTGACCTAAAGTCAAACCCAAAAACCTAAGTGTGTGTGAGTGTGTGTGTGTGTGTGTGTGAGCCCAAGTGGGCGTCCCCCTTCATGTTCATCTTCTCTTCTCTTCTTCTCTCTCTCACACACAAAATCCATATCTCTCCCTCTTGTTATTTTCTTCCTTTAGAGCTAGTAGAAGAGGTTGAAATAGAAAGCCATTGAAGGGGAAAAGATAGGTAAGCTTGTGATCTATCTTTCCATGGCTTTTATTTTGGATTTCCCCTTTCTCTACCTCCCTCTCATGGCTTCTCATAACCCCTGTTTCAGCCATTTTTAGGGCTGAGAAGAGGCTGAGGTGGTGGTGGTCTCGGTGGCGGCGATTTGGTGCGCAAAGGGCACCCGAGTTCCTCCCTTTGGTCTTCCTCTCTTTGGGTAAGTTTTCCTCCTCCCCTAGCTAGTTTAGATGCTTGTTAGGGTGTGTATTTGGGTATGCATGCTTGCATGGGTGTTAGGGGGGTGAGGGTGGGCTGAGGAGGGGGTGGAAGGGGCTCGGGCGCGCGTGCGGCGTCATCCGCGCGCGTGCGCGCGAGTCTGCGCGCGCAGGCAGGCGCTGGCCCGCGCGTACGCGCAGACGCGCGGGCGTGTGCACGGAGTGCTGCGCGGGGGCGCAGTGCGCGCGAGGTGCTGCGCGGGGGCACAGTGTGCGCGGGTACGCCAGGGCTGGACGCATGGTGCGCGCGGGCGCGCACGAGCGTGCGCGCACACGCGGCAGAGTGTCTGGGCGCGCGGGCAGGGGCGCAGCAGCGCGTCTGGGCGCGCGGGCTGGGGCGCGGCAGTGCGCCCGGGGCGCAGGGGTGCGTGCGTGCGTGCGCCTTCGTGCGTGCGCGTGCGGGTGGCCGTGCGTATGGCTGCCCGTGGGTTCGGGAGGGTGTCGGGGCACTCGGACTCGCGTGCGTGCGGGCCCGTATGCATGCTTGTCCGAGTGTTGGGTATTTCTAGTAAATTTCTTATGTATTTGTGTAGTTTACTCACCATTTTGAATACCCATGTCTTGCAGATCTTGACGGACGGTCACGCGACGACCCGGGTTTTGGTGAGTGGGACAATCCAACCCAGTAGGGAGGCGTTCGATGCACGTAGGCGTGCATTGCCCTCCCCTGGGGCACCATAGTTGCATATTAACTAGTATTAAATGTAAACTATGCAATGCATGAATATTATGTTATACCCATGCCACCTTAGACTTGTATGCTAGGGATATGCACCCTTATATTGATTAATATGATGTATCCATGCCCCCTTAGACTTGTATGCTAGGGATATGCACCCATACATCATGTATAGAGGCCTATGCATGCCCAGATACCAAGCCCCGAACTATGCATGTTCCCATCTAGTTTAATCTAATTAAATAAAATGAGAGCATATAGTTATAAGCATGCCTTAGAGAATATTATAACCTTGTTGTTATAATATATGTCTCCCCGCATCTGAGTTATGCGCCCTGGAGGAATTCTTGAGAATTCATGACATTAGTAGAGTTACAATCGGTGTCGACGGATCCAAGAGGATCGTATCCGTGTGAGTAGGCTGTCTTCTCCTTTTGGTTGGATCCGATGTAGGAACTCCCCGGCGTTAGCTGGCCTGACAGAGGGCTCCCGTCCGTAGGTACCTCCGATGCGTCGGACTGTACTGATAGTGGGAGTATACCAGGTGGAGGCTACGAGGGTGGGAGAGGCTACCGGGTGGACCAGGGGTGGAGAGCGGTCTAGTATGCCCCAAGAGGCCCATGTCACCCCCCGGAAAGGGTGAGGGTGAGGGGGGAGGTGGGTTGGCGATGAAACGACCCATTAGAATGTGTGGTTGCTCCCGTTTTAGGGACTATAAATTATTTGAGGTTAATATGAATTGTGATGCATGGGTTGTGCTATTCACTGAGCGTGTGGCTCACCCCTCGCATATATTTTTCTCCAGTGATATCTGAGTCGGATCTGAAGGAGGAGCTCCCTGAGGCACATCAGCAGTGGTGGAGCAGCGTCACGTTCTGCGAGTGAGAGGCCATCAGCATCCCCTTCTTGATTGTATGTATTGTATTCCGTGCTTGGGCACACGTTTGTATTATATTTGGATGTCGTTGTATATATTGGCTCTCACAGGACAGTTGATTATGTATCGGGTCTGTAATATGTCTTTGAATTGCAGACTCAGTCGTTTGAGCTTCCGCTATTTGTATATATTATGTCAGCTACCTTATTGTCTGTGTTGTCATTTTGATGTTGTTTAGAGTATGTTATTGATCTCCTGTATAGACTGCTGATATTATATATACTTGCCACGTCTCGGGGACGGCCGCCCTGGGGCGTGACAATGGTACTGGTAATTGTGGTAAAACTTCAAAAAAAAATTGTGTTTGATCAAGTAAAACTTGGAAATAAACCAATACATGGCTATTTGGTTTAGAAAACTAGGAAATAAATGTATTTGAGAAGCTGGCAGAGGGCGGCTAGTGGTGTTTAGCCGGCAGAAAGGGGCGGCTAGTTGTATCTAGCCATCGGATAGGGGGCGGCTACTCGCGGGTAGCCGTCAGCCGACTGGACCCCTTATAACCGAAAAGGCCCTCTCTCTCTCTCCCGCACGTTTTCAAAACGGTTCTTCTCCTTCCAATAGTTCTTCTCCTTTTGAAACCGAAAAACCTTGATTTCCTTGACTTTGATTTGTTTGATTTCGCCCTAGACCACTCCTTTTCTCTTGATTTTGAAACCCTAAGAACTTTTGGGTTCTCTCTTTTCTTGTGAAATCGAGGAGATGACGAAGAGGAAGAAGACGGCTTCGATGATGAAGCGTCTCCGGTCTTCCTGAGAGCAGAGGGGGGTTGTCTCGGGGTCTAGCTCATCGGGGAGTGCTGGTTCGGAGATGGGGGTCGTGGAGGGGACGTCCAAAACGGCGGAGATTCCATTGATCGGCGCGGGTGCAGTCGAGGGCACGCCTTCGGGGGCTATCTCGGGGGCAGTGAGTAGTGTGATAGGGTATACACGCAAGAGGAGGCATGGGGGCCAATCAGCGGTCGTCGAAGGTTCGGGTTTGGAGGCCGAAGGGTTGGCCGAATGTGTTGTTAGAGAGGTTGGAGCTGAGAGGGTAGCAGGTATTAGTGAGGAGCAAGCCCGTATCTTCGGTGAGGTCTTCTGTGAGGATGAGGGGGTCCTAGGTGAGGGTGAGACCCAGGTGAGGGGTGAGGAGGATGTGAGGAGAGCCAGGTGAGGGGTGAGGAGGATGTGAGGAGAGCTATGGAGGGCTATGAGGTGTTGGCCTCCGGTGCTGTGGGTCTGGAGGAGGGTGTGGGTGTTGGGCTCAAGGCCTTAGAGGCCATGGGTGCTGGGGTTGAGGTCGTAGAGGCCAGGGGTATTGAGGAGGGGGCTGAGGAGGCCGTGATCGAAGAGGAGGGGGATGACGAGGAGGGAGACGATTCTGACAAGGCTGAGGCCGAGGCTTCTGGGGCTACACGAGCCGTGGTATGTCCTAATTTCTCCTTGTCTAGTCATATATTTTATATTCATAGCTTGAATTTATGTGTGTGCATGCTTATGAATGTGTGGTGTATAGGTTTGTGAATTTCTAGGAGGAGGGGTCATGTATGTAGTAGGGATAATGGCATTTCATAGTCTAATAACATGCATGCATAGTGGGTTTGTATATTTAGATATGGTGTTGTTCTAGTGTAAGAGATGGTGGTGGGATTGTATGAGCATGTGAGTTTTTAGGGGAGTGACAATTTTTGAAATAGATATGTTTTGATGTGATAATGGTATAGAAAGGCAAGTAAGCATGTGTTCATGATCACGGTGGTGTTTATGGGAGAGGAACAATGATGGGATTTTCATAAGTATGCCTTTTATAGGAAAGAAAACAACTATGTTTTCAAAAAGGTTTTATAACGAAGGAAGTGAGTAATATGCAAGTGATATCTTTAGAATAACTATGGTGGGATAAGTTTAGGGGGATTTTGCATGCGTTTTATTTATGATTGGTTTTAAACATGCTTTTTAAAGAGATAGACCATGGTGGGATAAGAGGGTAAAAAGTGAACTTATACTTCATGCCTTGATATTCGATGTTTAACTAAGCATGATCTTTTAATTAAATTTCGAAGCATTCTTACCTTCCGAGTGTTTTTATCGACCTAACATCTTTCTCCATTTCAGCGACCGAACCGCATACGAGCTTTGTGGCATGGGACCAAGAGATGGTATGACGCCCTAAGGCCGGAGGAGAGGAACTTGGTGGATTAAGCGGGTTTTCACTCCTTTTTTTTGATTGAGCCGTTCCACGTCCATCGTCCTTATATGGAGGCGTTGGCAGAAAAAGCTCTTCTCCAGGGTCGTCCCGAGATGGTTAGCAGTGAATAGTACATGGCTTGGTATCGCCAGGAATATGTTGACATCCTCGGGACTATGGAGGAGAAGATCCCGGACGCTTACGTAAGAAAAAGCTCTCTCTTCTCCCTCTTTTCTTTCTTCTACTCTATATTAAAAGATGTGTTCTTGGTGCAGGCTGAGCTGAATGAGTTGGAGAAGAAGCTCAAGACTGCCAATGAGCACCTCCAAGCGCGGGCTGGGTAGGTAGAGGGGTTGCGGGTGCAAAGGCAACGCTTACACGACCAGGTTCGAGTCCTTGAGGCTCAGATGGATGCTCTGTCGAGAGCATGAGCTGATGACGCTTCTTCCTCCTCTGCTCCTCCTCCGACCAATGCCTCCAATCGAGAGCTCGAGTTGACGAACGAGCTAGGCATGGTTCGAAGCGAGCTCCTAGCTACTCGGATGGATCTTGATCTTGCTAGGGAGAGGTTTGTCAGGGCCGTGCCTGGTTGTTTGATGGGAGACCTGGTCCGCTCTCTCCAAGCAGCTGGGGATAGGGATCAGGAGGCTCTCAGGGTCTTGGAGGTGAGGGCACGAGAGCTGGAAGAGAGGTTGAGGTCGGCTGAGGACCGATCCAAAAGCATGGAGAGCCGCCTTTGCCAGAGGTTGGAGAGAAGAGATCGGGATATGCAGCAAGTCTACCTCTGGGAGGCCACCATGAGGGGGAAGCTGGTTGGGGGAGGGTCTATGACGGAGGAAGACCTCAACCTTCTCCCTCTCGAGCCTGACTATTCAGTCTCTGCCTCCCTAGCTACCAGAGTTACCTTTAGTCGAGCTTCCCACCCATTAGTGACTCAGAGTTGTGGGATATATGCGAGGGTGGCTTCTTCGGTTTGAGAGACTTATGCTGCCCCAGACGTTCTGGAAATCCAGTCTTCTCACCAGCCACCACCTCTGATAAGCGTATTATTTGCACATTTAATCCCCTTAATTTAGTTTTCTATTTCCTAATTTTATGTGTAATAATGACTAATATTCAGAATTTATTTGTTATTGCAGGTAATTGAGATAAATGATGATTATCAATGCAAAATATTCTATAAAGCATTTAAAGATATGAAGGAGAATCAAGAGGATTCTTGAAGATCCAAAATTATGCTAGATAAAGATTTGGTGAAGAGAGAATCAAAAATCAAAATCCAATCAAATATTCTTCAAATCAATGTTAAAACCGTCCCACTATTTTGACCATAACTTTTGCCTCAAATATCGTATTTTGGCCCAAATATGGCGTTGAAAAGATATTTTCAAGATCTACAAATCAATGTTTCATGAATATTTTGCAATTCCACCTTATTAGGGGTCAAAAATTCATCCGAAGATTCTGCAGAAAATTAATGACGGGAATGAAAGATTTTACCTGCTAAAATTGTCAAATATTCATATGAGGAAGGTTGATGGCCAATCTTAACCATCCAATTCATTGCAAATCAATGGTCAAGATTCAAGGCTGGAGGCTATAAAAGGAACACATATGAAGCCAAGAAGAAATCAAAGAAGGAGGCAAAGGGACAACCAAAGGAGAAGAAAGATTCAAGAGTTTTGCTTTGTTTTTGTTTTTCTTTTCATCTCATATCTTTGGATGTTTGTATATATTTAGATCTGAATTTTAATATTACTTTAGTATTTTTATTTTCAAGAATTTTTCAATAATATGATGTCTTTTATTTTTTATTTGATCATGTTTTCTAGTAGCTAAATCTTCAACTAGGGTTGAAGATGAAACCATGCAATGCTAGTTTAGGATTTTATATTTAGATCTGAATTCTCCATATTGTTTGCTTTATTGAATATCAATCTCTCCTTCAATTCTCTTTTGAAACCTTTCATGTGAATTTCTTATTACCTTCTTCAAAAATCTCTTGTATTTGATTTGATAAAATATGCTTTGATTAGGTTCTCTGATATTTTATGCTCTTCTTAACAAGTTGAATATTGAGTTGGTAGATTTTATAAAGGGAAGGGAGATAGATCATTTTATGAAATAATTAATATGATTTTAAATATTTAATTTCCGATTGGTATTTGACTAACGTCAATATTGATTGAGTTATATGGTGGAGTTTCACATTTGAATATAACCCCTAAATTGGTATTGCATGGTGGATTCTAAAACCCTAGTTATCTTTTTATATTAATATCCATTTTTTAAAAAAAAAAATAAAAAAATAAACCTTCATCAATCTTCCTGTCTAATTCGATTAGGTAAATCAATTAATAATTTAATTTGAACAATTCTCTGTGGGATCGACCCGTATTTGCTAGATCTATACTTCTGTAATGATCCGTGCACTTGCGGTAATTAATAACAACTTTAATAATCAATCAAGTTTTTGGCGCCGTTGCCGGGGAATTGTTTCATATTATATTTGATGTTGATTTATCTTTCGGATTAGTTTTTTTTTCTTTACTTTTGCTGATTTTTTCTCTTCATATTTTGCAGGATATCAAGAACCTACAAGAACACAACAAAGAATGGTGTAAGGCTTAGACCATTCTTTCTCTAAACGAGTATCAAAAGTGTTCGAAGGCGACCCTAAGGTGAACCATTTCATCACGGCAAAAAGGTGGATTTAATTCTTCCCTCACTGTGTGTGAGTTGTGAGTATTTCATTCACCCACGAATCTTCTGCAAGTGGGTTACTTTTGGGGTTGATTGGGATTTTCGGTGTGTGCATTTTTCAATTAGCATACATTAATTAATCCATCTAAGGGTTGTCCCACATAACATAAGGTGGGGATTTCATCGCCCTTCCTTGGCCCACAAATCATCATCTTGAGCATTTGTCAAACCCATGAGCCTAATTAAAATAAGATGAAGTAGACTTGGCCCTAGGTTTTCGAGCTCAATAGGACAAGAGACGCCAAGGATACTTCAGTGAGCCATTAACCGTTTAATGATGTCTAGGAAAGTGGTTTCATAAGGTTTCTACCTTAAAGGACGTGGTTACTTAATTGAGGAACACGCGAAAGCGTGGAAGACCCCCCACTAATCCTTTACACTTTCCTGGTTGTTGAGTGGTTGATCGTTAACTGGCAAGCTTAAGGCATATCTTGGAACAGTTAGGAGCTGTCCTTTAAGGAGGAAGATCCTCAACAACTAGATCTTTTAAAAATCATCTCCCTCACTTAACAAGATAAATCTTAATATGTTGGTTGTGAAAGTATATTCTTGATTTGAGATATTTTGATTTATGAGCATTTGGTCTAGGGATTCTAAAAACCGATTGATTCGTACCGATTCAACCATCACCATGGATAACACAGTAGATGTCATTCCAAAGACCTTGAAGGATTACATGTATCCATCTAGAACTACGCAACCCTCATGCATTGTGTTACCAACAACCAATGCTAACAACTTTGAGATCAAGCCTGGGATGATTAATATGCTCCCAAAATTTGATGGATCTGAGGATCCATATCTTTTCATTAGGGAATTTGAGGAAGTTTGTTCCACTCTAAAACTTCAACAGCTAACTGATGATTCAATCCGGTTGAGGTTAATCAACTTCTCCCTCAAAGATAATGCTAAAAAGTGGTTGTATGCTCTACCCGCAAAATCTATCACCACTTGGGATCAATTAGTTATGATATTTTTGAAGAAGTTCTTTCCTAATCATAAAACTGCTAAGATTCGCATGAATATAAATCAATTCATTCAAAAGGAGGGAGAATCTTTATGGAGATATTTAGAGAGATTCAAGGACTTGTTGTTGCAATGTCCTCATCATGGATTTGAGGTTTGGAGATTAGTGCAAATTTTATATGAAGGTTTGAATTACACCACAAGGACTATGGTTGAATCAATGTGTAGTGGTGAATTTACCAATAAAAATGAAACTGAAGCATGGGCATTTTTGGAAGAAGTAGCTGAAAAATCCATGCAATGGGAGACAATTAGAGAGCCTGAGAAACCCATGCCTTCTAAGGGAGGTATTCATTCCATTGATAGTAGCTTTGAGTCTGAAGCCAAGTTTGCATCTCTCATTCGTAGAGTGGAGGCCCTAGAGATGAAACCAAATCATGATTCTGTTAATCAAGTCTCCACCTCCAACTCTACTATTCTCTGCATTTTATGTAAATCTTCAAATCACCTAGCGGAAGACTGTCCTTCCCTGTCATCCCACAAGGAAAGTTGGGCCGAACATGCCAATAGCTTACAGTGGAGGAAAAATGACCCATATGCTCAAACTTATAATCCTGGATGGAGGAATCATCCAAATCTGTCGTGGACTCAAGGCCCACACCAGGGAGGCCCACAGGGACCTCCTCAAGCTCCCATGTATCCTAGACCAAACACAGGACCCATTCCTACTCCATTTCCTCCGCCTGGGTTTCAAATAGAAAATGAGAAGAAGTTCTCTTCCTTTGAGAAAGGATTAGATGTTCTTATGAAGTCCACTCAAAATCTAACTCAATCATCCTCCCAGATGTCTGCCACTTTGAATCAATTTATGCAATCTACAGGGCAAATCCTTCAATCCACCACACAGGCAATCTCCCGTCTCGAGATTCAAGTTGGTCAATTGGCCACCACCATAAATGAGAGAGAGAAAGGAAAATTTCCTAGTCAACCTGAGCCTAACCCTAGAGGACCCATTCTTCAAGGACAAATCCAAGATTCTTCTAGTAACCAGTCCAACCAGGTTAATGCAATCACTACTCTTAGGTCTGGTAGACAAGTGGACAACAAGGTTATTATGCCTAATAATGATGTTGAAGATGATAAGGACAAGCCCAAATTTATTAATGAGGACCCAGGTTCTGAACCCATCCCTCCTAGCCCATCCATCCCAGAGAAAGCAAAGCCCAATGATTCTCCTGGGAGAATTTATGTTCCCAAGGCCCCATATCCTCAGCGATTAGGTTCAACTAAGAAATCTACCCAGCTAGATAAAATTTTAGAAGTGTTTAAGCAAGTTCGCATGAACATTCCGCTCCTAGATGCTATCCAACAAGTACCAGCATATGCTAAATTTTTGAAGGACTTATGCACCCAAAAGAGGACCAACAATGTACCCAAGAAAGCTTTCCTAGCATCCCATGTAAGCTCCATTCTTTCATGTGAAACTTTAATAAAGTATAAGGTGTCACGCCCCAGGGCGGCCGTCCCCGGGACGCGGCAAGTGTATATATGATATCAGTAACAGGAAACCAACAATAAACCACAAACAATCACTAAAATGACAACACAGATAAAAGCAGGGCTGACATATATACACACCAAATGCGGAAGCTAAAAAGACTGAGTCTGTAGTCAAAACATACTACAGACTCGATACACAATCGTAAGTCCTGTGAGAGCCAACATGTCCATATATACACAAATAAACTCCATACATAATCCAACTAAGTGCCCAAGCACAGAACATATACGTACAACAGAAAGAAGGGTGCTGATGGCCTCAAAACTCGTGGGACGCGGCGCTACTCCTCTGCCGGTGTAGTGGCTCGGGAAGCTCCTCCCTCAGAGATCACTGAAAAGACAATATGCGAGGGGTGAGCCACACGCTCAGTGAATAGCACAACCCATGCATACAGTTCATATTAACCACATTTAAGCAAGTCATAAACCACAAGTGGCATAATATCTCAAATCCGGGGGTTCGTTACATCGCCGAACCCCATACCCTCACCCTCACCCTCAACAGGTGACCTAGGATGTTGGGACTTAGCGGGTTGATAATCATCCATACATAATCCTGTGGGTCGTCGCATCGCCGGCCCACCATATCCTCACCCTCACCTCTCAACAGGTGACCTAGGCTCTTGGGACTGACTAGGCTGTTGGTTACCCTTGGTCCACCGATAGTCTCTCCTCACTCCGTGGTTGTTTGGCCACTCCCATGTTCAGCACAGTCCTTCACCAAATCAGGAGGCGCCTACTAGTGGGAGCCCCTGCACGGGACAACCTGTCTAACGCCGAGGTAGTCTCTACACGGATCCGACGAGGGGAACAGAACAGCCTATCCATCGCATATGATCCACTCGGATCCACTGACAGCACATCTCTACGACTCTAATGTCTCGAATTCCTCAGAATTCCACCAGCGCGCATAACCAGGATGCGGGGAAATAAATACGACATAAAGGGGAAAAATAGAGACCTTGGGAGGGTAACCTGAGGTCCCGATGTAGGACATCCGACAACCAAACGAGGAACACGGAGTACCCTAACCCGGGTCTCAGTGTTAACCTCGCAAGGCCCCCTTTATATTCCCTAAACATGCTATCTATTAATACAGTTTGCATTTAATTAAATAAATCAAACTAATAGGACGCATGCACAGGTCGGGCTTTCCTAGCATGATAGCGAGGTGGCAGGATGCACGGCTCATGCACAAACCTAAGGGTGCAAGTCCCTATCACAAAAATCTAGGGTGGCATGCAATTCTACACACACATCATGCATACATGGATTATATCAAGCAGTTAATACTAACTATAAGCCCCAGGGGAGGACGGTACACGCCCAAGGCATGTAGCGCCTCCCACACTGGGTTGGGTTGTCCCACTCACCGGAAATCGGGTCGACGCGCGACCGTCCGTCGAGATCTGCAAGACAGGTATTAACTGGGTAAGTATAATCCACAATGACCCCAAATCACACAAAACACACAATTAAATACCCAAAATCCAAATCAAAACACCCAACACCCCCGCACGGCCACCCGACCCCCGGGTGCACCGCCGCGCTTCAGCCCGCGCATCCCGCGCTCCGCCGGCCCCTGCCCGCCGCCTGGACACGCCGCCGCACCACCCCGGGCTCCGCGCGTCCCCTGCGCCCAGCCGCAGCAGTCCGCACGCGCCCCGAACACCTCGCGCCGGCCCGCGAGCACCCCGCACGCCCCTGCGTGCAGCTCCTCGCCCCGTGCGCACCCCGTGCGCACCTTCGCCGCTCCGCCGCGCCTTCCGCGCACCACTGCCGCTTCGCCGCGCCTCGCGCGCATCACGGCTGCCTCACCGCGCACTCTGCACACCCTTCCACGCGCACTGCCCTCGGCCACCACCTCGCGCACGCACTACACCCGCACACCTAGCACCGCCAACCCGTGCGCATCGCCGCTTGACCAGCCCCTCGCGCCGGACCCGCGCGACCAGCTCCTCGCGCACAGACCCGCGCGACCAGCTCCTCGCGCGCAGCTCGCCATCAGCTCCTCGCACACAGCCGCACGAACAGCCCCGCGTACAGCCGCCCGAGTAGCTCCCCGCACCAGACCCGCGCGCACTCGCGCGCATGCCCGCGCGCGCCCGGACTGCGCGCTGCCTGGGTCGCTGCCGCTGCTGCCTGCTGCCCGGAACAGGCCAGCCACTGCTCGAGCGCCTCCAACGCCCCTCCCACGACCCCGACCACCTCCGACCATCTCCAACCACCCTCCGACGACCACCACTGCCGCCGACCACCCCCAAACACAAATCCCCCCCCTAGCAATCATCTAAACAAGAAAAAAAGAGGGAAAGAAGCTTACCGAGGGGGAGGAAGGGGTGACCGGGTGATCTCCGCGCACCGAAACCCTTCCCAACGGCCTTCTCACGCCCCGATCTACCTTGGCCTTCGAAACGGGCCAAATCAGAGGACAAAGAGGGGAGGTCGGGGAGGCTAGGATCGCCGGAATTTGGATTTGAAGACACCGGAGTGTAGATCGGGACCCGATCTACACTTCTCGTGCTTTGGGTTTTTGGTTTTGAGGGGTGTAGGGGGCTCAAACGGAAGAAAAACGGAGGAGAGGAGAGAGAGAGCTCAAGGTCGGGGATGATGAATAGTGCATTTGATTTTTATAACACCTCTTACATAGCGTGCGACTTAAAAACCCGGATACGCTCCGGAACTGCGAAATTTTCGGAAACGATGCCGGAATTCGATGAAATTTTCATTAGTGGCTTAAAACGGCACCAGGACACATAATATGCAGTTAGATTTTCAATCGGAGTCCTCTAACTCGGACGATAGCTAACAGTCCAAAATTATGCGGTTCCGATCGAAAAACACAAAAATTTTAAAACTGCTAAAAATGCTCCAATGGTTGCCAACAGGCCAAAAAGTGACACATATATAACACCAGGTTGTCCTACCATTTCATGTGTGATTGGAGACACTCGTATTGATCGAGCTTTGCTAGACTTAGGTGCGAGTGTAAATCTACTGCCCTATTCAGTGTACAAACAGTTAGGCATAGGAGAATTGAGACCTACCCCAGTGACCTTACAATTAGCAGATCGATCTGTGAAAATTCCTAAAGGTGTCATTGAGGATGTCCTGATTAAGGTTGGGGATTTCATCTTTCCTGTTGACTTTATAGTTTTAGAAACCCAACCTGTTCTTAACCCAAAGGGGCAAATTCCTGTAATTTTAGGCAGACCATTTCTGGCTACATCTAATGCTTTGATTAACTGTCGAAATGGATTGATGAAATTATCTTTTGGAAATATGACAGTTGACCTAAATATCTTCCACATTGGAAAACAACCAGGAGATTATAATGATGAATTAGAGGATGTAAATTCTATTGAAGAAATAATTGAAGATTTGAAACATCATTCTATGAGCACGAAAGATCCTTTAGAGTTTTGCCTTGCCCACTTTGGAGAAAATTTTGATATGGAAAAATCGATCATGGAAGTAAATGCTCTCCTAGATTCAGAAACAACCATCCCATTTAATAAGTGGCAACCAAAGTCTGAGCCCCCTCCTCTGTCACCACCCCTTCCTTCCATTGATGAGCCTCCCAAGCTAGAACTTAAACCATTTTTGGAGTTACCGCTGGAGAAAATGGAGGTCATTCACTTCCATGATTCCATCTATCAAGATTAAGCTCTCTTGATAATTGTTTTGTACCATATTTTTCTGGGTTGCCTTTCCTCCCGAATCATCATTTCGTTGTTCATGCTGTAAACTAGGTTTGGGGGAGTTAAGGTAATTTTCCATTTTTAGTCTAGATTTTATGTTTGTTTGCATCCACTATCATCGAGTCATTGGATGTAGTCTTTATTTTAAAGTATGTTGAACTAACGAAATTGTTTTGATGCCATCGTATAGCAGCAGTTCAATGGTGATCACTTGATATGGTAAAATTCTTCCTTTTTTATTCTCCATTCTTGATATTTCACGTGTCCAAACATATGAACATTGAGGACAATGTGTGGATTAGGTTTTGGGGGGGTTTTTTGACATTTTGAATTTATCATGTGATTCATCATTCTCAGTTAGGATAGAGTATTCAAAAAAAAAAAAAAATATGCCTATATCCCTATGATGGTAGCATGAACTCTTATGTTAATTTCTATTTTAGTAGGTCTTAAGTGCTTGATATTGGAAAAGTCACTACACATCTGGATGCATTTTTGAGTTAAGATGAATTTGTGGAGTCGACTTAATAATTGCCTAGAATGTTAAGAACTTTCTAAAACCTGTTGAACCTAAAAGTCTAGTTCATTGGTTTGCTTGATAAGGAGTTAGGGTTTACATCAATTGAAAAGCAACAATTGAATCACAAGTACAGTGGAAAAGGGCTACTTATCATTAGGTCTTAAAAAATAAAATAAAAAAAAAAAAATAATAGAGTACCTTTTGAAAAAAAAAATAATAATAAAAAAATAAAAATAAAAAAGAAGAAGAAGAAAAAAAAAATCAATGAGATAATATCTAAGGTGCTTTGAACAAAGAGCATAGCAATCATTATGTTGAAGTTTAAAGACCGATTCGACAGTGATAGAGTGAAAGCCTCCCTGTAAAAGATAGTAAGTAAGCTGGAATATCACATATAAAGCCCATGAGGTAATAAAGTGAACATCCAAATCTCTTACTGGCTTAGTAGACTATTCTGGTTTTGACTCAGTGTCTAAGGGAGAACCAACCGTTCGACAGCAATTAGAAGGAAAATTCCTACTTAGGAGTCTGAATCTCTTGAGTGTTGTCCAGATTTTCACGAGCACACCATGTCATTACATTACATTAAGTACTTTTCTGAAAAGAATTTAATATCTTGAGCTCTTTGATACTATCATGGGATTATGGCAGAGAAAAAAAAAAAAAAAAAAAAAGAATTTTGTGGGTAGATTCGCTGCAAACCCTCACGAGTCAAACTCGTCCACTAGGGGGTGACCTAGGGGTTTAAGGGCTTGTTGCATACGCTAAATGCAACCGTGAGAGCCTGCGAAAGTGGCCTTATCCTTGTTTTTAATCACTTTAGTTGCTAGAGGACTAGCAAAATCTAGGTTTGGGGGTATTTGATAAGCGTATTATTTGCACATTTAATCCCCTTAATTTAGTTTTCTATTTCTTAATTTTATGTGTAATAATGACTAATATTCAGAATTTATTTGTTATTGCAGGTAATTGAGATAAATGATGATTATCAATGCAAAATATTCTATAAAGCATTTAAAGATATGAAGGAGAATCAAGAGGATTCTTGAAGATCCAAAATTATGCTAGATAAAGATTTGGTGAAGAGAGAATCAAAAATCAAAATCCAATAAAATATTCTTCAAATCAATGTTAAAACTGTCCCACTATTTTGACCATAACTTTTGCGTCAAATATCGTATTTTGGCCCAAAATATGGCGTTGAAAAGATATTTTCAAGATCTACAAATCAATGTTTCATGAATATTTTGCAATTCCACCTTATTAGGGGTCAAAAATTCATCCGAAGATTCTGCAAAAAATTAATGACGGGAATGAAAGATTTTACCTGCTAAAATTGTCAAATATTCATATGAGGAAGGTTGATGGCCAATCTTAACCATCCAATTCATTGCAAATCAATGGTCAAGATTCAAGGCTGGAGGCTATAAAAGGAACACATATGAAGTCAAGAAGAGGGCATAAATAAAAGGAGGCACAAGGGACAACCAAAGAAGAAGAAAGATTCAAAAGTTTTTGTTTTTGTTTTTCTTTTCATCTCATATCTTTGGATGTTTGTATATATTTAGATCTGAATTTTAATATTACTTTAGTATTTTTATTTTCAAGAATTTTTCAATAATATGATGTCTTTTATTTTTTATTTTGATCATGTTTTCTAGTAGCTAAATCTTCAACTAGGGTTGAAAATGAAACCATGCAATGCTAGTTTAGGATTTTATATTTAGATCTGAATTCTCCATATTGTTTGCTTTATTGAATATCAATCTCTCCTTCAATTCTCTTTTGAAACCTTTCATGTGAATTTCTTATTACCTTCTTCAAAAATCTCTTGTATTTGATTTGATAAAATATGCTTTGATTAGGTTCTCTGATATTTTATGCTCTTCTTAACAAGTTGAATATTGAGTTGGTAGATTTTATAAAGGGAAGGGAGATAGATCATTTTATGAAATAATTAATATGATTTTAAATATTTAATTTCCGATTGGTATTTTGACTAACGTCAATATTGATTGAGTTATATGGTGGAGTTTCACATTTGAATATAACCCCTAAATTGGTATTGCATGGTGGATTCTAAAACCCTAGTTATCTTTTTATATTAATATTCATTTTTTTTTTAAAATAAAAATAAAAAAATAAACCTTCATCAATCTTCCTGTCTAATTCGATTAGGTAAATCAATTAATAATTTAATTTGAACAATTCTCTATGGGATCGACCCGTATTTGCTAGATCTATACTTCTGTAATGATCCGTGCACTTGCGGTAATTAATAACAACTTTAATAACCAGCCACCACCTCCTTCTCAGCCGAGTCAGGACGTTCCTCCTACTCAACCTTCCGCCGATGATGATAATACCCCAAGGTATAGTTTTTGTGCCTTGGTTTTGGTGGAAGAAATGTACATATCTAAGGAATTCATGCCTATCTTCTTTTCTTTTGGCTTAGGTGATTGTTTCAATGGTGCATAGCTCGAGACATTGGAGTTTTGAAGCTTTTGGTGGACCTATCGCTCTCTTTTGCTTTTATAGTCTTACTTTTGTGTAATTTAGGGATAATTTATGTTTGTTCATGCATGATTTATGTATTTAAACATAAGGGTTTAGTTTTGAATGTATTTTGATTCAAATTTTGATGATTGTGTATGTGTGTATGCGTGTATGTGAATGGCTTGGTATAAGGTTTGGGGGTGGATGTATGGTTTCGTATGTGATTTTGGTTTCTACTGCTGTTTGATTCGTATTTATACAAGTTTTATGAATGTATAGGTGTATGAAATGCATGTATGTAGGTTTTGGAAAGAAATATTCCTAATAGGTCTCAAAGGTTTGAAGAGTTAATTGTCCATGGGACTGATAGTGCAGAGTGGGTAGCATGTGAGGGGCGGCTAGTTGTTTTTAGTCGCCTAGTGAGAGGCGGCTAGTTGTGTTTAGCCGCCCCAGGACTGGTAGAATTTATCTGTAGGGCGACGGGTAGTCGATTTCAGCCGTCTGATGACGGGCGGCTAGTTGAGTTTTGCCGTCCCTGGCCTGGGACAGTTTTTCTAATTCCACTATCTTGCTGCTGCTGAAAGTCTTCGTGAGTGTTGTTATATATGTGTCACTTTTTAGCCTTCTGGTAACCATTGGAACATTCTGGCAGTTTTTTTTTTTCGTTTTTCGATCGGAACCGCTAAAATTTTGGACTGTTAGCTATCATCCTGAGTTTGAGGACTCCGATTGAAAATCTAACTGCATATTATGTGTCCTGGTGCCATTCCAAGCCACTCACGAAAATTTCATCGAATTCCGGTAACATTTCAGAATTTCACAGTTCTGAAGCGTATCCGGGTTTTGACCGAGCGAAAAGTCATTTGGAGACTTGACTTGGTCAAAGTGGGCCCATGACTTGGTCAACCCCCTTTGTTTTCTAGTGTGGATGGGTTGACCCAAGTCAAAGTGCACTTAAACCTCCCTAAACCTAGCCTAAACCTAATTAGGGCTAATCTAATTGAGGGTGTGAGTGTGTGTGGAGTGGGTGTGAGTATAAAGAAATCCTACGACTTCAAACCCCCCACTATTCATCATCTTCTCCAAATCTTCTCTCTCTCTCTCTCCCTCTCTTTAATCCTCCCATATGACCTAGTTCTAGAGGTGGAAACCAAAAACCCTAAGAAGAGAAAAGATAGGTGAGCTCCCGATCTATCTTCCGGTGGTCTCGGATTCGAGTTCCCTCAAGTGTGACCCCCTCTAATGCCCTCTTTTCTCCTCTGATTTCAGCCACTTTGAAGGCTGAAAGAGATCTTGGTGGTGGTGGCCTTGGAGGAGGTGTTTCGGTGCGCGAAGAGCACCCGATCTTCCCTTCCTTCCTTTCCTTCCTTGGGTGAGGTTTCTTTCCTTCCTTTTCTTGCTTAGATGCATGTTAGGAGGGTGTTTTTGGGTATGGGTGGCTGTTGGTGGCGGTTGGTGGCTGTTGGTGGCCATTGGTGGCCGTCGGGGAGGTGGTAGGGTGTCTCGGGTAGGTTGGCAGCGCAGGCAGGCGGGCTGGCAGGCAGGGCGGGCAGAGCAGGCTGGCAGGGCACGCGCGCGTGCGCGCGGGTGGAGCAGGAGTGTGCGGGTGCTGCGCACCGTGGGGGGGGGTGTGCGCGGGGCACTGCGCAGAGGCGCAGTGCGTGCTGTGCGCACGGGGCCGCGTGCGGGTGCTATGCGTAGGGGGCCGTGCGGGGGCGTGCGCGCGGAGCGCTGCGCAGAGGCGCAGTGCGTGCTGTGCGCGTGCGGTGAGGCGAGCAAGTGGTGCGCGCGGGTGCTGCGCTGGGGCGCAGGGCGTGCTGGTGGGCGCGCGAGTGCTGCGCTGGGGCACAGTGAGCGCGCGGTGCACCCGGGGGGCTCGACGGCGTGTCCTGGCATGCGGGCAGCGGCTCGGCCGTGCGTCTGGGTGCGCGGGCTGGGGCGCGGCTGTGCGCCTGGGTCGGGTGGCCGTGCATACGGCTGCCCGGGGGTTCGGGAGTGAGTCGGGGTGCTCGGACTCGCGTGCGTACAGGCCGTATGTACGCTTGTCCGAGTGTTGGGTATTTTAGTGTATTTTTGTGTATAATTGTGTATTTTACTCACCGAGTTGATTACCCTGTCTTGCAGATCTTGACGGACGGTCGCGCGACGACCCGGATATTGGTGAGTGGGACAATCCAACCCAGTTGGGTGGCGTTATATGCTCTTGGGCGTATACCGTCCTCCCCTGGGGCACCATAGTTTAATATTAACTTGTTTAATATGTAACCTATGCAAGCATGATTAATATGTAGTATGCATGCTACCCTAGCCTTGTATGTTAGGGACTTGCACCCTTAGGATATGTGTAAGAGCCATGCATCATGTCACCATGTTCTCATGCTAGGAAGCCTCGACCCATGCATGTGTCCTATTAGTTTAAATTATTAAATTAAATGCGAGCTTATGATATTTTAGCATGCCGTAGAGAATATTATAAGGGGCCTTGCGAGGTCAACATTGAGACTCGGGCTAGGGTACTCCGTGTTCCTTGTTTGGTTGTCGGGATGTCCTATATCGGGACCTCATGGTGCCCTCCCAAGGTTTCTTTTCCCAATAATATTATATATGTTTCCCCGCATCTTAGTTATGCGCCCTGGAGGAATTCTGAAGAACTCATGACATCAGCAGAGTCTCCCTTCTCTGGATTAAAGGGCCTTGCGAAGTCAGCGTTGAGACCCGGGCTAGGGTACTCCGTGTTCCTTGTTTGGTTGTCGGGGTATCCTATATCGGGACCTCAAGGTGCCCCACCAAGGCTTCTTTTTTTCAGTTAAGGAATACCGCTGATCCGAGTGGATCCTATGCATATGGATAGGCTGTTTCTGTTCCCTTCGTTGGATCCGTATAGAGATTGCCCCAGCGTTAGAAAGGCCGTCCCATGAGAGGGCTCCCATCAGTAGGTACCTCCTGATTTGGATTCGGACTGTGCTGAAGTGTGGGAGTAGGCCAAGCGGTTACGGAGTGGAGGAGAGACTATCGGTGGACCAAGGGTGATTAACAGCCTAGTCAGTCCCAATATCCTATGTCACCTATTGAGGGGTGAGGGTGAGGGTGTGGTGGGTCGGCGATGTAGCGACCCACTGGATTGTGTAGTTCCTGCCACTTTGAGGCTTGAATAATAAAATTGTGGTTAATATAAATTGTGATGCATGGGTTGTGCTATTCACTGAGCGTGTGGCTCACCCCTCGCATATATTTTTCTCCAGTGCTATCTGAGTCGGATTTGGAGGAGGAGCTCCCCGAGGGACTTCATCAGTAGCGGAGCAGCGCCACGTCCCGCGAGTGTTAGAGGCTATCAGCATCCCTTTTTTATTGTATGTATGGTATTCCGTGCTTGGGCACCTGTTTGTATATATTGGCTCTCACAGGACAGTTGATTATGTATCGAGTCTGTAATATGTTTTTGATTTACAGACTCAGTCTTTTAGCTTCCGCTATTTGTGTATATATCATGTCAGCCTTGCTTTTGTCTGTGTTGTCATTTTTGGTGTTGTTTAGAGTATGTTATTGACCTCCTGTATAGACTGCTGATATCATATATACACTTGCCGCATCCCTGGGACGGCCGCCCCGGGGCGTGACAAAAGTTGGTATCAGAGCCTGGTCCTGTCAGAGCCAATTGTCTTCTTTTTCGTAGAGATGAGTCCTAGGATTTCTATATGAGTATTCTGATCCTAGTGTCTGGTTTTCTTAGGTTGCTGATATGC
This sequence comes from Acorus gramineus, assembly GCA_030737835.1. Lineage (NCBI taxonomy): Eukaryota > Viridiplantae > Streptophyta > Magnoliopsida > Acorales > Acoraceae > Acorus > Acorus gramineus. The sequence goes on from CM060847.1 coordinate 26,992,853, forward strand.
CTCCTCGCAGAGGACGGCGCAGACGTGGTCCCTCTCGACCTTTGGAGGTTTCCGGACCTACCAGAGGCGAGGATGCTACTGGAGAGTCCTCGGCTGTGAGGCCAGGATCGGCGCAGGAGCCTCCTGCATGGGAGCGCGCGTTCGCGCGGATAGCGGATTTGGTGGAGACTCAGACCAGGGCACTGGAGGCCCAGACTAGAGTATTGGCTGAGCAGGCACGAGAGATTCAGGAGTTGAGGGCGGCCCGTGATGCAGTTCCACAGGTCCCCTTGGTGGCAGATCCGCCTGTGGTACCCGACGTACCCCCAGTCCCTGTGGTGTTTCCGGCGGTGGGAGTTCAGGATCCCCAGGAGAGGGAAGTGGGGCTAGAGGCTGCGGCGCGAGTGCATCAGAGTGGCCTCGCTGCCTTTCTGAAGCTCCACCCTCTCGAGTTCCATGGCCAGACGGCGGATCCCCTTGCCCCAGAGTTTTTGTTTATGGAGGTCGATACGATCTTCTCGACCATGCACTGCACCGATCGCCAGCGAGTCTCCCTGGCCACCTTTATGCTGAAGGGTAGCGCCGACGACTAGTGGGCTACTACATCAGTGGACAGCGTTGAGACCCGGGCTAGGGTACTCCGTGTTCCTTGTTTGGTTGTCGGGATATCCTATATCGGGACCTCATGGTGCCCTGCCAAGGTTTCTTTTCCCAATCAAGGAATACATTAGAAGCATCAAATTGATGGTGGATTTTTCCCTCTCACTTGGAAGGTGCTGTAGCGAGTGGTGATGCGTACGATCGGGATTGGGTGCGTCCTATTGCAGCTCAGTGGGCGATCACTAGTGGACAGGGTTCCATAGTGGCATCTGGAGTCGCTTCGATATATCATTGTGCGTTGTAGCTGCCCGGTTGAGGCTAGAGCCCTGTGAGGTGCTCCCAGATGCTATGCTTGTTGGTGCGCCCATATGGCAGAAATAGCGGGCTTGGGAGGCTACCAGGTGGAGGCCACACCAGGAGAGTGCTGCTAAATGATGTCGAGAGCGTGGACTCCCCGTGATGAATCTGCCCATGGAGTGCAGGATGCTGGAGTTCCAATGATTGTAGATGAGCGACCTATCTCTGGCGGCATGTGAAGCACAGTTGTGGATACTGTCGCGTTTTGCCCCACATTGGTCGCGAATAAGGAGACGCGATGCTAGCGTTCGTGATGGGACTCAACCGCCCTATCAGATAGATGACGTCGCATAGGCATTATCGAGGTTCCACGACCCCTTATTGCGTGTAAGTGTCATAATGAGCGCCAGCCATGCTCGAGGAGCAGAATCTGGACTTAATTGTTCGTGGTGTTGTTTTGATCTCCCCGTGGAGGTTGAAGATCAATTACCTTTGCCGCGAATCGATGATCTATTAGACCAGCTCTGGGAGCGAGTGTCTGCTGATAGATCGATCTTCGCACAAAGGTACCACAAGTTTGAGATCCGAGAGTTGGACATCCCGTAGATGGCCTTTCATGACCATTCTGGCACTACGAGTTTTAAGTACTGCCGTCGGGGTTGACGAATGCGCCGGATGCCTTCGTGGATCTCAAAAGTTTTATTGGGCCTCCGTGGACTACTTGAGGTAGTCTACATAGAGATTGCTGTGGTGTGATGAAAAGGTGATGTGGGTGACCTTGTTTCCCCAGGTTTGCATGCCCTCAGGCAAGTTCGAGAATAATCATCATCGAGTGGAAAGCGTCAGTCCATCGAGATTCCTCAGTGGACGTGGGAGAGGGTTATCAGGGATTGTTGCAGACTCGTTAATGTCACGTTCGGGTCACGACGCCGTCTAGGTGATCATTGACCGACTGACTAAGTCCGCGCTTCCCTCCCTATCAGACTGATTGAGTCTCTGGACGCCTTGACGTGGGTTTTCACCTTCGTGATTGTTCGTCTTCATGGCACTCCAGTCGGTGCTATTTTCAGTTGAGACGCGAGGGTTACTTTGAGGTTGTAGCGCAGCCTTTGGCGCGAGCCTCCATTTAAGTATAGCGTTTCATCGTCGATGGACAGCCAGGCAAAGAGGACGATTTAGACCTTGGAGGACATTCTATGTGCCTGTGTGCTCGATGATGAGGGCAGTTGGGTGAGGCACCACCCATTAGTTGGGGTATGCCTGCAAGCGACTGCCATTCGAGCACCCAGATGGATCTGTGAAAGGCACTCTACAGGCGCAGTTTTATACCTCCCTTGTGTTGGGACGGTTGAGGAGCACCAGTTGGAGGGGCCATAAGTTAGTTGTTTGACCTTGCGGCGGCCAGGTTGGTTCGTGTGTACATCTGCACCTCCCAGAACCAACAGAAGGCTACGCAGGTCATCGTCACCAGGAGCTTACCTTTGGGTTTGGCGATCATATCTTCAAGAAGGTGTCCTGGTTTAAGGGCACCCTCTGTTTCGACGTTCGGGGCAAGCTAAGGTTGCTCTTTAATGGGACCATTTCTCGTCATTGAGTGGATTGGGGAGGTGGCTTATCATGTAGCCTTTCCCCCACAGCTGGCTCATGCCCACGACGTCGTCCTTGTCCAATGGCCGAGGCGTTATGTCCACGATCCTGCTCATGTCTTTCTGTTCGACCGCCTCATCCTCGAGGTGGATTTGTCGTTCGTGGAGCAGTGGATCGAGGTCAAGGACAAGCATGAGAAGAGCCTCCACGCTAAGACCATTCCTTTGATTATAGTGGGTTGGTAGCGCCAGTCCGGTGCGAAGACCACTTGGGAGCAAAAGGTCTATGCATGATACTTTCGGTCTTCCCTTTTGGGTTTCCTTAAATTTCGAGGACTAAATTTCCTAAGGGGGGAAGAATGTTGTGCCTGTGTCATTTGGAGCGCTCTGTTTGAAAATTTGGGCTACATAATTTTTTTTCTAAGTTATGTATTTCCAATTTGGTATTTGGATTTGATTTTGTTAAAATCCAAGATGAAGAGGTTTAAATATGATTTTATTATGAGATGTCCAGTTTTGAGTTAGCTTTCGTACAGAAGTGGAATTAGATCAACTGGATTCTTGTAGTAAAAGTTATGGGTATTTTTCCAAGTATACCCCGGGGATGGAAATTCTGGCAGCAGCCCTGCTCTATGTTTAGCTCTAATTTCGGAATATCTGGAGAGATTATTTGATCTTGGCATGAACATGAAAGTTGCAGATAATCTTCTTAGCTTTCCATCGGACTTGGAATCGTGCAATTCGGAGCTATATTGAGGAAGTTATGGCTGTTCCAGTGAAGCTTGCGCAGAATTTCTAGTCGAAGGGCAACCTAGTCATTCCCCCTTAAGATATTTTGATAAATATCTCTCTCCCTCTCTCTCTCTCCCTCCCAATGTCCACGACAACCTCTGATGGGCTATCTCTTCCTCTCATTCAAGCCCCCAAGTGTTTGTTGAAAGTCCCCTTTGAGAAGAGAAGGTGGAGGAGGAGGTGCAAGTGAATCTTGGCTAGGTTTTGTTGTTGTTGATGTTCCCCTCTCTCTCAAGCTCCCCCTTGCATGATATCCCCCCCCCCTGTTTTTGCTGCCATGAGAAGGCTGAGGAGAGGTGGTGGTGGTCTCGGTGGCGGCGTTTCGATGCGCGAAGGGCCCCCGAACCTCCCCCTTTCGTTCCCCCTCCAAGGTGAGCTCCTCCCTTCTTTTCTTGATTTTCTTGGCTTAAGGGGTTGTGGGAAGGTCATGCATGCTAGGTAGATGGGTTAGGGTGTGTGTGAGGGGTTGGGAAGGGTTAAAATGAGGTTAGGATGGGCTGGGCGAGCGCTGGGCGCGGTCTGCGCGCGCGCAGGCAGGCGCTGGCGGGCGCAGTCGGGCGCGCAGTCGCGCGCGGGTGCGTGCGCGCGAGTGCGCGGGTGCACGCGGAGTGGGCGCGCGGGTGCTGGCGCGAGCGGGAGTGTGCGCGGGAGTGCGCGCGAGTGCGCGCGGGTGCGCGCGAACGTGCGCGCGCGCGGGCAGGGCGCCTGGGCATGCTCCTGGGCGCGGGCCAGGGGACCAGTGCGCGTGCGTGCGTGCGCGTGCGTGCGTGCGCGTGCTGGGGCGTGCGCGGGGTGCTGCGCGGGGCGCGCAGGGCTGGACGCACGGTGCTTGCGGGCGCGCGCGTGCGGCAGAGCGTCTGGGCCTGCGGGCAGGCGCGCGGCAGTGCGTCGATGGTGCCGGGGTGCGTGCGTGCGTGCGCATTCGTGCGTGCGCATGCGGGGGGGCATGCGTGTGGCTGCCCGAGGGTTCGGGTAGGTGTCGGGGCACTCGGACTCGCGTGCGTACGTGCGTGCTCGCATGCGTGCGAGCCCGTATGCATGCTTGTCCGAGTATGGGGTATTTCTAATCATTTCTATGTATAAATTGTGTTGTTTCTCACCAGTTGGATGCCCCTACCTTGCAGATCTCGTCGGATGGGATGCGCGAGGTCCCGGGTCGTAAGGTGAGTGGTTTGATTCCAATCCCCCCCCCCCTCTCTAGGGATGCGCTCGACCCGCATAGACGCGCGTCGCGCATCGATGGGGTCCCCTAGCTATTATATGTAGAAGCTATGCATGCACCCTTATATGATCAATATGATGCTATGCATGCCACCCTAGACTTGTATGCTAGGGATATGCACCCATACATCATGTATAGAGGCCTGTACATGCCTGGACACCATGTCCTGTACTTAAGAGCCTTGATCTATGCATGCATGATTATTATGTAGTATCCATGCCACCCTAGACCCTGTATGTTAGGGATACTTGCCCCTTATGATATGTATAAAGGCCCATGCATCCTGATACTATGTTTTCATGCTAGGAAAGCCTGAACCTGCATGCTTCCCATTTAGTTTAATTTATTTAAATCAAATGCGAGCTTATGATTATTAGCATGCCTTAGAGAATATTATAACCTCGTTGTTATAATATGTGTCTCCCCGCATCTTAGTTATGCGCCCTGGAGGAATTCTGAAGAATTCATGTCATTTGTAGAGTTGAGATCGGTGTCGGTGGATCCAAGTGGATCGTATCCGTGTGGGTAGGCTGTTTCTCTTCCCTTCGTTGGATCCGTGTAGGGACTCCTCAGCGTTAGACAGGCCGTCCTGACAGAGGGCTCCCATCAGTAGGCACCTCCTGATTTGGTTTCGGACTGTGCTGAATCGTGGGAGTAGACCAGGCGAGCTACGGTGTGGAGGAGAGGCTATCGGTGGACCAAGGGTGATTAACAGCCTAGTCAGTCCCAAAAGACCATGTCACCAGTTTGAGGGTGAGGGTGAGGGTGTAGTGGGTTGGCGATGAGCGACCCACTGGTTTGTGTAGTTGTTGCCACTTAGAGGCTATGAATGATTTGAGGTTAATATGAGTGTGTTGGTTGTTGTTATGCATGTGGGTGATATCTCGCTGAGCGAGTATCGAGAGTGATTGTTTTCCATTGGGTTTCGCTTGGCGAACATGGGATCGTTCTCCCCTTCGTTGGATCCGTGTAGTGACATCCCCGGCGTTAGACAGGCTATCCTGACAGAGGGCTCCCATCAGTAGGCACCTCCTGATTTGGTTTCGGACTGTGCTGAATCGTGGGAGTAGACCAGGTAAGCTACGGAGCGGGGAGAGGCTACCGGTGGACCAGGGGTGTAGAGCAGTCTAAGTCTCTCCCAAAGTCCCAAAATGTCTCCTTTCGGGAGTGAGGGTGTGGATGAGGCGAAGACGCGTCGCCTCGTGACCCATTCGTTGTTCGACCGTTCCCATAGTTGTTGGGTCCGGTCTCGTGATGGATGTTGAAGGACATCGATGGGCGATTATCTAGATGTAGATGATCCAGTAGTGTTGAGTAGACCAGTAAGTCCGGGTCTCTTCGACCGACGGCATGGTCTCTAGACCAGTAAATCTGGGTCTCTTCGACCGACGGCATGGTCTCTAGACCAGTAAATCCGGGTCTCTTCGACCGGCGGTATGGTCTCTCCCCATAAGTCCCAAAAGACTCCCTCCGGGAGTGAGGGTGGGGGTGAGGTTGGTCGCGCCGCCGCGTGACCCAGTGATCCAATGGGTTTGTACCCATATTTTTTCCTTGGAAAAGGGAACTGATTATGTATTGAACTGTAGAATGGTGATTGGTTTCCAGCCACTCACTGAGCTTGTAGCTCACCCCTCGCATACTGTTTCTTTTCAGGGGCAGTGTTGGGCGTGGAGCTGGAGCTTCCTGTGGCGCGGTCTTATGGGCGTGGAGCGTTCTTCCAGCGGGTGGCGTGTGCGAGGCTGTCAACATTCCTAGAATCATTTTATGTTTTGTAAATCGTGCATGTGGCACAGGTTGTATTTTCTTTGGTCTAGACTTGGCTTCCACAGGACATTGATTGTGTATTCAGGTCTGTAATAATGTTTTTGATTTACAGACATTGTTATATATTATGCTTTCGCTTTTCAGTCAGTTATCATTATCTTGTTTTGCCGCCTTGTGTATTGTTGTTGGTGTCTTTATTGACCTCAGGTATTGATAACTGATATTATATTTTATTATTGCCACGTCTCGGGGACGCCTGGGGCGTGATAGAGGTTTCTCTCGATGGCCTTCGAGATGAGAAGATTAAGGGCCGCCAACCGCCCATTGAGTTTCTGAACTTCCTTCCAGTTCTCAGACTGGTTGATCTCGAACACATCTTTAATCTGATCGGAGTTTGCTTCAATCCCCCCGATGTGTTGTTAGAAAACCCAAGAATTTTCCTGAGTCAACCTCAAAAGAGCATTTGGATGCATTAAGCTTCATTCGATATTTCCTGAGTATCTCGAACACCGATCGAAGATGGTCAAAATGATCTCTTTGATTTTGGCTTTTGACTAGCATGTCATCTATATATACTTCAACTTTCGTCCCGATATGTTGTCTAAACATCTTCGTGATCAATCTTTGATATGTCGCCCCCGCATTCTTCAGTCCAAAGGGCATGACCTTATAGCAGAAGGTGCCCATTGGAGTGATGAATGTCGTTTTCTCCTCATCATGCCGATACATCCGAATTTGATGGTACCCAGAGTACGCATCCATAAAGCTCATGAGTTCATTACCCGAGGAGGCATCCACCAACTAATCGATCTTGGGAGGGGAAAGTTGTCTTTCAGGCAAGCGCTATTTAAATCTGTAAAATCAACGCAAACTCACCACTTCTTATTCTTCTTTGGCACTACTACTGTATTAGCTAGCTAGTATGGGTACCAAACTTCCCTAATGAAGCCTACAGCCAGCAGTTTTTTCACCTCCTCCTTTATCGCCTCGGCATGAACTTGGGCTACTCTCCTCTGTCGCTATTTGACAGATCTCACTATTGGCAAGATGCACAGTCAATGGCATGCCACCTCAGGATCAATGCCCGACATGTTAGAAGGCTTCCAAGCAAACACATCAACGTGTTCGTGAAGTAGTTGGATCAAATTGTTTCTCATCTTGATTCAAAGTTGTGCCGATGAGCAAATATTTTTCTAGGTCAAGATGGTTGATCGGGGTCTTCTCGAGGTCTTCGATTACCCTCCCGGTCGGATCGGGTCTGGCCTCATCGGCCTTTACCCAATCCGCCAGTAATTGTTATCTTTTGGAATGTATGTCATCGTCGGGCCTGGCTCTGCAATTGGAGTTTTGCTCGACGTGGCAATGGCATAGCATCTTCTAGCAACAAACTGGTTTCCCCGTATTTCCATGATCCCACAAGGTGTAGGGAAACACAGCTTTTGATGATAAGTCGACGGGATAGCCTTCATCGCCCCCAGCCAGGTTCACCCCATGATTGTGTTATATGGAGACAGGAGATCCATCACGGTAAATACGGTCATTATCGTTTCCTCTCCTGCATGCACCGGTAGGTTTATACATCTTGTAGGAACAGCCTGACTTCTGTTAAAAGCAATCAACGGGTTACTTATGGGTTCAAGGCTGGAGTGTTTCAATCCCATCTTGAAAAACGGCTGCATGAACAATATGTCACCCAAGCCGCATGTATCGACCAGAATTCACTTGACGTCGTAGTTAGCTATACGCAGGGTAATGACAAGGGCGTCATTGTGTGGCATATGTACATCAGCCAAGTCTTCATCAAAAAAAGATACGACACCAGACTCCTATGCCCTCAGCCTCTTTGCTACCATGCGTGGTTCCTGATCAATCTGTAAGCCAATCCATTCTATTGGCACCACTGTCAAATAAACTATCATCATCTCTTATAAATTAAGGGGCTCACATGTCAAATTATTTTATCATCTTTTTTAAATTTTTACCTACACCTTATTCACATTTTATCCACAACTTATCCATGGTCAACCAAATAACAAAAACTTCATTATTACATTTTTTCAATGAGTAAGTAAAAAGACAACCAACAAGAAATCACTTACTCCACTGATATACTTATCTATTCCTAGAATAGTCATAAATATCATAATAACTTATGTCTCTATCCAAATGACATCTTTAACAAACATGGATACTCCATTGTTTCTCAATATTCTGCATATTCTCACCGCGAGTGTGGGTTGTGAATAACGCATCAAACCATACATTAGTCGGACAGATTGTGAAAAGCCGTTGGCGCTGCTATACTCAGTCTTTTTTATAGTTCAAAATGTAGTCATATGTACATCATTAGAAATCTATTGAAGCATATGCATCGTTAAACGAGGTATATAATATTAATTTTTTTTACATTTACTAAAAATTGATTCATTCAACTCGAAAATGGAGCTATATTCACTTTGCATCAAAGCATGTAACTCGTTGGATGATGTTTACTATTTAAAAAAAAAAACATATGTGGTCTGAATTTTGAACTGTAAAAAGGACTAAATCTAACATTTTCATTGGATTTCTAATGATGTATATAAGACTGCATTTTAGACTGCAAAAAAGATTTAGTGTAACAACGCCCCCATTGTGAGGACTTTATAGCCCGTTAGGGCCCATGTACCCAAAAAAATGACTGAGTGTTGTTACACATTGTCCCTAGCTATTACATTCGGTATCATATACCTTGATAAATTTTCAATGAGGTATGTACCTCGTTAGGTGATATATATATCTCGTTGAAAATTTTACATTTTCTAAAAATAGTTTTATATAATTTGTTGGAGTATATATATCTTTTATAAAAAAAAATCTAAATAGGTGCAAATTTCAAATGAGGCCGCCTGACCGTGTCTAACATTTTTCATAAATGATAGACAATTTAATCAATAATGTACTTGAGAAGGTGCTAGAATTTACCCTGGTGGTCAGGTTAACTAACAATTAAGGGCACCGATATTCCCACCCCCGTAGCTATTCACCCCACCCCTCTCAAAAAATCAGAACATGATTTTTTTAAGGAGTGATCCCACCCTGATCCATTTGACTTTGTGAAGTCGTCCACTATGTGACAGGTTGACATCACATAGTCAAACTGGTCATAGAGATCTAAGTCCCTCTTTGTAGCCCACTTGACTTTGTGAAATCGTTCATTATTTCACAGGTCGACATCACAAAGTCAAACTAGTTACAGAGACCTAAGGCCCTCTCTACAGCCTATTCGACTTTGTGTTTTGAACAATGTGTTCACGTGTTATAGCGTTCTCAATGAAATGATATCTTCAAACGATGGTGCGTTGTTCAGTATCATGAAGGACAGATCACATGATGTAATGTTTGGATATCTCTTTGTGATATCGTCCATTATGTCACAAGTTGAATGGACCGTAGAGAGGGCCATAGGTCTCTGGGATCAGTTCGACTATGTGATGTCAACCTGTGACATAATGGCAATGTTTTAAAAATTAAACCGTTCAATGAACCAAAAAAATGAATGAGTCAAGGGTCATTGGTTCAACTGTTGGGTCAACTAGATTTGAACCAAGACATAATTATAATATAATAATTTTTTATTATCATTACTAAATAAAAATATAAAATATTTTAGAAAATCTTTGCATAAATGTTTTACTTAACATCATAACATGATTTTAGTATATAAAATCTAAACTTTTTATTAGATTTCATATTTTAACAAGTGATTAATCACAATTTCTATGAATAAAGAACCATTCGATATAATCAACCCGCAGCCGGTTCACAAAAACCGTTGGTTCAATTGGTGGGTTGATTGAGTTTTACTGATTTTTTATATCATCGGGTTATATGGCTAAACCGAACCGGAATTCAACGCTGGTGAAGGTTTAACTGGTTCAACCAAGCAGGTCGGGTTGGCTTTTAAAATCTAGTGAACCAAGACCATTTCATAAAGTTGAATGGGTCATATGAGAGTCTTAGGTTTCTGTGACCTATTCGACTCTGCGATGTCGAACGGAGTATATAACTGACGACTACACAAAGTCGAATGGGTCGTAGAGAGGGCTTAGGTCTTTGTGACCAGTTCAACTATGTGATGTTGACCTGTAACATAATGGATGACTTTACAAAGTTGAATGGGTCGAGTGGGTTCACCTCTTACAAAAAGCACATTTTTATTTTTTTGAAAGGGGTGGGTTGAAGAACTCTGTGGGTGGAAATATCTGCACCCAACAATTAATATACACTTCAAAAGTGTGTATTATCTGTCAATAAATCCACACATGACGTAGAAGTTCTATACACCACAAAAGAATATGCATATATAAATGGTGGAATTAGGGATAGCAACGGGGTGGGTTGAGACGGTTTTGTGAATCCCAAATCCAAATCCGTCCACAAAATCCTATTTCAAACCCTTCATAATCTCGTGACGGGTTTAACTTTTTCATCTCAAATCCGTCCCATTTAGGTTGGGTTGGGCCAAGACAGGTTTAGGAAAAAAATATTAAAACATATTTTTATGTAATATTTAATCTAAATTAAAATTTTAAATAAAAATAAATATTTATTAGAATAAACCCAACAAAATAAGAAATAAAATAAGAAATATAAACTTTCAATTTCCATAACAAGTTACAAATATAATGTTTCAATTTTTTTGAATACCAAAAGACAACCCTGTGTATGTTTATATGATTTCAAATTTCAATTAGCGTTTCAGTTTATTCATTCTTATTTTTTTTATATTTTTTTTGGAACACCAAATGAAAAATGTAAATTATGTTATTATTATAACAAATATTCAATCTTAATATTAATTGCAACCGAGGCGGGTTTTGCTAGGTAAACCTATTTCCTGTACCAAACCCGTCGGGTTTCATTTCATCTATCCCCAACCCGTCCCAAACCCAAACCCGACCCGTCCAACTGGGTCGGGTCGGATACCCTATTGGGACAATCCCAATGCCATCCCTAGGTGGAATGATAAAATTCGGTCCCTATTTCCCCTACACTTGAGTGTGATCACAATCTCATTACCGTTCAATTAAATGGTAATCATAAGATAATCACACACAATGGCAGAACCAGGATTTATGTTCAATGGGGGCAGACAATAAAATGATGGAAAATGACATATCCTGCCTCATGTACAGCTTCGTATGTTGTCCTCATTAGTTTTTTTTTTAATATATACTCACTTATTGAAGTACATATTGTTATATGAATTAGAGTAAGTATATATATTGGTGTATTTTTTCAAAAAAAATTGAAAAAAGAGTGCATCCCATACATTATGATGAACCTATATATTACGATAAAGCAGTATAGTATAGTATACACTATGTTATTGTAGTGTATGGGACTGCAAAATAGACTGAGTGTCTTAACGCTCTAAAAAAATTTTGTTGTAAGGATTTGAGAAAAAAAATATTAATGTTCAAAAGTGCAACAAAAACCAACCAAAAGAAATGAAAGAGTTAAAAGCAACTCTTTTAATTCTCACAAATATGGGATTATTTTTTAAAACAGAACTTAAGGTTAAAAAAATATATAAATACATAATTTTTATAACCAAGCATAAACACTAACGCAGGCCACACTCATACATCCTAAAGGAAATATGACATTAAAATCCATCATCTGAATACTCATTTGATGTATTCTACTTTACTTTTCTCAGCAAATAAAGTGTTTATTTAAATTGATTTTCTATCTACTATCAAGAAGCAAAAAAAACTCATGTTATCATATTTTGCATCTCTAAAAAGAAAATAAACAAAAATCAATAAAAAGAATAAAAATCAATAAAAAAAACAACATTATTTAAACTCTAATAAAGAAATGATATTTGAGATAAGTGCATGTAAATATGTAATTAATGGGCCTCTGCATAAAAGAGAGTTGAACTCGTTGTGGGGGGATGGGGTGAGGGCATATATTACATAACATTAGTTAATTTTCATTATAAACATAGGTCACAAGTACAACAGGGCTAGAAAGCTTTGGAAAAAAAATTTGTGTTTTTTTTTAGTAGGGGCAGCTGCCCCAGTGAGCCTAAGCTGGATCCGCCCTGATCACACGTTAAGAAAAGGTGCGGTGTCTACACCATATCACTCCTTTGTATAAGTGAATACAGGAAAATTTTTATATCAATACATCCTGATAGAAATCTCATCAATACGTACATATATAAAAAAAATTCATGAATACATACTCAACTATTAATTAATTGATGAAGTGTATTAATTGATTGGACAACACAGATAAAAAGAAAAAAAAGGGAAAACTATATGTAATACTTGTAATCATAAGAGAAGTACCTTTACGCGAACACGTTCATAAACTTGTCCAAAATTGTTTCAGACATTTTTGTCCTTCTAAGCCTACAAACCAACCCAAAACCCCTCCCCTCCCCTCCCCCAAACAAACCCTCTTCAAACTAGAGTCTCCTCCGTTGTATCTTATTCTATAGCTTCATAGAAAAAACAATAGCTGCGATGGTGAGACTCGGTGTTTGCAGGAGTCACTCTATTTTGTTTTCATTTTTTTGTTTTCTTACCTCTTTGTTATCTCTGTCTCCTCCCACATGCAGGAGCACTACTCGTGTAACCGCAGGTGGGGCATTATCTCATTCCCCCTCTTATATTTGGATCATTTGTAATCTATGTTAAATTATGAAAGGTTTAACGATTATAAAAAAAATGGATTAATAAGACAAGAAAACATTTGAAGTGATTCGCACATATAGAGACCTATTCCTTTAAAAAATCACTACGTAAAACTAGTTCTTTTATTCAGTACACTCCTTGATGTAGATATCAAGATCACCAACATTAAAAAAATACATATGTATTCAATGCTTCTCTTGGATGAATTATCTTTAAATATCCTACTAATGCTTATCCTTCTTTCAATACATCATTTTCTCTCTCTTTTTTATTGGAGGCGATCACTTTTATAGTTTCCCTTGCAATTTTCAACATGTTCTAAATTTTTTGAAATATGTACTTACCTAGCTAGTGAATACATATATTTACAAAAAAATAAAATAAAGTATATTACACAAATGAATTGAATGCATACCTTGCCCTAATATATTATATTAGAAGAAAGTGAGACTACTATCCCTGAAAAATCCACTACAACCAGGCCAGGTTTGTTATGAAAATAAATGCTTAGCATTGATGATTTGCGGGCTACGATTAAATGATCCTCATTTATTCTATCACACCATAAAGTGCAAAGAAATTTAATGGCATTGCACCATATAGAAGTGCTTCAATTCAATTATGTAGAACAAACCAAATAGTACGTATTGATATGTGAGTATCAATATGTTCAACTATATGTCAGAGAATACAAATGCCCAAAATTGTGACCAACTCATCACAAGTGAATCAGTCAATAAAAAAAACACACAAAACAAACCTGCCTCCCAAACAAGAGCAAAACCTTGTTCACTATGTAAGAATATCTGTGCACACATGCATGATCAACATCACGGGCTGAAACAAGAGAGAAGCATAACAGAACAAACTCATTGGGGGTTCAAAAAATTTGACATGTTTGGTAGCCTGAGAAGGAAATACAAAATAGGGAAAGGGACAATGCATATAACATTATTGTCCCAAGGGGGGTTTAGGTGCTAACTGCCATCAGCAACCTCACCAGCTGCATTAGTACAATTTGAAATTTGGCAGCAGTTATTCAGCATGAAAAGGAAAGAATAACTGAACTATGAAAAGCAAGGAACAAAAAAACAAATCCATCAATGGGACCCCAAATTGTCGAATAAGGCTCTGTATTATTGGCTCCTATTCAACTCGCTTTCGCAAGGGTTTCAGATCTATTTTTATTGAAAAATGAGATTCAGCACTACACAGCCACATTCACAGTCCTCACTAGTTTTTATTTTTTAAAAGAAAATTTGCATCCACCCATTGAAACACAAATTGTTATAAAAAGTGAAGTATAAATTGAGATACAATAGTATATTTTTTTATTAAAATAAAAAAAATTAATTTTCATACATTGCGAAACACCATCGTTGTGTATAGGCGACTAAAGGACCGTTTATAAGCTATAAAGGGGGCTGCAAAACAGATTGAGTATGTCAACACTTTAGTTTTTTTATTTGTAAATACTGAAATTTGAACCTATGACCTCTTAGATTGCAAATTATTTTGTCACTCAATGAGTTAAGGTTCCAAACACCAAAGAGTTCAGACTTGCATCAAGAACGGATGAAATATGAAGAAGAAAGAAAATTACTAAAAAAGAGAGAGTTTAAGTTAAATAAAAAGAGCTTGTTCGATCTACCAAATAATTAATAACAAAGCATAAATTCAAAATGAGAATTCTACAATTTTTGGGGCCTATTTATAAACTTATATATCATGCATGAATAGTAAGTAGATGTGGTTAAATTTGAATTTTGGGTTAAGTGGAGTTTAATCTCCTCTAACCACCCATTAGTTAGTGGTTCTTTATAATAAGTAGCTGATTGGGAGTGACGGTCACACTCTAGTTTGGTAAGAGATTAAGGTTTTGAGGATAAGTAATCCTAATTTTATGGGATAATAAGTTTATCAATTTTGTTCATATTTATATTTTTTAAAATTGGGATAAAAAGTGGGGATAAATATTATTCCAGCCTTTGGGTGGAACAAAATATCATCATTTTCATTTTAAAATTTTGACAACTATCCGCAGTTTATTTTTATTATTTTTTATACCAAACGGGGATAAGTTGTCCTCTCACTCACTTATCTCCATAATTATCCCTTATCCCACCACTTATCCTCTTGTCAAGCCAACCCTAGTTTTCAAGCTGACTGCACATGCAATGTATAAATATCATCAATAGCTCATCCTAATGTAATCCTAACTCAGATATTCTCAAACCATATTAAATATGCAAATCAAATCCATGATTTGTAATGGAAGAATTGTCTATCTAAATAAATGAAACAAATAAATCATTTATATCAATTTAGAAAAAAATTATTAATTTAGAAAATATATCAGTAGGTCGATGGTTGGGATTATGTTATAGTATGAGGATTGTCTTCCATCAGTCCATGCAGGTCACCTAGAAGTTGTTGGCTAGTTATGGAGTGGCATCTCCTAATTGAACAATCATTTATCTATGGATAATATTATTATTTTTTTTTTTAATTTTAATCTACACGTGTTTTAAATTTTATTCTCTTTGAACATATTTGAGAGAGAGAGAGAGAGGGATAGTGGTTAAAGTGCTTAAAAAAATAATTGAGTGGTTATGTTAACCACAACCACCCTTCTTGCGGGATAGTGGTTGGGACATGAGTGTTTTTGTTTATTTTATTTTTTTTAATTCCTAAATCCCTTTCGAGTTGTGTTGGATTAGATTTTTTTTATGTTATGTACCTTTTTGATGAGTATTCTTTACTTGATTTGGACCCCCACATACCACTATCTTGGACAAAGAAAATATGGGGCCCAATGTGGGATGCATGCCTGTCACAATCTTCATGAAAATGCGTGCATAGACAATCTATCGTCAAAAGCAATGTTGAAGGACAATTTAAATCTCCATAAAATTAAAAGATTATCACCTATCCTCAAAAATATATATATGATTAATAGATTTTATTTATGTATTAAATTATTTTAATAAATATATTCAAATAAGTCCCATGATAAATTTGATTGCGTCATTTTAATGATAAAAATGTCATAGCCTTTCTATAAAAAGTCTTTTGTTATCTTTTACTCTCACCAACGATTAAAAAAGAAGGAAAAAATCGATATAATTCTATGAAAACTTACGAGAATAAAAAAAAATCCCTATAAAATCAGTAAATTCTTTTAAAATCAATCACAAATCTAGTTAGTGTATTACAGTAATTTATCAAATAAATTTTAAAATGATATCATAATAATTTATCATATATGGTTAGAGTCAAACACGGATCTAATTAATTTCGGTTATGGTAGGAACTAAAATAAATATTGTCTAACAAGATAAGGACCTAAGGGAATTTACCAATTTTATAGGGGTCTTTTCTGATTTTTATAAGTTATATCAATTTTTTGAAAATAAAGGGTGATGGCATTCCGGTAAGTGTAGTTAGGGTTAACCATGTACTTGATTAATTGAGGTGACAGTAAATACTGAATCAATATTTTACTAATAGCACAGAGACTGTGATGTTTTTCAATTTTATAAAGATTAAAACTGATTTAGCTAACTTTTCAAAAAGTTATATCGATTTTTTCCTATAAAGTTAGGTACCCGTGGTGATACATGAACGAATCAAATAGACACGAGAAGTTGCTTGTAATTCTCAGTGAAAGTGCGCATATGCATTATATCAAATTTTCCCTTTAAAGTTAGGTACCCACAGTGATATATGAACGAATGAAAATACAC
Source organism: Acorus gramineus (assembly GCA_030737835.1). Lineage (NCBI taxonomy): Eukaryota > Viridiplantae > Streptophyta > Magnoliopsida > Acorales > Acoraceae > Acorus > Acorus gramineus. The sequence continues at coordinate 27,009,531 of CM060847.1, forward strand.
GAAAAGTTGCTTGTGATTCCAAGCCAAATGCATTGATGTAGTGAATAAAGAAGAATCTACAAAAGATAGGGATATGACAAATAGAAGAATTATATTATTGTTACTTCAACACAACCATAGAAAGGATAAGAGTCTCAAAAGACTTCTTTAAACTCAAAGAGAAATAATAAAAATAATAAATTGAATTCATTTTACAACTCTAATACGACCTATTTATATATTTTAAGTTTATTGAGATGGGATAATATTTTATCTAAATCCTAACATCTCTAACAAATCAGTAAATTCTTAATAACATAATCCTAACAACCTGAATATTTCTAAGTCTAACAAATCTTAACAAACATATTTTCAAATCCATAGATAAAATCTACAGTTAGATGAAAATCCTAAAATAATTATCTAAACTAATTATTTAAATAAAACTAATGAAAATCCCTTTTTTCAATTTTTATCATTCTCACCGGGTTGGAGAGAGTTTGTACTTGAACTCAAAGGGTTGCATTCATGATCAACATAAGGTGGAGTAAATCCTGATGATCGAAGGACCTCGCCATCTTCCTTGAGGCTCCACGAAGGTTTCTTTCCCATCACAAGGAAAATGTGTCTAAGTGGAGTCTTTGAATTGCGGTTGATGTTGATGTCATGGGTTTGCTCCATATAACACATCTCATGGAGGTTCTTGGTACTCATCTTCTCGTGGAACTCGAGTTGAACCGAAGGTCTTCTCTCCTCCATGAATGGTATGTTGGGCGTGCATTTCACCTTTTCTGATCCATTGTAAGGAGATCTCAAAGAAAGACCATATGCTCTCACAAGAAGAATGGACACGATCATTGCCAGGTGAAATGAGGTGGTGTCGTTGCACGAATATCCATTCTCTTTAGACTATCTACGATTTGGGTAGAGCTATTCATATTTGATGTGAACATCGTGACGGACTAGCAAAAGTATTTTCCAAATCGTCGTCACGAGAGGGACTCATATTGAAGTCCAAAGCTCGTGTCAAAGGCTCTGGACTCGAAAACGGTCGATGTTGGGTCTCTAAGCTATCGTGATGCACCTTTAGGTTCTTGAGGATCTAGTTCATGTTGTTTACCGTAACAATAATAATTCTCAAATCCCTTAACATCTCTTCTTTTTTATCTCTAACTTCATAATTCATGGCACCCTGTGGGGGATATGGATCTCATCTAAATCTCATCCAGAAGGACGGCTTGGGCGTTGATACCAAATTGATGCAATCAAGAAAAAGAAATCTACAAAAGAGAGGGATATGAAAAATAAAGTAACTATTGTTACTTCAAACCATAAAAAGGATAAAAGTGTCTCAAAAGACTTTCTCTAAACTCAAAGAGAAATAATAATAAATTGAATTCATGTTATAACTCTAATAAGACCTATTCATAGACTTTTAAGTTTGTTGAGAGGAGATTATATATATTTTATCTAAATCCAGCTCCTCTAACAAATCAACAAATTCCTAAAAATATAATCCTAACAACCTGAATGTTTCTAAGTCTAACAAATCATAACAAACGTATTTTCAAATCTATGGTTAGATGAAAAATCCTAAAATAATTATCTAAACTAATTAATTATTTAAATAAAACTAATCAAAACAACCCTTTCTCAATCTTTAATTTGCATCACGCATTCAATCTATTTTATAACTCTGTCTATAGTTTAGAGAAGGTCTCCCAACCAATTATATATTCTATTAGTGTAGTGTATAATATCCTAGTGCAGTATATTTTGTATATGAAAAATTAAAAAAGTTTATTTATTTTTAAAAAAAAAATGTCATTGTTTATCAAGATATGTATATCATTTTTCATAATAATATATATTTTATTAAGCAAATGTTTAACAGATTGCAATATGTTAGGGTCTTGGGAATAGTCTCATATTGGATATGAGAAAAGTTTTTTTACTTTATATATTGGCTCACTCATATAGTAGTGTCTTGAAAAGACAAAAGGAAAAACGGTCCACACACGTATTCGCGCACGAACACACACAGCGTGGGTGCATAAGGAGCATTTTGGCGCACTTAGAAATAACACATGTACTTGATTATTTTATACTAAATTTTCCTTTTTGAAATTTGAATTGGGTGGCCAAGAGTCCCTTCCTCAAATACTGCATCCCTTCAGAAATTCACCAATAGACACCCCCTTCTGCTTATAACTGAAGTTTTGAAATGTTGCAAATCTAACACTTCAAAACCCTATATAACTCTATTCATTGAACAAATTCAATCATGTTCAAATAGTTTTGTAGAGTGCATTAGAAAATATTCAAAATTGCTATCAGTAGATTATTTGGAGTTTTATTATATCCTGGAAGTGTTTTGTCTGAACCCTCTAGCAAACTCAGTTTTCTGAGTCATGATAAATGACACTTTAAGGAAAACGATCATCGATGCCTCAAAACTTCAATTCTTTTTGTGTGCCCTCAATTTCTATACAACAAATATATGCTTAAGAAAAATTAAAACGGTTGGGGACTACATACGGGACTATACACAGGGATACTAATGCAGCATGAAGATCGTGGTCTTCTGCTATTTCGATCGACGATGTGAATTCGCAGGCTCCAGCGGCGCTGTTGATTCTTCACGAGAAGAATGCCAGGGGCGTTGGGCTTCAATGATCTGTTGATTTCTGATGAAATACCAGATGATTGGAAACTCTATGTAGGTGTTAATCCTCCTAGGATAACAAAATACAGTAGATAAAATAAAAAAAATTTAATAATCAATAATCTGAATAATCAATTGGTTTACAGGCCTATTTATAGACAAGAGAATCCTTAATAAATTAGAATCTCAACTAATTATCTAAATATGTAAACTATGATCCTAACAGATTAACTAAATCTGCAAAATAACAAACACATCTTTATTTAATCCTAACTAATATTCAAATTTGAATTTAAATTCAAAATTCAAAATTCAAATTCAAATCCTAACTAAAAAAAATCATATCTGAATGATATCTGAATATTAACTAATCCTAATTATCCAGAAAAGATATGATAAATCTAACAAATAAAACTAAAATACTAATAAGTATAAATCATCTAGAATCCTCCATATGGTGGTTCTCAACATTGATTGAATGGTCCATAATTGTGATGCATCATTCTCTCCCTCTTCAGAAAAACATTGCTTGAATGGTCCTCTTCAGATAAACTAACAGGCCTATTGATTGATTATGCTGCATCATTTCTTTGTGATTTTTTAAATCTGAAAATCACAAAGAAATTCATATTTAATCCTAACTAATAAATCACAAACAAACTTCATATCTAACCTAACTAATATTCAAATTCGAATTCAAATAATTATTTGAAATTCAAATCTAAATATAGTAACTAAAACAAATAAAATAAATCCTAACAAACTCTAAAATTGCCAAAAAATAGTAAAAATAATAAAAATTGTAAATCATCTATAATTGTCCATTTGATGGTCATCAATGCCAATCGAACCATCCATGATCGTGCTGCATCATTTCCTCAAGTTTGGTTGAAGAAGTTGGTGATGAAGTCCAAGCAATTGATGACGCGATTCACCAACTTTTATGCAACTAGGGCCCACCTCGAATGTCTGTGGCCAACACCCCTTGTTTGATTTTGCTGTAGGTAATCGAGGAGTTGTAACCATGATTTCATAAGAGAATGGATCCTCAAAATGATGGTTGCACGTGTGAAATGCTTCTCGTGTGAATTGAACGGGGTCAAATATTTGAGCGGATTTCTAAGGTTTGGACTCCTCCATCTCTTCATCGAAGATCGGTGGAATATATGTTTCTTCAATTTCTTCATCAAAGATTGGTGGAAGGTTCGTCTCTTCAATCTCCTCATCGAATATAGGTGGAAGGTTTGGCACTATAATCTCTTCATCGAATATAGATGGAAGGTTCGGCATTTCAACATCTTCATAGAAGATGGGTGGAAGGTTCGCCTCTTCAATCTCTTTGTCGAAGATAGGCGGAAGGTTTGCCTCTTCGAATAGGTTGTCGAAATCACCATCAATAGGCTCCTCCACAAATTGTGGAGTTGTTGGTTGTTTTTGATGTCGGATAAGCGCCATTATCTTCTCCATTTGATTGGTTAACGCATCAAGTCCCGCATCCATTCAGTGAATGACTTATTGTTCTATGTCATGGATGTACGGCTCTCCCATGGGAACCTCGCGTGGAACCGAACGTCTCCTTGATGACATTTTTTATCTCTCTCTCTCTTCTTTCTTTTTTTTTTCTTTTTTTTTTTTGGTGGACTGGAATGAAAAGAATGATATGTGGGGTTGGGTATTATGGAATGAAAACTTGGGTGTGAGAGTTTAAGTGAAATTTTTCCCTTTTTAAAAAAAAAATTGAAAAAGTGATGTAATCGGTTGGGGGAGGAGGTTGTATGGGTTGGTTGATTGATTTTTATTTTTGGGTGTGTGTTTGGGGTTGTACAGATTTGGTGGGATGGAATATCATGGATTTTTTTTTGGATAAATGAAATGGATCACAAATTATCTCGACGAATCGACGAGTCTCTTATACCAACTGATGCAGCGTGAAGATCACGCTCTTCTGCTAATTCGATCGATGATGCGAATTAGTAGGCTCCAGCGGCGCTGTTGATTCTTCACGAGAAAAATGTCAGGGGCGTTGGGCTTCAATGACCTGTTGATTTCTAACGAAATAATAGATGATTGGGAACTCTATGTAGGTGTTAATCCTCCTAGGATAACAAAATACAGTAGATAAAATAAAGAAACTTTAATAATCAATAATCTGAATAATCAATTGGTTTACAGGCCTATTTATAGACTAGAGAATACTTAACAAATTAGAATCTCAACTAATTATCTAAATATGTAAACTATGATCCTAACAGATTAACTAAATCTGCAAAATAACAAACACATCTTTATTTAATCCTAACTAATATTCAAATTTGAATTTAAATTCAAAATTCAAAATTCAAATCCAAATACTAACTATAAAAAAAATCATATCTAAATGATATTTGAATATTAACTAATCCTAATTATCCAGAAAAGATATGATAAATCTAACAAATAAAACTAAAATACTAATAAGTATAAATCATCCAGAATCCTCCATATGGTGGTCCTCAACATTGATTGAATAGTCCATGATCATGTTACATCAGATGCACATATCATTTTCCTAAGTGAAATCACCTCAATAATTCAAGTGTTGGATTTTTTAATGTGGTCTTGCAACTTCCACACTTTGATTTGAAAATCCTGGATCAAGCAATGCAATATGTAAAAGTACATGGTGATGGTGATGATATATTTTACTTTATTGATTGAGTCCATCAAAATGGATGGTCAAGATTGACTACTTAAAGATGCATAAAGCTATACAGTGTTTTGATGGAAAACACATGCTAAGTTTACGCGAGTAAAGAGGGGATCCCTCTCCTTAACTCACGTAGGGCTCACAATGAACTTGCTCTCTTATTCTCGATATAAAAAAAAAGGAGAGGGAAATTGAGAGGAAGAAAAAGTCCATCAATATTAAGTGGGTCTAAGGGAGAGAAGATCACTCTTTAAGTTTAAAATCAGATTTTCAGGATTTCCAGGTATGTCTTTATGTAAACAACACTCTTTCCCACTTTAAATCTGAAGCTTCACAGTTCTTTCAAATCTGAATTTATTGTGTTGATCTATGGGTTTAATCCATCATTTAGTATCAGAGAAAACACATTTAAGTTCAGATTTGAATGGGTTTTCAGATTTTGGGATTGTTTGTATAAACTAGGGTTTGCTTGGAGTTCTTTATAAACCCTTGTTTTAAGTTTGATAAAATCCTTTGTGTCACGCCCCAGGGCGGCCGTCCCCGGGACGCGGCAAATGTATATAAAATATCAGAATCTACACAGGAGGTCAATAATATATCATATACAAACAACCAAAATGACACCCAAACAATAAAGGGGCTGACATGATATATACACCAAATGCGGAAGCAAAAGACTGAATCTGTAAATAAGCATACTACAGACTCGATACTCAATCATCTGTCCTGTGAGAGCCAATATACACAAATACAACTGAATATATATATACAAACGCATGCCAAGCACGGAAATGAAATACATACAGCCAAGAAGGGATGCTGATAGCCTCTGGTACTCGCGGAACGTAGCGTTGCTCCGCTACTGAAGGAATCCCTCGGAAAGCTCCAACTGCTGCTCCGGCTCCAGCTCAGGCTCAATGGCAACTGGAGAAAAACATATGCGAGGGGTGAGCCACACGCTCAGTGAACAACACAACCCATGCATCACAGACAATATTGACCACAATTCAGATCTTAATAATCCACAATCTCTTATTTACAACCACAAAATGGTAACAAATACTCAAACCAGTGGGTCGCTCAATCGCCAACCCACTACACCCTCACCCTCACCCTTCAATGGGTGACATAGGATTTTGGGACTGATAATCATCCAATCACAATACCAGTGGGTCGCCCATCGCCAACCCACTACACCCTCACCCTCACCCTACAACGGGTGACATAGGATTTTGGGACTGACTAGGCTGTTGGTCACCCTTGGTCCACCGATAGTCTCTCCTCCACTCCGTAGGCCGTTTGGCCACTCTCACGTTCAGCACAGTCCGAAACCAAATCAGGAGGTGCCTACTGATGGGAGCCCTCACCCACAACTTCAGCACAGTCCGAAACCAAATCAGGAGGCGCCTACTGATGGGAACCCTTGGAAGGGACGGCCTTTCTAACGCTGGGGCAGCCTCTACCGGATCCAACGAAGGGGACAAAACAGCCTATCCATACGCATATGATCCACTCGGATCCGCCGACAACGCATCTCTACAACTCTAATGTCCTGAATTCCTCAGAATTCCTCCAGGGCGCATAACCAAGATGCGGGGAACATACACAATAATTAGCAAGGGTGGAATATCATTGGGGGAAAGAAACTTGGGAGGGCAGCGTGAGTTCCCGATATAGGACACCCCGACAACCAAACAAGGAACACGGAGTACCCTAGCCCAGGTCTCACCGCTGTCCTCGCGAGGCCCCTCCCCTATAATATTCACTAATTATGCTAATAATCATATAAGGGGTAAATCATTAATTATCAACTAAAGATATAATATTATTGGGACAAGAACCTTGGGAGGGCAGCATGAGGTCCCGATACAGGACATCCCGACAACCAAACAAGGAACACGGAGTACCCTAACCCGGGTCTCAATGTTGACCTCGCAAGGCCCCTCCCTATAATATTACCTAAGGCATGCATTTAACATACACTAGCATTTAATTTAATAAAAAACCAGTTGGACACATGCATAGGCCAAGGCTTCCTAGCATGAGAACAGGGGGGAACATGATGCATGGCTCATACAAATATCCTAAGGGTGCAAGTCCCTAACATACAAGTCTAGGGTGGCATGCATTCTACACATAAATCATGCTGCATGGATTAATATTTATAACAGGCTAATATACATCCATGGTGCCCCAGGGGAGGGCAATACACTCCCAAGTGAGTAGTATGCCTCCCTACTGGGTTGGATTGTCCCACTCACCGGAATCCGGGTCGTCGCGCGACCGTCCGTCAAGATCTGCAAGACAGGCATTTATACAGTGAGTAAAATACATAAATACATAAAAAATACTCTAAAATACCCAACACTCGGACAAGCGTACATACGGCCCGTACGCACGCGAGTCCGAGCATCCCGACTCACTCCCGAACCCACCGGGCAGCCGCACGCACGGCCACCCGCCCCGGGCGCACAGCCGAGCCCCGGCCCACGCGCCAAGGCGCACTGCCGAGCCCAGCCCGCACACCCGGACACCACCGGCGCACTGTCGCGCGCCTGCCCGTGCGCCCCGACGCACTGCCGCACGCACGCGCACGCTCGCGCGCGCCCGTGCGCACCGCGCGTCCAGCCCAGCGCGCCCCTGCGCGCACTGCACGCACGCCCCAGCACGCGCACACACTGGTCCCCAGCTCCGCGCCCAGGCGCATGCCCAGGCGCCCTGCCCAGCACCCAGGCACAGTGCCCAGGCGACCTGCCCGCGCGTGCCCGCGCGCACACCCCCACTCGCGCCAGCACCCGCGCGCACCTGCGCACCCGCGCGCGACTGCGCGCCCTACTGCGCCCGCCAGCGCCCAGCGCCCAGCACCACCCGCGCCAACCCGAGCGCACGCCCGCGCGCACGTCCGCGCGCACGCGCGCGCTCGCCCTGCCGCTGCACGCCCGCTGCGCCTGCCTGAGCGCTGACTGTGCTGCCTGCTGCCCGGGACTGCCACCCAACCTGTCCGGACACCTCTACCACCCACCTCCGGCCACCCCAAGGCCTCCGACCACCACCCCACAGCCCTCCGATGGCCACCCACCGCCGCCGACCACCACCCAACCTCATTTCCACCCTCCTAACATACATCTAAGCATAAAAAGAGAAAAAAGAGGGCTTACCAAGGGGAGGAAGGGAAGTCCGGTTGCTCTCCGCGCACCGAAACCTCTCCCAAAAGGCTTCCAACTCCCGGATCTCTCTTGGCCCTCGAATTGGCCCAAAACAGAGGAGAAGAGAGGGCGGATGGAGGGGCAAAACTCACCGGAATCCGGATTTGAAAGCACCGGGGTGTAGATCGGGACCCGATCTACACTTTCTATGTTTTGGGTTTTTAGGTTTGAGGGCTCTAAGGGGCTCAAATCAAAGAAAAGGAGAGAGGGGAGAGAGAGAGCTCATTTGGGAAGAAGATGAATAGTGACAATCAAATTTTAGATCTCACTTATATAGCAAGTCACTTAAAAACCCGGATACGCCCCGAAACTGTGAAATTTTGGAAACGTTACCGGAATTCGACGAAATTTTCGTGAGAGGCCTAAAATGGCACCAGGACACCAAATATGCAGTTAGATTTTCAATCGGAGTCCTCTAACTCAGGGCGATAGCTAACAGTCCAAAAATTAGCGGTTCCGATCGAAAACCGAAAAAAATGAAAAACTGCCAGAACGCTCCAACGGTTACCAGCAAGCTAAAAGTGACACATATATAACACTTTGATTAGGGTTTTTCCATATTCAAATCAGATCTGAATATTAGTATTTAATTTCTCATATTTGGTTTTATTTAAGCATAGATGAAACACTACATATCTCATTATTTGATTTAAGTTATAAGTTTTTGTTTTGGGTTCTCTTGACACCTGAATAGAGATTGAAATGATTTTGTATTCAGCCTTACTAGTATATAATGTTGTACTCTGTTTTAAGTATTGCCTATATGGAGTTCTCTTAAAGCTTTAGTCTTTGTTGGCATATAGGTAATATTTTGTGAGAGCTAAATGCAAGCAATGATTATGCAAGCAATGATTATGCATGCAACTTATATTAAGTTTTGCAGTCCATTTAAATGTACAAATGTGCATAAATGCGTATATATATGCAGTTCTTAAGCCATCATTGTTACATGTCATACTTTACTATTTTAATTTTCATTGTTTGTGGGACAACAAAGTGACCATTTACAAGGATTTTAAAATTTTAAAGAAAAGATATATTGATATTTGCCATTTGTATGAATGAACATTTATTGGGAATGCATATTGCACGAAGTTAGTAAACATAATTGATCGACCCAAAGGAGACAATTATGTGAGCCACTTTTTGGGCATAGATGGTTAACATGTGTCTCGTAAATGAAGATTCTTTTAAGCCCAAAGGAGTAAAAGATTTCTGAGTTTATGGTTCATGAGTTAATTAGTCTAATAGGCAAGAGATTTTGCAAAAGGAATCTTTGTTCATTAGGTCTCGGCCCAAAGGAGGGACTTGGTGTGACAAAGATTAGAGTCAATGCAAACAAAAAAAAAGGTGTCTTTATTTATATGCATGAAAATTGAATGTATTGATATTCCTATTCCAGATATGAATCCTGCTGCTATCCATGGTTATCTAACTGGCATTGAGGTTCTTGATGGGACCAATAATGCCAAATGGAGATCTCAACTTGATATTACCTTAGGCTGCTTGGACTTTGATATTGCCATCAGAGAAGATGAGCCACAACAACCCAAACCTACCTCCAGTAATCAAGTTCGAGCCAAACATCAAAGGTGGGAGAAAGCGAATAGAATGTCACTGATGATTATTAAGAGTTCCATAAGTGAAACTATCAGGGGTTGGATCCCTACACCTGAAGCAGCAAAGGAACTCTTGGAAATCATTCAGAGACAACATGCGGGTTCTACAAAGGCTCAAATTGGCTTACTGATGGAAAAATTGGGATCCATCAAATTTGATGGACAAGGAAGTATGCGTGCACACATTTTACATGTAGCAGACCTCGTATATCAGTTGAAGGATCTTGGATTGGATCTGGGAAATGACTATATAGTGTACAAGTCTGTCAACTCTCTTCCAATGGCTTTTGACACCTCCAAGGTCAACTATAATTCAATGGCCCAGAAGTGGAATGTAGATGAGTTAATTGCCCACTGTGTTCAAGAGGAAGATAGGCTAAAGATGAACAAGGCAGATTATGCACATGCAGTTTATTGGGGACCAAATAAGAAGCCTTTTAAGAAGTTTGGAAAAAGAAACAGAAACAGAATCAAGGTTTTCAGCGTACTCAGTCACAACAGATGTTTAGCCTCAATCAGTCAATGACCCTAAACAGAAACAGATTGTGAGGGCTTGTTTCTTTTGCTAGAAAGAGGGTCATGTGAAGAACGACTGCTAGAACTATAAGAAATGGCTTGAAAAGAAAGGTAGTGGCATATCCCTGGTCTGTCTAGAAACATTTTGTTGATGTTCCATACAACACTTGGTGGCTAGACACTAGGGCAAGTGCTCATATTTCTGGTTCATTGCAGGGGTTTCGAACCCAGTGTCGACTTCAGGATGAGGAGCATTATCTATATATGGGCACTGCTGAGAGGTCCAAAGTGGAGGCTATTGGCACTTTCAGTCTTCTTTTAGACACTGGTTGTGTTTTAGAGTTGGAAGATACTCTTTTTGTTCCCACAATGAGAAGGAAACTTGTATCAGTTGCTAGACTTGATGTGAAGAACTACATGTTCTATTTTGGTGATGGGATTTGTAAGATATTTTTTTGTTCTAATATAGTTGGAACTTGTGTTCTTGTTGATAATCTATATCGTTTGAATTTGGATCCTAGTTATGCCAAATCTCTATTGTGTTTTCATGTTGATGCATCTCAGCCTATTAACAGAAAATGTGATAGGACTGGTGAGAATTCATCTCTCCTATGGCACAGGCAATTGGGTCATATTTCCAAAGAACGTGTTCAGAGGTTAATCAAGCAAGAAATTCTGCATCCTATTGATTTCTCAAACTTTGTGGTTTGTGTTGACTGTCTTAAAGGAAAAATGGTTAGAGCAACCAAGAGGGTGCTCATAGAAGCAAGGAGTTGCTGGACATTTTACATACAAATATATGTGGTCCTTTCCCTTCACCATCCAGAGGAGGCCAGAAGTATTTTATTACATTCATTGATCATTATTCCAGATATGGCTATGTGTTCTTGATACATGAAAATCAGAAGCTCTCGATGTCTTCAAAATTTATAAAGCTAAAGTTGAGAATTAGTTGGATAAGAAGATCAAGATAGTACAGTCTGACAGAGGCGGTGAATATTATGGTAGGCATGCCAATGAGGGACAAAACCCTGGACCATTTGCTCTATTTCTAAGGGAGCATGGAATTGTTCCTCAATACACAATGTCTGGTACTCCTGAGCAGAATGGTGTAGCTGAGAGGAGAAATGGAACTCTGATGGATATGGTCAGAACAATGCTGAGCTATTCATCTCTTTCATAGTCTTTCTGGGGGGAAGCTTTTAAGACTGCTATATATATCCTAAACAGAGTTCCCATCAAGTCAGTTGACAAGACTCCTTTTGAGCTATGGACCAACAGAAAGCCAAGCCTAAATCATTTTCATGAATGGGGATGTCATGCAAAAGTTAAAATTTACAATCTGCATGAAAGAAAGTTGGATCCCAAAACTGTCCCCTGTTATTTTGTTGGATACTCAGAGAGGTCTAAAGGATACAGATTTTATTGTCCATCAAGACTGTCACGCCCCAGGGCGGCCGTCCCCGGGACGCGGCAAGTGTATATATGATATCAGTGACAGGAAATCAATAATAAACCACAAACAATCACTAAAATGACACACAGATAAAAACAGGGCTGACATAATATATACACCGAGTGCGGAAGCTAAAAGACTGAGTCTGTAGTCAAAACACACTACAGACTCGATACATAATCAAAAGTCCCGTGAGAGCCAACATGTCATAAATATACACAACAAAAATCCCAAACATAATCCAACTAAGTGCCCAAGCACAGAACATATACGTACAACAGAAAGAAGGGTGCTGATGGCCTCAAAACTCGTGGGACGCGGCGCTGCCCTCTGCTGGTGTAGTCGCTCGGGAAGCTCCTCCCTCAGAGATCACTGAAAAGGCAATATGCGAGGGGTGAGCCACACGCTCAGTGAATAGCACAACCCATGCATACAGTCATATTAACCACATTTAATCAATTCATAAGCCACAAGTGGCATAATATCACCATCTGGGGGTTCGTTCATCGCCGAACTCCATACCCTCACCCTCACCCTCACCCTCAACAGGTGACCTAGGATGTTGGGACTTAGCGGGTTGATAAACATCCATTCATAATCCTGTGGGTCGTCACATCGCCGGCCCACCATACCCTCACCCTCACCTCTCAACAGGTGACCTAGGCTCTTGGGACTGACTAGGCTGTTGGTTACCCTTGGTCCACCGATAGTCTCTCCTCACTCCGCGGTTGTTTGGCCACTCCCATGTTCAGCGCAGTCCTTCCAAGTCAGGAGGCGCCTACTAGTGGGAGCCCCTGCACGGGACAACCTGTCTAACGCCGAGGTAGTCTCTACACGGATCCGACGAGGGGAACAGAACAGCCTATCCATCGCATATGATCCAATCGGATCCGCTGACAGCACATCTCTAAGACTCTAATGTCTCGAATTCCTCAGAATTCCACCAGCGCGCATAACCAGGATGCGGGGAACATGCATTTATTAATCATAATACAAGGGAAAATAGAGACCTTGGGAGGGTAACCTGAGGTCCCGATGTAGGACATCCGACAACCAAACGAGGAACACGGAGTACCCTAACCCGGGTCTCAATGTTAACCTCGCAAGGCCCCCCTTATATTCCCTAAGCATGCTATCTATTATTACAGTTCGCATTTAATTAAATAAACCAAACTAATAGGACGCATGCACAGGTCGGGCTTTCCTAGCATGATAGCGAGGAGGCAGGATGCACGGCTCATGCACAATCCTAAGGGTGCAAGTCCCTATCACACAATCTAGGGTGGCATGCAATTCTACACACACATCATGCATACATGGATTGTAAAATAACAGTTAATACAAGCTATACGCCCCAGGGGAGAGCGGTACACGCCCAAAGCATGTAACGCCTCCCAAACTGGGTTGGGTTGTCCCACTCACCGGGAATCGGGTCGACGCGCGACCGTCCGTCGAGATCTGCAAGACAAGGTATTAACTGGTTAGAATAAATCCACAGTTATCCCAAAAATACATAACACACACAAACAAACATCCAACACCCCCCGGCAACCACCCGCACGGCCGGCCACCACCCGCACGGCCACCCGACCGCCCGGACGCGCCGCCGCGCCTCAGCCCGCGCACTCCGCGCACCGCCCGGGGCTCCGCGCGTCCACCGAGCCCAGCCGCGGCAGCCCGCACGCGCCCCGCACGCCGTGCGCTGGCCCGCGAGCACCCCGCACGCCCCCGCGCGCGGCGCCTCACCCCCGCGCACACCACCTCGCGCTCAGCTCCTCGCCCCGCGCCTCCTCCGCGCGCGCCCCAGCACCCGTGCGCTCCGCCCAGCCCTCGGCCAGCACCTCGGCCAGCCCCTCGCGCGTCCAGCACCTCCGCCAGCACCTCGCGCGTCCAACACCTCGGCCAGCACCTCCGCGCGCGCCCAGACCAGCCGCACCATCAGCCACGGCCTCGCGCACGCCAACCGCGCACCCACCCGAGCAGCTCCACGCGCACCAGCCGCCCAGCTCCCCCAGCGCCGGCCTCAGCGCGCCCAGCACGACCAGCCCCACGCACCAGACCCGCGCACACCCACGCACACGCCGCGCGCACGCACACCCGCGCACGCACGCGCGCATGCCCGCGCGCACCCGACCTGGCGCCGCCTGGGCTGCTGCTGCTGCTGCTTGGCCCGGACGACCTGCCACTGCCCGAGCGCCACCACCACCTCTCCCTTGACCACCGACCACCCTCCAACCACTTCCGACCGCCCTCCGACCACCTCCACTGCCGCCGACCACCCCCAAACACAAAACCACCTCCCTAGCAATCATCTATGCAAGAAAAGGAGGGAAAGGAGGCTTACCGAGGGGAGGGGAAGACGTTCGGTAGCTCTCCGCGCGCCGAAACCTTCCTCAAAGGCTTTCCCACGCCCCGATCTATCACGGCCCTCGATTTGGCTCGAAACAGAGGAGAGAGAGAGGAGGTCGGGGAGGCTAGGATCGTCGGAATTCGGATTTGAAGACACCGGAGTGTAGATCGGGACCCGATCTACACTTCCCGTGCTTTGGGTTTTCGATTTTGAGGGGTGGAGGGGGCTCAAACGGAAGAAAAACGGAGAAGGGGAGAGGGGAAATCACGTCGGGAGGGATGATGAATAGTGTAGGGGTGATTTTTTATTTCTTTTATATAGAGCGCGACTTAAAAACCCGGATACGCCCCGGAACTGCGAAATTTTTGGAGACGATGCCGGAATTCGATGAAATTTTCGTGAGAGGTCAGAAATGGCACCAGGACACCAAATATGCAGTTAGATTTCCAATCGGAGTCCTCTAACTCAGACGATAGCTAACAGTCTGAAAATACGCGGTTCCGATCGAAAAACCCTAAAATTTTTAAAACTGCTAAAAATGCTCCAAAGATTGCCAATAGGCTAAAAAGTGACACATATATAACAGTGAACACATTTTACATATAGCAGACCTGGTATATCAGCTGAAGGATCTCGGATTGGATCTGGGAAATGATTATATAGTGTACAAGTCTGTCAACTCTCTTCCAATGGCATTTGACACAGAACCAAGGTTTTCAGCGCACTCAGCCACAACTAAATGTTCAGCCTCAGTCAGTCAAAACCCTAAAAGAAACAGTTTATGAGGGCTTGTTTCTTTTGCAAGAAAGAGGGTCATTTGCTATCCCTGGTCTGTCTAGAAACCAATTTTGTTGATGTTCCATGCAACATTTGGTGGCTAGACACTGGGGCAAGTGCTCATATTTTTGGTTCATTGCAGGGGTTTTGAAAAGAGTGGAGGCTATTGGCACATTTAGTTTTCTTTTGAACACTGGTTGTGTTTTAGAGTTGGAAGATACTCTTTTTGTCCCCACAATGAGAAGGAACCTTGTATCAGTTGCTAGACTTGATGTGAAGAACTATAGGTTCTATTTTGGTGGTGGTCCTTTCCCTTCACGATCCAGAGGATGCCAGAAGTATTTTATTACATGCATTGATGATTAATCCAGATATGGCTATGTATTCTTGATACATGAAAAATCAGAAGCTCTGGATGTCTTCAAAATTTATAAAGCTGAAGTTGAGAATCGGTGAATATTATGGTAGGCATGCTAATGAGGGACAAAACCCTGGACCATTTGCTCTATTTCTAAGGGAGCATGAAATTGTTTCTCAATACACAATGCCTGGTACTCCTGAGCAGAATGGTGTAGCTGAGAGGAGAAATCGAACTCTAATGGATATGATCAGAACAATGCTGAGCCACTCATCTCTTTCAGAGTCTTTCTAGGGAGAAGCTCTTAAGACTGCCATATATATCCTAAACAGAGTTCCCATCAAGTCAGTTGACAAGACTCCTTTTGAGCTATGGACCAACAGAAAGCCCAGCCTAAATCACTTTCATGAATGGGGATCTGCATGAAAGAAAGTTGGATCCCAAAACTGTCCCCTGTTATTTTGTTGGATACTCAGAGAGGTCTAAAGGATACAGATTTTATTGTCCATCAAGACCTAATGAGATAGTAGAACCCAACAATGCCAAATTCCTTGAGAATGAAGAGATCAGTGGGAGACCAGAAGAAAAGAAGGTAACATTTACTGAAGAATCTCTCATTGTGCCTGTTGTTCCTATTCCATAGGAAGATCAGCAAAATTCAGCGCCTCAAGGTGGAAGTCAATGTGCAAGTACAAGTGTCAGAGATTCGATTATATTAAAAAGATCAGATAGAGCCAGAAGATCCACTATTTCGAATGACTTCATTGTATATCTGCAAGAAACTAACTTTGATGTTCCTATTGATGAAGATCCCATTTCTTACTCTCAGGCTGTGGCTAGTGAGAGTTCTGCAGAGTGGATACATGCTATGAAAGAGGAATTGGAAACGATGAAGAAAAATAATGTTTGGGAATCGATTCCTTTACCATCCGGAGTGAAGCCAATTGGAAGTCGATGGGTCTTCAAGACCAAAAGAACTGCAGAAGGAAAAATTGAAAGAAGAAAGGCCAGATTGGTGGCTAAAGGGTTCACTCAAGTAGAAGGCATTGATTTCAAAGATACTTATTCTCCAGTCTCTCAGAAGAATTCCTTTATAATTATTAAGGCACTAGTTGCACATTTCAATCTGAAGCTGCACCAGATGGATGTGAAAACAGCCTTCTTGAATGGTCAATTGGATGAAAATATTTATATGTCTCAGACTGAAGGTTTTGAACAAGGTGACAACTTGGTTTGCAAGTTAAAAAAAGTCTATTTATGGACTTCGACAAGCTTCGAGACAATGGTACATCCGATTCCATGAAGTTGTTACTCAGTGTGGATTCAAAGAGAATCTTGTTGATAATTGTGTATATCTCAAGGTCAGTGGGAGCAGATACATCCTTATGGTTCTCTATGTTGATGACATTTTGTTGGCTACTAATGATTTTGGATTGCTCCATGACACAAAGTTGTTTTTATTGAAGACTTTTGAGATGAAAGATCTTGGTGAGGCATCTTATATCTTAGGCATTGAAATTCGACGTGATCGATTTAAAGAATGCCTTAGACTTTCTCAAAAGGGTTACATCAGCAAATCCTTAAAAGATTTGGGATGGAAAATTGCTCACCAGGGGAAACTCCCATATCTAAGGGTTATAAGTTGAATTTGAACCAATGCCCCAAGAATGATATAGAGTTGGAACGAATGAAAAATATTTCATATTCATCTATTGTTGGTAGTTTGATGTATGCACAGGTGTGTACTCGTCCTGATATTTGTTTTGCTGTTGGAATGTTAGGACGACATCAACACAATTCTGGATGGGAGCACTGGGATGCAGCGAAGAAAGTTCTGAGATATCTTCAAAGAACTAAAGATCTCATGCTAGTGTATAAGAAAGCTGATCCTCTGGAGTTGATTGGCTATTCAGATGTAGACTTTGCAGGTTGTCAGGACAGCATGAAGTCTACATCAGGCCATATTTTTATGCTTGCAGGAGCTGCAGTCACTTGGAGAAGTGTTAAACATAGTTTGATAGCTTCATCTACTATGGAAGCAGAATATGTGGCTTGTTACGAGGCAGGTACAGAAGCAATTGGCTTAAGAAATTTTCTTTCTGGACTGTGCATAGCAGATTTTATTGACAGGCCTATCACTGTGTATTGTGATAATCAAGTTGCAATCAGTTTTGCTAAGAACACCAAGTGCTCTAGTCGTTCTAAGCATATTGCAGTTAAGTTTTATTTTGTCAGAGAAAAGGTCCAAAATTAAGAGGTCTCCATTAGTCGTATAAGCACAGATATGATGCTTGCAGATCCATTGACAAAGGGCTTAAACCCTAAAGTTTTCAAGCAGCATGTGGTTCATATGGGTGTATCTGATTGTTTTGATACTGTTGTTTAGTGCATTGTACTTTTGTAAATACATGATATTTCGTCGTTGCATACATCTTTTGACTTGTTAAATGCTTAAGTTGGAGATGAAATGTTTATGCAGTATAATCTATGTTTTCATGCATAAATGATTATATTGATATGCTTGAATAGCAAAAAGGTTGTTTATATACCCCAAAGGGTAACAAATATGTCTGATAGGACAACAAGAACATAACTGAAATATATTGATGCTCATAAAGGTGTCTAACTTATCAAGGGTACAGACCCTTCATAACCCTATGATTAGACACTCTAGCAAGTTTGGGTCACAGACATGGTTGAGCACCATGATCGGAAGACTTTTCCATCCAGATTAAGTTTGACGTGATTATTTATAATCACATGGTGGTAAACCAGCAAGTATATCTAGAGGACACACATGGACATGTGTGAAACAATCATGGATCAATTGAATGGTATAGCAGAAAATATATAAGGGCTATAATTCCATTCAACCCTCTTAATATGCATCTAAACAAATGCTTGTTAAGTAATGTTGTTGATGTTGTGATCATATTTGTTGTTCATTGATCCATTAACTGATTTATGGATGGCTATGGTCCTACATTACTAATGTTGCTCGACTGGGTAAAAGTTTTATGATGGGCATATCATCACACACAAATTGCATCAAGGTTTTCTAAATAAATGAGTGGTCACTCGACCTATTTTGGTAACTATGTTAAATCCAGGAAGTCTGTTTTATAAGTTTCAAATTTTATTTTGTTTTCTAAAACTTCTATTTTCAAAAGATTTGCAGACCAAGTGGGAGAATGTTGGATTTTTTAATGTGGTCTTGCAACTTCCACACTTTGATTTGAAAATACTGGATCAAGCAATGCAATTTGTAAAAGTACATGGTGATGATATATTTTACTTTATTGATTGAGTCCATCAAAATGGATGGTCAGGATTGACTACTTAAAGATGCATAAAGCTATACAGTGTTTTGATGGGAA
The DNA here is from genome assembly GCA_030737835.1 of Acorus gramineus. Lineage (NCBI taxonomy): Eukaryota > Viridiplantae > Streptophyta > Magnoliopsida > Acorales > Acoraceae > Acorus > Acorus gramineus. The sequence continues at coordinate 27,028,520 of CM060847.1, forward strand.
ACACATGCTAAGTTTACACGTGTAAAGAGAGGATCCCTCTCCTTAACTCACATAGGGCTCACAATGAACTTGCTCTCTTATTCTCGATTAAAAAAAAAAAGGAGAGGGAAATTGAGAGGAAGAAAAAATCCATCAATATTAAGTGGGTCTAAGGGAGAGAAGATCACTCTTTAAGTTTAAAATCAGATTTTCAGGATTTCTAGGTATGTCTTTATGTAAACAACACTCTTTCCCACTTTAAATATGAAGCTTCACAGTTCTTTCAAATCTGAATTTATTGTGTTGATATATGGGTTTAATCCATCATCAAGTCCTTGAATAAATTTCATTTTTGATATAAGGAGTTCTAGATAGCATGTTTGGAATCATATCTGCAAATAAATAAGAATGCTGGGCTTTGTTACAGGCGATTCTTTGATGTTATCCTCAAATGTTTAATCAATTTGGATGGTGTGAAAATGGTCATAAGAACAAGGATTTTAAAGATTAGCGAAAACAATAGGACAATTAATGGACAAAAAAGTTCAATATTATTAATTAGTTGCTTTATAAAATTTTGTTGTTTATTGCTAAAAACAAGGTGATTGCATGTGTTCCAACCTGGCATAAGAGAGTAATTGAATGTATGTGCTTGTCGTTAATCAGGCTTTGTGTTTAATTTGGTAGGGTAAAAATAGGGGGACCTCAAATAAATGGAAAATCTAGATAAATGAAGCACAATAAGAATTATAGTTTAATTTAGGTGGGAATAATTTATCCATTTTTGGAATGTCAAGGAAACAAAACAAGGATGAGGTACTGGAACTGCCAAAACATACAAACTTAATTATTTGTTTTAAGGAGTGATTAGATTCCCTTCTTCATTTTTGTTTTCAATCTCCCTTGCATTGACTCAGTTTCCTTTTCAACCACTGGAGTTATTGAATTCTCAATTAGGTTTATGTGGTAATGAGCACTGATACACTCAGTGTATTTTATAACTTCGTACACTATGGTAGCGTAATATATATTACATTATCATGTTGTATGATACAAAAATATTATTTTTTCAACGCGATAAAAATACTAATTTCAGTATATATTTTTTTTTATTATTGTTGAAAAAATATGTTTTTTAAAAGAAAAAAATCGATGTAGACTATAATTGAGCTGCACAAAAGGCTAGAAATATCATATTCATTTGATAAATACATGTAAACATAGGGAGGAGGATTATATTGGTTAGGCTCCACTTGTAGTGTGCCGTTATTTTGAATGAATTATTTTCACTAGGTTATCATTTTACCCAAGACATTAGATTCCATTAAACTGTTGGCTTGTCAATGGATTCGTACAGTCGTACTCTTATTCAAATTTTCATTGTTTTTGTTCGCGCATATACTATTTCTAACTCTTGTTCGATCAAATAATGTAAAAAATTATAGGAATTTTTATATATATACCCTTATTAAATTTTAATTTTATTAAAATACCTTTGTTAAAACTAACCATGCAAAAATATCTCTTGAAAACTTTAAGTGAGTGCGCCTGTGGTCAAATTACGTCTAATATGGTTAATATTTTTCAATTCATTCCGTTATAGGTGTTGAAATGACTCTTGTACCCTCAAGCTATTCGAAGTGAGTTTTTTTTTTGTGCATATATACTCCTCTTAAAATCCGTATTTGCATAATTATTCATTTTATTTTCAGCATTACATAAATATCCCTACAATTTTAATACATCGTGCAAATTTGCCCCTGAGGTTAGTATTCATGAGGATTGATTAAAATATTTCCATTAGCCACTATTAATCACATGTAAATAGTCAAAAATATCCTCCCACACTCTGTTTGGATGGTCGAACTCTAGTTCCTCCTTCCTCCTTCAACCTTATCTCTCTCTTCTTCACGCAGGGTTGAATAGAGTGTGATTTAAATGAGGGGTAAACTGATCATTTTATATGGTAGGGTTAAGAATCTAACCATAGTTCAGTCTGCATTCCTAACAATGATCGACGGACAGCAAATTTGTACAATTTATTAAAATTTTAGGGATATTTTTGTAACGGTGGAAATAACATGGGTAATTCCAAAAATACGGGTTTTAAGAGGGGTATTTATGCAAAAAAGCTTTTTTCCAGAATTAGTAAGGGCATTCAGGTTAATGTATATATGGAGTTAGATTTTTTAACCATAGTTAATTTAGAGTTCTTTACGGCATATGATATAAGGGTACGGTGGTACTCACTTAATGTTTTGGAGGAGTACTTTTGCACTGTTGATTTTTTGCAGGCGTATTTTGATAAAATTAAAATTTAACAGATGTGTATATGCAAAAATCCCAAAATTATAATTCATAACTTTCATTAAAAAAAAGTTGTATCATTTTGAATTTTTGGTATTTAAACATAGGAAAATTTACTTATATAAACCCCATGATCATCTACTCGTCTACCCATACATACAAAGGGAATGAATATGGACATTGAATAATCCAATAAAGAATAGGGAAAAATCCATATAAACCCCTATAAACTGACTGAAATCCATATAACCCCTTGACTTTTCTTAAAATTCATATAACCCCCTGAAAACACACCTAGTCAATCCAAGTAACCTCCAAAATAAAATTTACGTTTATAGATGATAAATATTTTGTGAATATTATGATTGGTTAACTCTGGTAGAAAATATAGCATACCAAAAAAACCTTACAATGTGTTAAAATCTGAAAACTCTTCTATAAATGACAATTTTACCCCACCGGATAAGGTTTTATAATATATCTAAAGAGGGTAAATTTGTCATTTTCATATTATTTTTTACATTTTTAACACATTGTAGTGGTTTTTTAGTATATTGTGTCTTCAGTCAGGGTTAACCAAACGAAATATTCACAAAATATTCGTTATCTATTAACTAAAATTTTATTCAGGTGGTTATTTGGATTTACTAGGTGTTTTGAGGGGGTTATATGGATTTTAAGAAAAGTCATGGATTACATGGATTTCAGTCAAATTAAAGGGGCTTGTATGGATTTTTCCCTAACCCCCGTTTGAAACGGGAATATGTTTTATTCTATGGTATACATTTACCTAAGCATAAGTGAGTATAAATAAGGATAAAGTGATTTTGTGTTTGGTTGTGTTTTGAATTATTCTCGTTGGTAAACGTAAGAATAAATGTTTTATTGTTTGGGTAAAATGTGAATAATGTATAGAAAAGGATTTATAAAAGGTAAAAAAATAATGATAGTTGATTTGAGAGGTGGTTTATAAGAGGTGATGATAGTTGATTTAATAGTGGACCCACATATTTTTTAGGTGGAATAACCTAGGATAACTTTAATTTCAGGATTTATCCAGGGTAAACAAACACTTGAAAATTCTTATCTGGGGTTATCCGGGCTTATCCGAGGTCTTATACCAGAAACAAACGAGGGCTAAAGAATATGTCATTGAATCATTGTTCTGTTCACATTAGACAATGGATAAGTTTAAGTTAAGATATTTTCTCGGGATGTTATTGAGAGGGAAAATGATCCCCAATTGTAATCTATTTCATTGTTTTTATTATAAATCATATACTTTCTCATTGAAATATATGTAGTTACATAAAATGAAGTATATACTGAGACGGGTTAATGTATTTTTTTTGTATTGAAAAAATGAAAAAAAAAATTACGTCATGATCCATGATAGAACACCATATATTATGATAACGCAGTATATATTACATTATCATAGTGTATAAGACTACAAAACGAACTGAGTGTATCAGCATTCTATTGAGAGTTGAGGTGTATATGTTTTGGATAATGTTATGTACATATTTTTTTTTAGTTTCAATTTCAGTCTACATGTGTTTTGAATTGTTTTAAGGGTTAATTGTCCAAATACCCCCGCAGCTAACCCCCAGTATTTCCTGTGCCCCCACCTTTTGGGAAATTTTTTTTTTATCCTTGCAGTAAACACCTAATTTTTTTTCTACCCTCATCGCTTTAATCCCCCCAGCCCCACAAAATCGCAGGTTTACCCATGTAAGTGCATATATGTTTTCTAATACTTGGAGAACACAAAATGTAATTTCTGTAAATATTATCTATAAGTACATTACTATGCATATCATGTAAAAATGCTAACTTACAAAACACTAGAGAACATACGTTAATGCATAATACATGAAAATATTTTATCACAAAAAATATATCAAGTCACTTGAATTCATCTAATGTTTGCATTCCGACATTCTTTTCCTACTCTAATGAACTAAGATGTTATATTTAATCTGATCATCTTCATGTCATTTTGATTGAAATCAAATCCATTGTTACGCCTTCGAGTTAGCAAGCGTACATCATTAGGAAGAAAGCGCAGTTCAAACTATATTAGAGATGCCATAATTAGTCAAACATTTAAACAAATCAAATACCAACAAGTGTGTATAAGAACCACATATATATTAATGTTATGCATTAATGTATGTTTCTCTAGTGTTTTGCAAGTTATCATTTTTACATGACATAATATGCATTTACAGATAATATTTACAGAAATTATATTTTGTGTTATCCAAGTTATAGAAAACATATATGCACTTATAGGGGGGAAACTACAATTTTGTGGGGCTGGGGGAATTAAAGGGATGAGGGTAGAAAAAAATTAGGTGTTTACTGCAGGGGTAAAAAAATTTTTCAAAAAATGGGAGCACAGGAAATATTGGGGGTTGGCTGCAAGGATATTTGGGCAATTCACCCTTGTTTTAATGGTACCTCATATAATGAGTACATGCTTTTACATATATATGTATTGTATAAATGCATTCATTAGAAAATGTGAAAAATGTGTATATAACATCATTAATATGAATATATGCTTCAATAATTTTTTATTGATGTATGTAAGATTAGAATTAGGGTTGAAAAAAATCAATGTGTGATAGCACTCATTTTGTTTTTGATCTCTAGACTGATGTTGTCAACCTTTACAACAAAGAGTCCCCATCTAACGTACTAACTCATTAGCCATCAGATGTATGATTTTGCAATTCGTGCACTCTGCGGAGGAGTAGCATACACTTTTTCAATCACGATATGATAGGGATCTTATCTAAACATGTGCAGAAACTTTAGATTTGTTACAAATTGATGTAACGACAACAGAGATGTAACCACATCTTCAGTGAAAATGCGAAGAAGATATTCAAGAGAAAGATATACAGAGAAATTTTAATTACTCAACACCCACCTAATACAAGCCAAAAGATAATTATAAGCTTCTTTTAAACTCAAGAATTATGATTCAAGTCCCCAGTGATCATAACACAACGATTCAGAGTTTAGCGGTGTTACGGATAGGTCTTGAATTCGAGTCTTGATATTGGCTTTTAAGTCAGCCTAGCAGGAGAAATTTTTGTCTTTGAAACTGAGTGCTGTGATTGGTTTGATTTAAATACACATGCATTACAAAAAAAAAAAAAAAAACTAATTATCTAAACAATAAAATTAAACAACCTGTATTTTAATATGCATCAATTATTTAATTAACCACGACAATTTTAAGTGATATGTATATATTTTATTGAGAAAAAAAATTTCTTCTATATATTAGAGAATTATTCTTGCAAATCTTTTTCAAGTCCCCAAAATGTTTTAATTTTTCAAAAAAAATCTGATTAAATACTTGTATTAACAATACACACACACACACGAATTGAATGTATATCATTTTAACGTAATATATATAGTTGTAGTCTCATATGCATTTATCTTAGAGATTTGATATTCCAAAATTTATACCTTGCATGTTACATCATCCATCAAACACATATATTAATATAAAAATACATTGCACTGTAGAGATTTTTTTAGTAACAAATGATTTAGGAGAAATTAATTGGGTCCTGTGTTTACCCATCTATTATTTTTAAGTCCCTAAAAAGTTTTAAGTTTTTTTTAGATCCCTTCAGTCGGATATTGTTCAAAAATATCAAAAATGCCCTCTCCGATTATGCGAAGATTAACAATGTATTGGGGAGTATTAACAGTGTACTGAAAAAAATTTTTTTTTTTTTTTTTGAAAAAAATAGACATTGTCATTAAGTAGAGTATGACACAACGACTGAAAGGGTGATGAAATGATTAGAAGATATAAAATACAAAAAAAAGAAAAATACATAATAGAAAACATCATCCCCAATGGGAGGAAATGAAGCTTGACCCTTGGCAGATAAGAGACCACCCGAGTAAAAGCAGCCCAAGAACTATTCCTCCCTCAAAGCGGACTATTGATGTCCCCAACGAGCTGCGTGCCCCAAGCCATACTGAACAGCGAGGCCAAGATCCACAAATTTTCGAAATAAAATTGGCGTGTCCACTTCATTCCGGGATAACCACAAAGCTCATCCCTGTTCTGGGATAGCCCTTTGTTCCGGGATAGCCACAGAGCCCATCCCCAGGCAGTGGGGTTCTTTGTTCGATCACCCCCGCTTGTACCGGAGAAACTTAACAATGCATTGGGGAGTATTTACAATGTATTGAAATAATTGGGCAGAGCATTTTGTTCGAAGGTTAATAATGTATTGGGGAGTGCTAACAATGTAATGAAGATATTTAACAATGTAATAGAGAGTGTTAACAGTATACTAAAATAATTGAGTAGGGGCATTTTTGATATTTTTAAACAGTATCTTGCTGGAAGGACCTAAAAATAATTTTTCACCGCTTTAAGAACTGAAATTTTTTTAAAAAATTTCAAGGAATGTAAAAATAATACAGTGAACACATAAACCCCTAATTAATTTTCTCAAACATTTAACTTATTTCAAATCGATATGGATATCAATACGGAGAAAAATAACCTAGAAAAATAATACGTGTACAAAAAAAAAAAAAAAAAGAGACAGATCATCTTGGTTATTTTATATTTTATTACAAGCATCAGCTGCACCACTCAAAAGGAACACACAAAATTAGCTACCCATTTTACAAAGACTCGCACAGGGTCCACCTGATGAGCTCAAAGAGGGGGAGAATATCTTTGGGTAGCAACCACCGGTTCTGGTATGGGTAGCGATTACCGGTTCTGTTACCAGCGGTATATTTTATAATCTCATGTACCTGATTGGACACCTACACTAATTAATGAAGTATACATTGATTATTTTTATTCTACATTCATTATAAAATATATATTTTAAAAAAATATTAATTGTATTTGGGGCGGTAAGTGGGTTTGAAAATAAGATTTTCATTCATCAAAGAGAAATGATATGTCTAAACCCTTGTACAATCTAATATACACTATTTTATTGAAGTATATATTATTATATAAAATTAAATATATACTAAGATAAAACATTATAGTTTTTTTTAAAAAATAATTTTTTTATTTTATATACTCTAATAACGCAGTATACATAATGATATTCTAATATATGGAACATTAAAACATATTAAAAAAAAGGATTTTTTATTTTTTAATTCTTATAAACTATATGATTTAGTGATCAATTTTTCACTTGTTTATATGTCAGTTTAAATCTCTAGATTTAAAAGGTATGTTTCTTATTAGTCTACGTGAGAGACTAATAAGGGTATGTTTTAAATTATTTATTTTTCTTATTAGTCTATGTGAGAGACTAATGTTTTTAAAGGGCATGTTTCTTATTAGTTTACGTGAGAAACTAATAAGTGATTGATTTTTCACTTTTTTATATGTCAGTTTAAATCTCTAGATTTAAAGAGTATGTTTCTTATTAGTCTACGTGAGAGATTTATCTCTAAATTATTTATTTTTTAATATATAAAAATGATTAAAAAAAATACATTTTTTAAATATAAAAATTTAAATCAAAATAGATAAAGAAGTGAACAACCGATCAATGAATCAGATAATATACCAAGATTTAAAAATAAAAAATCCACTAAAAAAAAATTAAAGTGTACAGGTGCGCTTCAGCAAAAATATCCTCACAAGGCTTAAGCAACTAAAAAGATATGTAATTTTCACCCGGTCAGTAAAAAAATATTTAAAAAATAACAAGGGAATTGGTGTCAACTCTGGCTTTCCTTGAAATTCCCCCATTTCTTTAATGCACCTGTCTCAATTTTTCACAGAAACTCCTTTCAAGCAAACCCAATAATAAATCAGATTGCTTGCATTTCTTTCCCACCTTTGTCTCTGACTCCCACAAAAAAAAAAGGTCCTTTGTCCAAACAAAGAGAATCAACCGAAGCCCCTACCATTTGATTTGAAAGGTTTTATCAGAAGAGTTGGATTTCTTCCACTGCAGTAATGGTGAGGCGCCATGGATGGCAACTTCCTGCACACACTCTTCAGGTATGGTTTTCCTCTTTTTTTTTTTTTTTTTTTTTTTTGTTGTTCTGTGATTTTGTTGTTTTTGTTGTCTTGGGCTCGGATTATTTTATTTTGCCTCTTTGTGTTTCAGAACGTTTTAAGTTTTTTCTCATCTGGGTTTTTCTTGTCATGTGAAATGATGATGATTTCCTGTTGTTGATCTTGGGTACATTTTTTTTGTGGAGTCATGGTTCCCCCCCCCCCCTTTTTTAATATTGGTTTTTTCGGTGACTGCATTGAAGTCTTCCTCAATGGGTGTCGATTTTTTTTTTCGTCTGGTTTTTTGATATTATGGAAAATATGGACATCGTCATCGTGTTTTCCTTTCACTCTACACGAACTGTGTGAGGAGGACTGAAAACACTCATCTTTGGTTATATCAAGTTTTCTTAATCCCCAGGTTTTCAACATTGCAATGCATTTTTCCTGCTCAATGTTCTGCATTTTTTAAATTTTTTGTTTCATGGAGGATTGAGGATTCCAGTGTTTTTATATTCCCTTATTTTTTTCCCCCTTTTTTGATATGATTGATTTGGGCCACCTTCCTTTCTCTTCTTTTTTGTCTTTTTTTCCACTAGTTGTTGTAGTGGCATAGCTTTTTTTTTTTTTTTTCAATATCAAAGCAAGGAGGTTTGTGGAAAATTTTGTCAAGGCTTTTCCCTTTTGGGATGTGAATGCACTTGGTGAGTTTTCAAAAAGAGAGTGAATGGTTAATATTTGTGATTGGGCAAGGCGAAACACTGAGGTGCATGGGGCTTTAGGATGTTAATGTATATCATGGGCATAATGATTTAGGGAGATTTTGAACTGTAGGTGGGGAAACTGCTGCATTAGTAACCCTTTTGGTATTTACTTTTCATATTGTTTATCATTAGTCTTTCTTAGTGGCTTTCTTAGTGGAGATATCCAATGTAAATTTTGGGCAACATTCTAACTGCATGGCTCTTGAAATTCAAGTGCTCTGCTGATTATTTAGAACTGTTATGCATTGACTTGTTGTGACTTCAGCCAAAAACAGATCAAGGTCCTTCAGCATGAATTTGATGAATCCTTTGTGCGTCCTTATATTAAGAATGCACTCATGTTGGTGACTAACACACTGTTGAGGTTTTGGATATTGGTTACTGGCTTCCAACAAAATTGATATGCTAGCATGGCCAGATGATTAACTAATAGCACTAAGATGCACGACACCTTATAAATACTTTTTTTTTTCTTCTAATATTTGTATTAGTTAAGGGAGTTTCTAAATGGTTTAAGGTAATATTAAACAGTTTCATAGGTAATCACTACCTGCCTCCAAAAAGGAGGTCTGGTTCCAAATTCCTTTTCTGCCAGTTGTACAGAGGAAAAATCTATTCAAACAAAACAATATGAGGTACAAAATGAAGTTTCTGCATGTTAAGCTAGCTTTACTCTGTTCTTCTCTGCTCAAAGTTGTTCGCTAGACAACACCATTGGTAACACTCAATCCTTGCTTGATCGACCCTACCACCTTCCATAACACATTCATCTTTTACATAAAAGAGAAAAGGAAGTGCGGCATTTCAAGGTCTTGGAAATGATGGTGAAAGAACAAAAGCTATTTTCTTAATCTATAGCGAAAAAGAATGTCTTAGTATAATCGTACTTTTGTCTAGTTTCTCACTCGTAAAATCAAGACAAATTTGTTTAACCATTACATGGAAACGATATTCTCATTTTATTAGAGCTGGAATTTAATGGGTTTGTTCTCCTTTCCATCACTTTATTTTTATTTTTTTTACATAACAAACTTTTTTTTCATGCTGACTTATACACATACTTCATTGTTCCATGTTCTGTACTTCTGTGTGACATTTGTGTTTCTTTATGTACTGTTGGTTGAAATCATCAGTTTCTTTGTTAACATTTTATTTTTTTGACAGGTTGTTGCTATTACTGTATTCTTTTTGTTAGTTGTGGCATATTATGCCTTCTTCGCGCCATTTCTCGGTAAACCGATCTTTGAATACATTTCAGTTGCTGTCTACACTCCTGTGGTATGTAAATTTATCCTTTTTATATTGTATGAAGCCTGCATTTTTTTAAAGAGATCATGGTCATGTTCTTACTTCATTTTTTAAAATTACAGGCACTTGCAGTCTTCATTCTCTATGTCCGTTGCACCGCCATTAACCCAGCTGATCCTGGAGTTATGTCAAAATTTGATTCCAATATACCACAGGATGATGTTGTGTTGCAAGGAATCAAGTTGCCTAGTCATTTTGGTGAGATTGGAATTGAAACACGGTCTGCATCATCAGCGTCTAGGAGTTCCATAGCAGCCAGTTCTGTTAAAAGAGATTCAGCTAGATTGCCGGAGAGAGTAGACATCCCAATGGGTGGCCCAAGAAAGCAATCTCCATCTTGTTGCATTGGAGGACTCTTTTGTGCTATATTTGTGAAAGAAGATTGCCGCAAACATGAAGAGGTCTCTGATCAACAAGGGGCAGGAGAAGATGCATTGTGTTGTACATTGTGCAATGCTGAGGTACCTCTCTTATTGCACACACTGTTTATAGATCTTGTTTTGGCTGCTGAATGCACTTGTTCTGCCTTGTTTTTTGGGTACCCAAACAGGCAATTTTTTCATATCCTTTAATGTTGTGTGTTTGTTTTCTCACATTTTTGTGTTAGAATATCCTGCAAATCCATTGGACCAGATAATATTGGGGGTATTCGAACTATTTTTATTGACTTCCAGAAATAAAATATATAAGTTATTAAAATATACATATTGCTCATGTCTATATTGATAAAAATCTCTGTAATTAACCTAATTGTAAAAAATGTATTATTTTTTCCCTTTGGGTGCATTGCAAAAATAATTTTAATTTTCATCATATAATAAAATCTCTGCCTCACATTCTTACCATTTAATCTATTTTTTTTTATTTTTTTCATGCAGGTACGCAAATTCAGCAAACATTGTAGAAGTTGTGATAAGTGCGTGGATGGATTTGACCATCATTGTCGGGTATAGATTAAATTTTGTAAAGTGATATGCTTTAATAAAACTTCTTTTGTTTCTTACAAATATGCGTTAAACTCTCATTTGTTTCTTACAAAGCGTCCTGCCTACAGTGGCTTAATAATTGCGTGGGGAGGAAAAATTATATGACATTTATATCTCTTATGGCAACAAGTCTCATATGGGTATGTATAAAGTTCAGATGCGATAACCTACATATTCTATTATTATTATTATTATTTTTTTATTTTTTTTTGAAACAGTGAGATTTTTATGGATGTGTTTCTTTTCTACAGCTTGCAACTGAATTTGGGGTGGGCGTTGCTGTCTTAGTTCGATGCTTTGTTGACAAGAAAGGAACTGAGGAACTGATAATTGATAAGTTGGGAAACGGTTTCTCTCGAGCTCCATTTGCGACTGTTGTTGTAAGTAATCAATCAATCATAGCACATGATTTTTCTCCTTGTTTGGGGAGCTCTCTACAGAAAGTTTACTTTAGCACCTTTTGGTCTCAGTTCTTGAAACCTTTCTGTGCTTTGCTTGATTGTAAAAAAGTGCAACATTCTTAAAAATAAATATCCACCCTTTCCACTTAGGCAATATACATCCCCCACTTCCTAATGAATCTTTCTGCGGCCTGCCAAATATGTTCAACTGTAGGTGTAGCACTTTTGAACATCACCTGGTTCCGAGCAAGCCAAATCGCCCAAACATTTGTTGGCATTGACATGCTAAATGTTTGTTATGTAGTAGGATGTTAAAGCTTGGACCAAATGATTTGGCATACAGGGAATATTGATGTTGATAATGTACTTTTGTTTTGATAGTAGACTCGTATAATGTTCATTGACATTCACACGACAAGCTAAAAAGGAATTATTTCAAGATTTGATCTCTAGTTTATGAGATATGGTAGTCCCAAATTGCTGCTTGGCAACCCATTATATGAGCATGAGTATCAGTAACAAAAATATGGTTTTTTCGGCATGCTTGCATAGTCCTACCTGTAATTTGTCTGTAAGACAACATGTTTATCAACTCTGACAAAAAGAGGAGAACCCATGAATACATTTTTTTTTTCATGTTTTGTTTGGTGTTTGAGATGGAGGTCTCATACTGAATGCTAAACATAGCCCTTAACTCTTCCAGAATTTGCTCAAGTAGACCAGCCACATGAAAGCAGGAACCTTCAGTGGAAACCTAACTCTCCGTATCACTGTCTATATGCGCTGTCTCAGGATCTTTTCCTACCCTCCTGTTTATCATGTAGACCTGAACTTGCCCTGTATCCCTTACATTTCTCCCTCAGATGGCGTATCTCTTCCATTCTCACAGTTCCCTTGAAATATTTTTCCTTGGTGAAATCTCTTCAAAATTTTGGTTTCCTAGATTCTTATCTTTATATAGAGAGAAATTTACCAAGCAGGTTGATTAGGAGTAAGATGCATAAAATGTGCAAATCATTCAGATCCATGGATTACTGGACAGAGTGAGCCTATTTTATTCATGTGCTTGATTTGTGTCTTTGTCTATTCCCAGCACTTCACACAAAACATGAGATGCCCATTGAGCTTGAGAACTTTAATGAGTGTAATATTTATCTAATTTGTACTGTGCAGGCCATATGTACTGCAGTCTCACTTCTGGCGTGTGTTCCCTTGGGAGAGCTATTCTTTTTCCACATAATATTGATAAAAAAGGTCATGCAACAAGGACAATGCTTGTTTTAGTTTAACTCGCCAATATACCAAATTATTATAATTCAGAAATTCAATATCTTTTGCTTCCAACTACAGGGTATTTCAACTTATGAGTATGTTGTCGCTATGAGGGCGATGAGTGAAGCACCTCCTGCGTCAGCGGATGAAAATTATCCTCAAGTTGTGCCTTATTCTCCAAGTGGTTCTGCGACAACTGGAGTAAGTGGTGGAAGTTCTCGTGGCCTTTCGTATAAAGGTGCATGGTGTACACCTCCAAGAGTATTTGTTGATTATCAGGTATGGGAGTCTCTGGTACATGCATTATACATATCTGCCAAATCTTCCTGCTAATTATTCTTCTTGTGAAATGTAATTGTTTTTTATGAACTTTTGTGTGTTAGGCGGAACTGAACCTTTTTCTCTCCCTAAGATCTCCTACAATATGTAAGAGCATTATTTAATCAACAGATATGATTGAGATCGATCTCATTGTAAGTTCAGCAATCATGTGCAAATCTTGGAAAATTCTGACTGGTTTAAAAGTTGAGGAAACCAGCATAAAGTCCAATGATGTAATGTTAATTATACCTAACTCTATTATTTCATTGATTATTCTTTATTATCAAAGTTAATGGACTTTTATTTATGAGATATACATAAGGATGCAGTTGTATTGTAGCAATTGATGCTTTAATGGAGTTGAAACAAATCTTAAGTCGGATCATATAATGGATGGTTTCCAGGTTTCAATAGAAAATATTAATACAATTTGATACGCAATTCATAATACACTCCTTTCAAAGATAATTCATAAAATTTCTTATAAACCAGGATGATGATGTAAATAAATAAGTTTGTGATGATTTTTGTGGCAGGACGAAGTTATTCCTCATTTGGAACCTGGAATGGTACCCTCCACGATCGACCCAGATGCAGCTGGATTTACGGAGAGAGGATCCAAGATGCCCAAGAGGGCTGTCCGAATCAGTGCTTGGAAGCTTGCTAAGCTAGATACCAATGAAGCCCTGAGAGCGGCAGCCAAGGCGAGGGCATCATCATCCGTGCTTCGACCTCTTGACGGACGTACAAATGCATATGCTGACCATAGTTCAGTAAGCGGCAGAAGCAGCATGAGCACAGATTACGGAACGAACAGAGATGCCAAGAGTGAACACAGATTGACTCCAATGATGGATTCATATCCACAAAGCCTGGCGAGCAGGGAAGACTATGATGTGGGTACACGGAGTGTGAGTAGCTTCAGCAGCCCTGGTCATATTCACGAGTCTGTCACTCTCAGTCCTCTTCCTTCGGAACATCCATCACTGCCTTTTAGCCCAGCAATTGGTACCTCTAATTTGCAAAGGCTTTTCCCTGATCGGTCTATCCCTCAAAGACTTCCCCCAAGCCATCTCAGCCACCCAAATCCTCAGCCCACTGTTGGAGGATTTGATGATAAAATCTTTCAAAGAATCACTGCAGAGTCTTCATTGTTATTGGGTCACCCTGCTTCATTGGTCAAGGAAAGTAACAAGTCATCAGTTGTTTGGGACCAGAAAGCCGGGCGGTACGTGTCAGTCCCAACATCTTCTGTGGAAATCTCGTCACGAAGTTCTCAAGCTTCATTGATGAACCGTCCTTTGGAGACAGGTGTCTATGCGAGGAGAACGATTCTTCCAGATGCTTATTCTCCATCATCATCATCATCTGTTAAGGCTCCTCCTTTGCACCAGTCAGAGAAGTTGACATACACCGGACAATCAATATTTTTTGGAGGACCACTTCTAAGTGTGCCATCTAAAGAGTATCCTAGAAATGAGACTGATGGAGGGTTAAGACTTCATCATGAGAGAGACTCTAAAGGAGCATCATCTCATCAGTTCCCAGTGTTTGCTCCTGGGGTTGGGCCAAGTAACCCGTCGCTGACAGGCTCATCAAAATAGTTCGTAAAGCTGGGATTTGCGCAACGAATATTATTTTTCACTGCGAGTTAAAGCTCAGCTGATTGGCTTGGATGGCTTGAATTCTGAGATTGGGTTGCTGAAGCATTTCAGGTTTTGTGGATTTCTCTTGTTATGCACCACGAATGAACATAGAGCGGAACAACAGGAGTCTTGCTATGGATGAGGCCACCTTTTGCCTGATCAGGTGGTTTCCATGATATTTTGTAACCTGTCTTGTACCTGACATTGGTTTTGCCTCTGGACAAAGAGGATCTAATTCAAGTCTCTGAAGAACATGTTTGTTTCTGGGGAAATTTGCTGTTAGATGTTATGTATTCGCAAAATTTCCTGTTAGAGGTTTTTTTAAAAGTTGTCAGTATGGTTTGAGTTGAAAGTCTTCGGATGCAATGATGGGTAAGGGATTCAGAAGAGACTTCACTTAGTTTTCTGAATAATAGGTCTCAGCTGTAGGAGCTGCTCCAAGCTCCAGTAGCTCAGCTGCCAACTGCATTGTGGGATAAGATCCTGTCGGGATTTGCCTTTTGACGAATTCCATATTTAAAAAGCTGAAAATTTTGAAATGTGGATTCAAACACCTTTTCAGCTTTTGATTTTCAAATCCACATGTTTGTCTTTTTCTTTATTATTTATACAAATAATGTTTTCCAATAGCTTAGAACACGAGATACAGAGAATCACCACTTCTTAATTCTAGATCCAAATACAGCAACCTTCCAGAGAATTTGAAATGCTGGAAATGGAGGTGCATTTTAAAATTATGGTTTGAGAATGCTGGACAGATATTTGATCGACAATTTATCAATTCACGTCTAGATCAATGATATTTTTAATCACAAAAAACCAGATTTAATGGACCCAACATAAAATGAAAAAAAAAAAAAAAAAACTGGGTCTAAAGGATCCGATTTCTCACTGTAGGTTTTTAGCAAAATGGCTGTGGGTTATGGGTGCCATTTGATCGATTTGATTCAAAATTTTACAAATTCAATTTGAACTAAACTATATTCACATATAACTCGAAAACCGAACTAAATTGATATGTTAAAGGTGGATAAATTGGTTAGAGTTTTTTTGGAGGGTTGATTTACAATTTACATAAATACCCAAATAATAAGATTGATTGTGTAAATTAGTATATTCATTTTTTTTTATGAATATTAGTGATATAACAACAATATAGTTTTTAATATAAAAGAATGATCTAAATGAACAGTGATTATGAATAATCATATGTTTTGTTAAAGAATAATTATTAGGAGAATATTATGTCATTATTATCATTATTGTAATATTATTAGTTTCTTAGTTTTCTTAGTTTCATTTTATGGTATTTTAGGTTTTCCTCTATGTATTTATAAATAGAGCTTTTGGCGCTCCTTTAATATAATAACAAGAATTCCATTTCATTTATTCTAACATGGTATTAGAGCTTTCACTTTAAAAATCCTAGATCCACAAAAACTTCTCTTTCTCTTCACCTTCTCAAGATCCAGACGCTTCGCCGTCAGTCGCCTTGTTCATGCCCTCGGCGGTCATCCACATGCATCTGCACACGGCTCCATACGCTGCTCAGCTCCTCTGCGCTTCTCCATGCACCACCATGCGATTCTTGGCATCGCCGCACACCGTTGCGCGTCTCCCCAAGCCACCGCACACTCCCTGCACCTCCCCAGGCCACCGCGCATCTTCCTGCGCGTTACTGTGCGTCGTCACCATCGGCCCTGCCAGCCCTGCCGTCACGTCCTACCAGCCCTTCTGAGCCGTACTTGGATTAGCCCTTCCACGTCACACAGCCTTGCCCAGCCCTGCCTGGATCTCCCCTGCCGCGTCACACAGCCCTGCCCAGCCGTGCCCGGATCTGCCTTGCCGCATCACGCAGTCGCAACTGGATCTGCCCTGTCACGTCGCGCAGCCCTGCCTAGCCGCGTCTGGATCTGCCTTGCCACGTTGCACAACCCTGCCAAGCCGTGCCTAGATCTGCCCTGTCGCGTCTGGATCTGCCCTGGTGCGTCACGCAGCTCTGCCCTGCCGCGTCTGGATCTGCCCTGCTGCGTCGCGCAGCCCTGCCTTGCCACGTCTAGATCTGCCCTACCGCGTCGCATAGCCCTGCTTGCTGCGTCTGGATCTGCCTTGCTGCATCGCACAGCCCTACCTAGCTGCGCCTGGATTTGTCGTGCCAGGTGCCCTACTGCGCCCTCTCCTCGCGCATTCTATACGAGCCTCTTCGCACTATTTGCACCGTCCACATGCATGTTCGGGCCCATCTCTATGCCCGTCCGCGCTCCTGTCCTTGCCCCTCCCGCGCCGTGTAGTGTCCCTGCCATGCTTGCAGCGTCCCTGCCATGCCCCTGTTGCGCCCCTGCTACATAGTGTAGCGCCTATGTCACGACGTGCCGTGCCCTGTCGTGCCGCTCGTCGCTGTCGCCAGCCTCTACCACCTTCTCATTTTTGTGTAAACTTTAAGGATTCTAAACTTCTACCATTTAGAGTTTGGGAGGGGGTGTTAAAGAATAATTATTAGGAGAATATTATGTCTTTATTATCATTATTGTGATATTACTAGTTTCTTAGTTTTCTTAGTTTCATTTTATGATATTTTAGGTTTTCCTCTATGTATTTATAAATAGAGCATTTGGCTCCTCTAATACAATAACAAGAATTCTCTTTCCTTTATTCTAACTTGTTTAAATTTAATTCGGTTCAGTTCGATTAATTGATTTTTTAAAGTAAAACTAAACTCAAACCAATGTAGATTGATTTATTAGTTTTTAATCCATACCCTAACCAAAACCATAAAACAATTAATTGAAACTTATAAAAAAATCGATTTGGATCGGTTCGAATTCGATTTAACCTATTAAAGTTGCACCCCCTAATATGAAGTGTTCGTTGGATGGTCTTTATATAATTAAAATATTAGAGCATGATTATTTATGTAAATAATTTTATAATGTTTGTTGTTTAAATAAGCCCATTATGCTTGAACAAAAGTTTATTTCCTTTTATATTAATTTTAAAATTGATCTTACCAGGTGTGGAGTCTAAAAAATATAAAACTCTAGGATAAAGAGTGAAATTAATTTATTGGCCTCCTGATGTACACAAGATGGAGAAATACTGATCCCTGCTGGGTTCACTTGGAATGAACTTAATATTGCTATTAAGCGGGATGCTGAGGGGACTGAATTCCCTCATGCAAAAAATAGTTCCTATGGGTGTATTTTGTAAAGGCCCTTACAACAAGTTCATGAATGGGGATGTAATGCGGGTCTACCCTGTATTTATCTCCCACAAATGAACCTGCTCTGCCTCATATTGCCTCTTTTTGTAACTAAACATTTTGTATACTTGTACATTTCATAACAGTACATCTTTATTTACCCTCCAAAAAAAGTAGTGAAATGTCTTGTCCTCTTTTAGTCGCTCACGTATTGTCAAAGAAGAGAAAAAAGATGTTGGAAGACCTCTTTGAACTGCAACATTATGTGGTGTCTTCCACAACGTAGCACTCAAGTTCGGGAACACTCAATGTTCAATTGTAATGGTTAAAAAATAATAAGAATGTTATGTATTTTTTTGTTATGAGAGTGCTATTTGTAAGTTGTAAGGTTCACTCACCATACATCACATGATATATATTTGTCACCATCCATGACTCACTCGTGATCGTACATGAATCTCTCATTTAGATATATGCTCCTAAGCCGGTTTATGAGGGTTACGTGTGCCCATGACGTGATGGAACTCTCTGCTAGGCGGCCAACCTTACTCGAATATACTATGTAATTGATGGTAGAGCCTGTACTAGCCCTTATCCGCTAGGAGAAATTGTCGACCTGTAAGGTCAATTAGAGCTCAAAATAATGTTGTGTTCATGACAAGTAACAAATTATGAGTGCATATTTTTATTATTTTATGTATATTTTATTAAATAAACATAAATCTTATTGGGGAAGGATTTACACCGGAGAGTTGTTCCCAAGTAATTTTAACATTTTTCATAAAAAGATATAGATCCCATAAACCCAACTTAAAATGTACATTTTATGTATACGGAACATAGAAAAAAGCTTGAAGAAATAAATTGGTTTTAAATGACATAAATTAAATGAAAAATGTAAGGAGAATGATTCTTATAATCTCTTTCATGGATCTAAATCATTTATTTATTTTGACAAAAAGTTACGTTGTTGGATAAAAGCTAATCGTTGGATAAATAAGAGGGAAAATAATTTATTCCGTTTTATATAAAATAACTGAGATATAGAATGGAACAATTGTTCATATTTTAAAATAAAATAAAGATTTTTTTTGTTTTTATTCTTATTTTTTTTGTTTTTTAAATTTTAGGTCCCGTTTAGTTGCGCGTTTGGGTGCGATTTTGCTTTTTAAAAAGATAAAAAGTTAAAATCGTGCAATCAAACATGACAGCTTTATTCAGAATCGAAAACTGAATTTCTTTTAATTATTCTTTCAAAATCTGTATTTTGAAAAACTCAAAAATATGCTTTTTGGTTGGAATCGATTTTTTGAATTGAAAAATAACTTTCTCTGTCAAACATCAACTGCTTTCAAATATTCATTTCTGAATTAAAAAAAAAATCCCAATAAAAGTTAAAGTCTAAAATCATATTAAAAAATAGTTTTATTTTAAAAACTATTTTTGAATACGTGTTTACACACGGAACTTTAATCATTGTGAATTAAATAAAGGGAAATTAGCATTTTTAGCCCCGGAAAAATAAATATTTACAAAAATAGCCCCCCCACCTGAATATTTGCAAAAACTAGCCCGGATGACATTTTACACTGGAGACGGATTATATATAATCCGTCTCCAGTGTTGCAATTCTAAAAAAAAAACTTTGCAATTCTCACAACTGGAGACGGGTTATATATAACCCGTCTCCAGTGTAAATCCATACCATTTACACTGGAGACGGATTATATATAATCCGTCTCCATTGTAAATGGCCACTTACGGATTTTACACTGGAGACGGATTATATATAATCCGTCTCCAGTGTAAAATACCAGCGGGTCTAGTTTTTGCAAATATTCGGATGGCGGGGCTATTTTTGCAAATTTTCAATTTTCGGGGGTTAAAAGTGCTAATTACCCTAATATAAAATGGTAAGACTTTTTATCCCAAAAAAAATTACAGTGCCCCGAACCATTACGGGGAGGGGGGAGTCTCGTTTGCTCCGATGAAACTCTGCTGAGACAGGGAGGGATAGAACGCGATTACTAGAGGTCCAGAAATGGAGGTTTTCGTGGTGGGCGGGTCTTCCCTCTCTCATCCCACCACACCCATCTCCGTCCATAACTACTCTTCCTCTTCAACTCCTCCCCTCTCTCCGTCTCTATTTCCAAATAAAAACAACAACAACAACAACAGGCGACGCCGGTTACCTTCAGCGTGGACCAAGACCAAGTCGCCGAAGCTTGCATCAAAAGGAGGGGCTTTTCTCTCGCCGTCCAGACGGGCTGCCATCATAGAATTACAAGAAGCTTCCGACTTGGCTTCTTCTCTTTCAAGGTGCTCACATCTGTGGTTGTTCTTGAACATATCAACAAACATGATGGCTTCGGTTTTTTTTTTTTTTATTTCTGCAGGTTGGAAGGGACAATTCAAGCGCAGGGCTTGAACATCGTTTTACGGCATTTTGGGGAGTTGAGAAGATGGAAAGATGTTATTCAGGTTCTTTGATTGGATTTGAATATTACAAGAAGAATAATGTTAGGCACATGTTTTAGTGTTTAAAAAATAGTAAATCTTGACTATTGAGATATATGCTTCGATGAAAAGTAAATGTCGCTCCATTTCAAAATGAATGAACCCATTTTAGCAAAATTTTTTTAAAAATTAATGAGGTACACTAGATGGCTATGCAGGTATATGGACTGTCTGAGGGATTGTTCACGCGACTGCGTGTAACAGTGCTCTTATATAATCGTTACTGTTTTGCACCTTTTTGGCACTAAAACCTATTCAAGGTTCATAGTTATCTATGATTAGCATTTTTATCTGTACAATGGCTCATGAAGCATATATTTTATCACCTAACATGATGGCCTTCTAGATTATTGGTTTAAGACTACACCCAAGTGCTATTTAGCAGTTGCTTATCTACATGTGTGCGTGTGTCTGTATTTATGTACATACATGTACATGCATATACATGCAGACATTGTGGAGGACAATAAAATCAGAAGGCTGGCATTTTTGCATATTGGTCTGGAGTGAGTTTGAATTATCCTTCATTCCCTTTTCTCAAGTTAGTGATTGAGAGAAAATATCAGAAATAGCTCTGAGTATTACTAGACATCTTCATATGATATTGGCGATCGCTTACAAGTATTTATTTATTTTTTAATTTTTTTAATAAATGTTGCAGCTATTTGATTGGATGCAAAAGCATGGGAAGGTTAATGTTGCATCATATAGCAGTTTTATCAAATATATGGGGAAGAGTCTGAATCCCATGAAGGCTCTAGAAGTCTACAATGGCATACAAGATGATTCAATAAGAAGAAATGTGTCTGTTTGCAATTCAATTCTTGGCTGTATGATCAAGAATGGGAAATTTGAGAGCAGCATTAAGTTGTTTGATCAAATGAAGAAGGATGGTCTAACCCCAGATGTGGTCACTTACAGTACTGTATGTGTTCTTTCTCAGTTTATACATTTTTTCTTCGGAAATAAAGAATGGAGTTTTAACAACACTCATAGTCTGAAATTTGTGGTCATATATTTCCCTTCGGCATTCTTCTTAATTAACATCCTAATCCTATTCATTTTTTTTTGGTATATCTAGCTGTTATCAGGCTGCATCAAAGTCAAGGATGGCTTTTCTAAAGCAACACGCCTAATACGAGAACTCGAAAGCAATGGTCTTGAGATGGACAGTGTAATATATGGGACAGTATTAGCAATTTGTGCTTCCCATAAATTATGTGAAGAAGCTGAAATGTATTTCCAGAAGATGAAAGATAGGGGTTGTTCACCAAATTTATTTCATTATAGTTCTCTACTTAATGCATATTCGGTTGATGGTAATCAAATGAAAGCGGATGAACTTATTGAAGATATGAAGTCTGCGGGGCTATTACCAAACAAGGTTTGTTTCATCTTCACTACTCAGTATTGGGTTTCCTTCTGTTTTTAAAACAAATGAATGCTATATATTTAGGCTGCTTGTTGTCCATGTTTTGTGACAACTAAGGTATTTTTTTCTGCCTATACCAAATGATCTGCGTCCATAATGTAACTAGAGTTTCCATGTAGGTCCCATAATTTTCTTCCTCCTGTCTATAAACATCCCTTCGATTTTCTAACTAAGAAGATGGCCTCCAAGTTTGATTTCCCTGACATGGATAAAATTTATTCATTTGGAACAATCCTTCATCACCTATAAATTATTTGTTCCTAGTGAAACAACTGGATGGATTTATTAATTCAAAATGAATCCGTTGAGTAGACAAAAAATTACATATGTTGAGATGTCATTTGTCTGGTGCATTACAATTTTGCAGGTAATTCTCACTACCTTGCTGAAGGTATATGTCAGAGGTGGTCTGTTTGAAAAGTCCAGAAAGTTGTTGGCTGAGCTACAAGCTCTAGGTCATGCTGAAGATGAGGTATTATCAAACTTCTCTTTTAATGACAGAGCTCTTCTAATTTGAAAACCCCCTCGATAAATATACTGATTAGTAGCTCATACCAAGCTTCCATGCCTTGCAAAGATTATGGTATGTTTTAAATGCTTTACCACATTCCACATTTAGAATGCAATATTTGTTGGGGGGGGGGGGGGGGTTGTGCAATGTCAGAAGACTAGGGATTGGATGTGTAAAAGGTCTATTATAAACAAGAAGTAGAGAGGATTTTTCGGCTCCAAAGACCGTTTCACTTGTAAACATGAATATGCGCAATCCTTCATTTTCTTACTTTCATACTATTTAAAATTCCATGAATATTGATTCATTTTATATTTAACTACACACAAAAGGATTGAGCATATATAAATTTTGATATTTCTGTTATATATTATTTTGCACACTTGCCCGGGCATCACACCTTTAAAAGGGGGAATAATAGAAGGAATAACGATTATCCAAGTTAGATAATATTTGATTTTGCAATGCAGCATGAGAGGAAGGGCAAATATTGGGAGAGGCATCGGTGGCGAGTATGGAGCTCGTGATGGCTGGTTGGTGTGGCGAAGAGATGGGCAAAGCGAGGGGTGGCAGTCGGTGAGCAACTTTTGTTTCAGTGTATATCATCTGGGCATCAGGCGGCCTTTTGTAGGGAACCTCTCAGGTGTTGGGTCAGTAGGAGGTTTGGGTGTAGAAGCTTTACTTGAAGAAGAAGAAGGGAGGGAAGGAGGAGGAGGTCAGGGTGGTGCCAGGGAGGTTGGATGGTCTGCTGTTGGTTGTGTATGCCTGGTCTTCTGAGCTGTGAAGATGAGTTGCTTGTTTGGGAAGGAGCATAGTGGTCAAGCGGAAGGGAACCTCCATTTTCAATGGAAAGGGATAAGGGTGTGGGATATTTAATTGTTGGGATAGGGTAGAGCCCTGGTCAGGTGTAGAAACTTTACTTGAAGAAGAAGAAGGGAAGGAAGGAGGAGGAGGTCAAGGTGGTGCTAGAGAGGTTGGATGGTCTGCCGGTGGTTGTGCATGCCTGGTCTTCTGAGCTGTGAAGACGGGTTGCTTGTTTGGGAAGGAGCGTAGTGATCAAGTGGAAGGGAACCTCCATTTTAAATGGAAAGGGATAAGGGTGTGGGATATTTGGTTGTTGGGATAGGGTAGAGCGTTGGTCAGGCTACCTACTGGGATGGCTAAAGATCTACTGTTGGAGGAGAGGTATTTGGATATGAATGGTGGTTCCGTCTTCTTTGAAGATTGTGTTTTTAATTGGAGTGGGGGGGGGGGGGGGGGGGGGGGGTGTTGTCAAGGTGGTGTTACCTGGTATGCTGGACAGAGGAGGCCATTCGGCGATGGTCTGTGCTTTCAACCACTTTAAGTCTTTCATTAAGGAGTTGACAACCAGGGACGTGTTTCTGGTTATTAAGGAGCAAGTGTAGGCATCGAGGGATGTTGTCTTGCCTACTTAGGTGAGGGTGGTCTTGGGAGGGTGGGAGGTGGTTGTGGAAGTTCAAATGGGCGGAACGGTTCCTTAGGTATCATATGCAGAGGCGATCAAAGGGGTTGTATCTATTGGCAAGGAGAAGGTGATTCAGGGAGAGGATAGGAGTCTGAATATGTTGGCTAACTCTTCACCATTTGGTGAGGCCTGTAAGGTGGCTAAGAAAGCTGGAGGGTGGAAGTGGATCGGTAGGGCCTGATGAAGATGACCGAGTTCGCATGGAACGCGACTCAAGAGAGGAAACGAATTGTGTCATGTGGACTCGGGCTAAGTTTAGTGCCCACCCAGGCGTGCCAGGTGGAGGGAGCTGATTGGTCTAGAGAGGGAATGAACAAAAGAAAGCAGAGAGGTTGTGGCTGACACCGTTTTAGTTTACAGGGGGGATGGTATGATAAGGGGACACTTTCTCAAAGAGGAGATGTAGCCTTATATGGAAGATAATCTCGCCACTCCAATCGGATCGGTCCGATCGAACGTAGAGGATAAGAGAGTACTCGCCACCTCCTACGGATTGTCGATCAACAAAAGAAGATAAGAGAAACTCTCGCCACTTGCAACTTGTTCACAATTAGATTACGAGAAGAAAGATAAGAGAGAAAGTTTTCACTCAAGAGAATCCACTCCTAAGCTCACTTTGTAGAGAATATTTTTTAATTAAACTTGACTTGCATTCTCATTCAACTTCGAGAGTTTATATAGGCAAAGGGAGAGGACAAGCCTCATAAAGATCAACAATTTCTATGTTAACTTGCCCCATTCCCATGTCTTTGGAACAAAGAGTACATATTCCAAAACTTTGACCACAAATTACAGGACTTTGTTCCAATTCCAAAACATGGGAATGGAACAATACAATTTACAAGACATTAACTACTTTTGGAAACATAAAACACAATTAACAAGAGCTTGGAAATGCTAATATCAACAACCAAAGTGGTCAAGTCAACAACTATTTTCTTCAAAACCAATTTGGTGGGATTGGGATGCAAAGGGAGGTAGATGCTCTTGCATCATGGTAGGAGAATTTGAGGTCGATGTGGGCATACTTGGTATGGCGTCGAGTCATAATGTCTCAGCCTTCCTGGTGGTTTAGTGAGGGGGGCAGCTGCTGTAGGTTCTGGTAGATGTGGTGACACAGAAAAGGTGAGCTGTGTCTGGAGGCCGCTGTGTCTGGAAGCTGGGTGGTTAGGGTTGTATGTGGTAATGGTTCTCTAGCTGACAGGGTGAAAGGGAAGGTTGAAGAAGAACCTACAGTGCCAGTTGAGCTTGGAATGTTTTCATGATGTTTCGTTGGCCAAAAAGAGTGGCAAACATGCGGCATGAATTGGGGAGACTACACGGAACAGTGTCATTGGTCAGTTGAATGGGGTGGGTCCATGTTCATGGGTCAGCTAAAAAGTCTGATTGTGGTCCCAAGTCTTATTTTGGAGGATGGGCCGTGCATGGAGCTGGGCCTGGGCCCATCAGAAGGTGCAATAGGTCTGGGGTTGGTAGGGTTAGAATAGGCCTAGTGATGGGCTTGATCTGAACAATTCACCTAGGATTTGATGGTGGAGGGGCCCTCAATCAATGGTGGAACGTGGCTGTTTTGTCGGGATGGGCTGGACCGAAAAAAAAGAGAAAGAACTACATACAAAAGGATTGATCTGTTTCGTTTAAAGAACTACATACAAAAGGATTGATCTGTTTCGTTTTATACCATAAACAAAAGATTGATGTGACGAGATTTCAACAAAGGGTATAAACTGACCTAATTGACTGTGTTAGCTTTGAGCTGGGGTTTCCATCTAGGACATGTTTTTTTGTTAGGATGAGTAGCCATGCTGCACATCGCCCTCCATATCTTGATATAGGCTGTTATCGCACATCTTATTGGAGCATTTAACCCAAAGATCCACCTCCATTTTTACCTCTAAGCTATCTGCTATATTCCGCATAATTTGTTTTTGTACAATTTTTTATTCTTCTTCATATTACCCAGCATATTATGTGAGGCCAACCACAGGAAGCTTCTTAATGCCTTCACCCTTGCTTCCCCCACTGAAAAGTCAACATGCTGATTGTGTGGGCCTTGCATAAGGTGGAATAAAAGCAGCTAGAAAGTGATTGTGTGGGCCTTTCATAAGGTGGAATAAAAGAAGTTGAATTCTATCTTCTGTTTCCATCAAAACATGCTGCATATGCCAATGTGTTCCTCTGATCTGCAGCTGATTTTATATTGGGATTCTTCATTTATGTGACCAAATTTTTTTTTATGATTGCTTAATTTCTCTTTATCATTACAGTTTTATCTGTACATTGAGATATCAAACTTTTATTCTTTCTACTATTTCACTGCATTTATTCAATTTTTAATTTGGTCAATGAGCTTACCAGTTGCAAATGAATTGTAGATGCCGTACTGTTTGTTAATGGATGGCCTTGCAAAGGAAGGTCATATCAGTGAAGCTAAAGCCATATTTGATGAAATGAAGGCAAAGGGTGTGAAATCTGGTAAGAGCATTGTCTATACTGATTTTTTCAATCGAACACGTGAAATTATTATGAAGTGCACTCTCTTTTCACATCCCTGTGTCAATGATACAGCCGTGCACATTTTTTATTTACTAATTACTTGAGATTGTGCTTCATTTTATAGATAAGTGTGCTTTGGGAAAAGGAACTTAATATTCTTGCTTATGAACTAACCATTACTTGTTATATTCGAATTGACGTGATAAAATTGTAACTACTATCATGACAATATATTAATCCTTACATGTGCGCGTTATGATTCCAGTTTGAAAAATGACAAGTGACAACTATAATGGACTAGAATTCATGGTATTGTAGGATTCATGTGGCTGACCTTAATTTGTTATGAAATAGGCTCTATTTATGACCTGGATGAGTACAAATACAAATGTTTCAGATTTTCTGTCTGAGTTATTTTTTCATTCCTCAGGTAGCTTTGTCCTTTTTTCTTTCTTTTTAGTACTTTTTTACTTTCGTCCATCTTGTTGCACACACCCCAACCCCCTTTTCAGGAATGGTTGGAGCCCACCACCTGTGTATAACAGCAGAAGCTTCTATAGGAAGGGGAGATGTGCTCAACCTCCAATACCAATAGTATGACCTTACATCTTAAAAATGTGATAAACATGAATTAACATAAAAGATACAATTAGTTTAGATAGATTACAGTACCTTTGCTTCACCCTAGCCATCCAGGTATATACACAAGCTCCTACACTTGCCACCCATTGCATGGATTTGAGCAATTGTTGAAAATCCAGTTGTTCCTTTTCAGCCAGTTGGACTAGCAAAAGGCTATCCACATGAGCTCTTGTTCCTTTGAAATTTCTTCTTGCTTGTCGAGCAGATCCCTAATTTATCCCATGTATGCGTAAAAGTTTAAGGGCTTCATTTTACCTTCTTTATTTCTTTCAAAAAAATGGTTATTTAACATGATCCAAAAATGATCTTGACCATGGGTATTGAATTGGTGGATGATTTGTCGATTTGTAGTTTCAAAATTGCTGTAACATAATAGGCTCATGGTCCATCAGGGGTTGCAGCATGGCATGCAGTCTGATTCATCTTTTTCCTGAATTAAGATTCCATCTAATCATATACAGATGTCTCCAGATCACACTGATCATAATATGTATGGGGGACAATTTATTTTTCATATTGCCTGAATCTAAGATTCTATTCCATTGTCATCTGATCAAAATTCAAGTATGGGTTCTCTTGAAAATTTTGGTTTTCTGAATTTAACTTCCATTTATTCTTTTTTGACAAAAAATGGGAGCTCATCACATGTAATCTTATTAAAAACAGTTGGTAACTTTCTATAAAGAAGGGGATGAAGGCCTTACCTCTGAAATGAAAAAAAGTAGGCATGATGTTTCCATGTAAAGGAGAAACCAAAAATAGAAAGCTTCTAAAACTTTGCCTATGCTAACAGAAAATCCCAGCACGGCTAAGAGAAAAAAGAAATACTGGCATTATGGGTTCCTAAGACATCAAACATAACATAATTTAACTTTCATTTCAATATCCCTAAGAAAAATGTTGCAGATTTGGATGCTTTGGTATGATGTTTTCTGATCAATATGTATTTTTAAGCTCATTGTCTCCGAGGAATCATCATTCTGTGACACATGTTTTAGAAATTCAAATTTTTTATAGCTCATGCACATGGGCTCGAGCCTGTGATATCTTTCAATGCTGTGTGTCCAAAAATTTAGTAAAATGTTCCTCGTATTATGGATTAGATTGTTGACTTATGTTATCATTGGCAATCATTTATGTGTACTTTTATAACTGATATCCTTTTGGCATGTGTGGACAACTACTACAAATGTAACATTTCTTTTGGTTGTTAAACCAAATGTAACTTATTGGGCTAATTTCAATTAGATTGAACTTTTAGAAGGGTAAATTGCAATTCAACCTGAAGTGAACTGGTAATTATAAAAAAGTATCTCATAAATTGGTTGTTTAAACCAACCATCTTTGCACATTTGTGAGTCACATGCTTGCCGCATCCTATAAATATACTGTAAATTTATAAAGGAAAACAAGGCCAGATGTTGTGTTTTATATATCCTTATTGTCCT
Organism: Acorus gramineus; assembly: GCA_030737835.1. Classification (NCBI taxonomy): domain Eukaryota; kingdom Viridiplantae; phylum Streptophyta; class Magnoliopsida; order Acorales; family Acoraceae; genus Acorus; species Acorus gramineus. Next base: position 27,057,266 of record CM060847.1, read on the forward strand.
GGAGTCCTGGTCTAGATGAGGGACAGAATAATGCTAACCTCTGAACATTTGCCGTTGCTCGTTAATCCTTTTTTTTGTCTGAACAGATATTGGGGTTCACCATTTTATTAAAATGGTAACTGAAGAGATAAAGTAAGAAAGATAGGTGGTAGATACCAGGAATATCCCCATCCAGAGTCCCATTCACATTACGACCTCACTCCATACGTATTCCATCCTCTAAGATATGGTTTTCCCCAGCATTGATAACGTGAATTGCCCAATCTTTCATAAAACAAATTACAGAGGCCCATGTATTCTCAGTTTTTTTTTTTCTTTTCTTTTCTGAATTCAGTATACTCTTCAGCTCTATGCAGTCTGTCAATCCAGCTAAATTTTCCATCCCTTGCTTATTGTTTAATAATGGATTTTTTGAATTTTTTTCTTTACCCTCAGATGGCTATTCTTACAGTATCATGATTTCTGCATATTGTCGAAGTGAGCTTTTGGAAGAAGCAAAACAATTGGCAAAAGATTACGAAGACAATTATGACAAATATGACTTGGTTATGTTAAATACACTGCTCAGGGCGTACTGCAACACTGGTGAGATGGAAAATGTAATGGAAATGTTGAAAAAAATGGATAAACTGGCCATTTCACCTGACTGGAACACATTTCATATTCTTGTCAAGTATTTTTGTAAGGAAAAATATTATCAGCTCGCATATCGAACAGTTGAGGACATGCACAATAAAGGCCATCCACTTGATGAGGTTAGATAGCATTTTGTTAGCCTAATTATGATTTGTTGAATTTACGTGTGCTTATCATACATTTCATCTGCTGGAATCAATGCATGTTGAAGACAGATTGGCATCGAGACACCCGTGCCTCTATGAAATTTAATCTAGTAGAATAGGTGCACCTGATCTCGATATTATTTGGGTGCATTGGCCCTTGAAATTCAGAAACATTTATAATAATCTTCAAGATTACTTCATTGGATTATGTTGTGTATTGGATGGTCATAGATGCTGTGTTGGCCTCATTGTTTTCTGAACAAATCATATTGTTTAGTTGGTCACGAATATAGGGCCTTTTCTGTCCAAACCCCCCTTGCATCATAATGGATTGGACATTTATAATAATGCATTGGACCTTGAAATTCAGAAACATTTTTAATAATCTTCAAAATTACTTCATTGGATTATGTTGTGTATTGGATGGTTATAGATGCTGTGTTGGCCTCATTGTTTTCTGAACAAATCATATTGTTTAACTGGTCACGAATATAGGGCCTTTTCTGTCCAAACCCCCCTTGCATCATAATGCATTTCACACTGGATGGTAGAATCATTGAGGTTCCCATTTATGACCTGTATAGCAGTGTCTAGATATTCCCCCTCCTACTGGAGGGTGTTTTGTTTACTGTCAAAGAAATCCTTTCCTTGCATGTTATTAGAGTTGATAATGTGTAGAAGCAAGCAGAGGGATAATGCAACCCATTCTACACTTTGCAACAGCTATTCGAACAAACACAGAGTTTTGTCAAGTGTGGTACCCTATATTGAAGAAGGGTTTCTCTGAATATTTTTTTTTTTGCAGGAGCTCTGTTCTTCTCTAATTTTGCAATTGGCACATGTTGGTGAATCATTAAAAGCATTTTCTGTGTACAATATGTTGAGATATAGCAAGCGTAACTTGTCTAATTCTCTGCATGAGAGGATGCTAAAAATATTGGTATCAGCAAAGCATCTCAAAGAAGCATATGTCGTAATGAAGGTATAACTATTCCCTTTATATATCATTGATTTCTGGTAGTCTGTTATGAGGAATTTATTTTCCAACAATTATCGTTGAAACAGGATAATGCAGAATTGATATCTGGCTCCTCACTGGCGAAGTTCATGATGTCTTTTATGAAATTGGGTAATATAAACATGATAAATGATGTAGTGAAAGCATTTCACAGCTCTGGCCACAGAGTTGGCGCGGTATGTATATTTTGGTTCGCAGTTATTCTTTCAGCAAGTTTCATCCATTTTTACTTTACAACTTTCACCATTGAAAAACCAACTTTATATACAACTTCTAAAAGTGTTCTATGATTGTCCTTTACAAACCACTAGATCCCCTTCTCAAATTGACCTTTGTTCATGTTTAGTATTTGAAAAATCAGTTAAAAAAAAAAAAAAAAAACTAAAAGAGGAGTGGTAGAGTAAAGATTAAGACATTAGATATAGAACTATTGAAGAGAGAATTAATTTTCTTGGTTTAGGATGTCAATTGTGGAACAGATCATGTAGGAAAAACATAATACTTGGGGAAGGAATTGCACTACAGATTTGGTCTTGTGCCCGCATGCACACGTGTGTATTGGTTTGGAAGGTTGGCAGGGTGTGAAGCCCAAGAAGATTGGCTGTTGCTGATGCAACTCCACTGTGGAAAAGTATTTGGAGATTACTAGTGTTAGAATGGCATCTTTTTTTATTGGGAGTGGGGATTGAATTTTTATTTATTTATGGGGTAATCGTTGCATTAATTTTCTCTGCTGTGTTATGCTTTCAAGTTTACAGTGGTCATTATGGAAGGTTGTGTTCTTACTCTTCCTCTGGGGAACAGAGATAAATTTGGTCTGTCTCTTAGAATAAACATGAGAAGCAGGGATATAACAGAAAATATACAAATGATGGAGGTGTGTTTTAATGGATGGTTCATAATAGTCCCTTTACCTGATGTTAGAAATGGGTATATCTTCCTAGAATTGGAAGAATAAGAGATGATGGATTTTCAGTCACTAAGCAGTTCAAAGTGACCTTGATGGATATGGGAGATGGTCATTCTGAGAAACCTGAATCTAGGTGTGCTTTTCAATGGTTATAAAAAAGGTTAGACATGTTTGATGGTTTTCTTAAAGAGGCTCTTGATCTTGGATTCATTGAATTCAGATTTGACCAGACATGTGATTATAGATGGATCATATAGATGTAAGTCCATTTCTTGTTGAGCTGGCCAATTCTGGTGTCAAAACTAATTCTCATTTTGATGTGTGAGTCAGTATCAGTTAGAGATAGTAGAGTCCTTATAAAATCTGATCACGTGAATTCATTCGTTATGTGAAGTGGATCATGACAATCTCACCTAATCATAAGTGACTTTGGAACCATTTGAACAATCAATCAAGATGTTTGAATGGACTTCAAATGACATGAATCACATCACTTATGCTTGGGGCATGGCGGGATTCAAAATTTAGTGCACCTTATGCTTGTTGATTCAAGATGTGGTCATTGATCCTTGGAGGGATTTGAATTGAAGGTGTGCTTATTCAGAAAAACAATGCAGTGATAGTGCTTGTGAATTCATGTATGAGTTTTTGGATAGAGCCATGGGTTTACTAATTGTGGTCTCGAGTTCAAATCCTCTAGGGCATATCTAATGCAGGGTTTGTGGGTAATTCTATGCATCCAAGGTTTTCTCAATTAATGTTGAGATTTCTTGTCACCAAAAATAAAGGGAACCTTGAGAAGCAACTTTGAAGGATTGTGGATTCAAATTGGTATTCATGTGAGTTTGTGCGTTAGCTTGTAAGTCTTAACTCATATTTATCAGTTGATTTGCTCTGACAAGATCTCTGTGTGATTGTATGCTTATTATTACTTTAATAGGGGCATATTTTGATAAACTGATCTGAACGTAATCAATAATTTTGAGATCTACAATTAGAATAGACAATCTTGCATCCCATGTGATAGCAGAAGTTCAGCAGAGGCTCCCTCTAATCGACTGTATCACTATCCTTTTGCTCATAATATATTTGGAAAATTGATTGGTGTGAATTTTCATGGGGTCAAGTTGGGGTCTTCTCATTTCCAAACGAGCAAAAAGAAATGCTTTATTTATCCCATTGTCATAGATTTAAACCAAAAGCAGGACCGCATAACTCCCTCACGTTTAGTCCTCCACTGTCCTTTTGGAAGGTTCCTTGATTTGTATGGGAGTTTCATCTGTGTGGTGAAGATATTACTGATCTATGGGGAAGCTAGTAATTGGGAAACCCTAAGGTTTTGCAAAAGAAAATGCTTCATTTTCCCGTACAATATTATTATATTACCTAATTTCAACCTTGCGTTATTACTCTTACATGGGTGAATTTGGAGTTAAATTTGATCAATTAAATGTTCTGTAGATAGTTGGGTTGTGTCCTAGCTGGATGGGCCTTAAAATTGGGATGTCATTATTTTTTTTTTACCTATAGTGTCTGTTATCTTGTTAAACATATTTGCTAGTTTGAGTTGTAATCTTTCTTCTGATTAAAATGACTCCTTTGAGCATGTAATCATTTGTATCCAATCAATCATATAGATTGATTGATTATTTCTTGCAATACAAGTTTTTTAGGAAATAAAAAGGAACAAAACATAGCTAAGTTTCCCATAACCTATATATGGTATCTTCTCTCCTTGTTTCTATGACAAATACTACCATATACTCTCTCCCTTTCTTTCTCATTTCCTTCAAAAAATTGAGGGAAGATAGGAGCAATCTTATTAGAAAAGATGCCCCTGAACAAAGGGGACAAGGGATCTCTATACAAAATTAGATAGATGAGAGAAGGGGAGAAGAGAGAGAGAAAAGAAAGGGAGACACTTCAAAATTCGCCATCGGTTCTTCACCTTCCGAACCAAAGATTTCCCATGATAGTTAGTGTGTCAACACCCGAAATTATAGTCATCAATTGAGGGGATAGCCACCCATGTGTTTTCTTTAATTTTACATGATAACATACATTGCATGTGAATGAAGTTTTACATGACCTGTAGGCCCTTCACTTATAGATCACCTACTGTTTTAGTAAATGAGCTAACTGTAGCAAACCAAATTTAGGATTTGATAAGTGGAAAGCATAGTTGCACTAATTTTGAGCTGTGTTTGAGCAGAAAAGTCCCAAATAATTGTTCCAGAACTTTATCATAAAAGGAAATGTACTAAAGCAATCTAAATATTTTCAGGAGCTCACGGTATGCTTTTTCTCATTCTTATGTCATATGCTGGATTCATTTAATTTTCATTTTCCATTCATGATAGGAATACAGCTCAATTTTAAGCATGATCCCACCTCACACATCTTTTTGATTGACCATTTCAGGAGGTGTTCTGCCTGGCAGTAACCCGTTATGTCTCACTACCTGAAAAGAAAGAGCTGCTCCTGCATTTACTGCAATGGATGTCTGGACAAGGCTACATTTTGGACTCCACATCAAGAAACTTACTACTAAAGAATTCCCGCATGTTCGGTCAGCATCTTATTGCGGAAGCCATATCAAAACAATTCGCGGCGTCCAAGAATTTGCGAATCCAAGGAACAAAAAGATAGTTGACTGTGGGACCAAATTCCATTGAGACATTTCCTAAAGGAAGACAACACTGAAATTGTTTTCCGATGAAAGTTAGGCATATTATCACAAAGGATGCATGGAATCATCATGAAAGAAGCCAATGTGAGTATAAATTCTCGCCAGAATAACAAAAGAACTGCATTCAACATATTAGTGCCTGTTTTATTGGGAACATTCAGGTGAAGCTATGTCATTGTCATTGTGAACAACTTTGAGTTTGATGTAAAGTAGTGGATCTGATTATACTAATTGTTTTATTTCTCTTCAGGTGTACCAACACAATCATATCAGCCCATCTTCAGTGTCATATAGCAGGTCAGCAGATAAGTTTATTAGATATTTAGATCTGCAAAGCATCAAAATTAGCTGCTAAGTGGGGCATGTATGTATGATGTATAACCAGAAATTTTGAACATAAATAGAAAAATTATGTCTTGTTTTATAATTATTATGCCAACACTTCCATTTGATTGACTATAATATAATATGTAGTGGGTTTATTTAACTCTAGGTCAGAATTTTAATTTTAGTATGAGGCCACCTCATGATGCAACTTCTATCTTATGTGAGTATATTTGAAAATTGATGAGGAACTGAAACTGAGCTTATCCTAGACTGAACAAAACCAAGGATAAAGAGATCAAACCTTGTATAATTGAACCAAAAAAATTATTGGTAGCTGATAGGAATTCATGAAGGGCCTGTTTGGGGTGTGATATATGTTTATTTACTCCTGATAGCTATACTGGGATAGATAACAGTCCATGAATAAGCAAATATTTGTTTGATTGCCTTTTCTGTTTTTCTCATCGGAAATGTAAAAGTGACATTTTTATTGTTTGATTTACCTTGGATAAAGTGATGATAAGTGATGGTTAAGGGATATGTAAGAGTTCATGGCTTTTTAAATGATAACTATACCTTTGAATAAGTGTGAGAGATGTGTAGCTGAATTAATTGTGACGATTTTTGGAATGTACGTGTAAAGCCTAGTTGAGATAATTTTTTAAAATGACAGAGAATGATATTTTTATTCATTGGTATAGATAAGCGCTGATAAACAGTTATAACATTTATTTAGAATAGTTATCAAACTTCATCCTAGCTTATCCAGACATAGCTAATATAGGGAAAATAAATAGCGAATAAGGGTTATTCTCTAGTATTCACCCCTATTCTTTGTTAATTCTCCACCACAAAAGGGGTGGGTGGCTATATATTAATCTGTATTATTTTTCAATTGAGTGCTGTTACACTCAGTTACAAAGTCCGACCATATCTCAGACTCCACGTCAGCAGTCTGACGTGGATTTTTTTTTAATGCCACGTCAGATCTCCAAAAAAGCAGTCGAAAAATTCCTCTCAAAGTTTTCGTCCATTTTTTTTGGATCCGTAACTTTGTCGTCCCTCCTTTTTTAATCCATTAGAAACAGTTCATTTATTGTTTCGTTCTCTCTCTCAAACTCTGTGTCAACCACCACAGATCAGCTACAACAACTCCATGAAAAGGCACTAAATATTCCTCGTTTGCAGTTATTGGACCAAAAAAAGGTATACACTTCCTTTGCAGAAGATTTCAACATTTATTCCTCTGTTTCGAATATTTTATCGTCGTTCGTGACAGCCTTTTCGTTGAAGGTTGCCTCGTTGTAAAGTTTTAGAATATGACAAATTCAAGTTTGTTCACTGCTGTTCAATCATAGACAACCTACTTTTTTGCTTTCTTTCTTTAATGCATCTATACATATGGTTATTATGTGTATACCAACTTAAATATAGCATGTAAATGTAGTTGGTTGTTAGAGACCAAATGGAGATGAATGATTCAGAATAAATTGGAGAGAGCGTTGATGCTGAACACCAAGCTGAAGGAAACCACGATGAAGAAGCTGAAGACATTAGACATTACGAAGCCAATGAAGAATTGATGACTGGCATGGAGTTTGATAGTATGAAGGAAGCATTTTCTCGGTACAAGGCATTTGCTTTTCGCTGTGGTTTTGGTGTCATGAGGAGTGGAAGAAGATTCATTTTCGACGGTGACTTGAAGGCAGTTATTTTTGCATGTTCAAAAGAGGGAAAACAGAGAAAGAAGAAGGACGAAACTATCACAATCACGGGCGTCTCTCAAGCTCGGAATAAACCTACTTGCAAAACCAATTGCAAAGCTAGGATGCAAATCAGAACGTTCGGCGATGGAAAATGGGTATTAGATCTTCTTGTGCTTGAACATAATTATGAAGTGGATCCAAAACTCTCACGATTTCACAGATGTTATCGCGCACTGACTACACACGCCATGAAACAATTGGCTATTAATGATGCTGCTGGACTTCCTCCGTGCAAGACATTCGACGCACTAGCATACGAAGGGGGAGGTTACGACAATCTTCCATACATTGAACAAGACTGTCGGAATTATCTTCAAAAAGTGAGATGTCTACAGCTTGGAGAGGGAGACGCTGAAGCAGTACTGCAGTATTTCAGCAAACAACAAGAGTTGAATGCCTGCTTCTTTCATATGATCGATTTGGATGAAAAGGGTAAGTTGAAAAATGTATTTTGGGCAGATGCACGTTGTCGAGCTGCGTATTTATATTTCAGAGATGTGTTATTTGACACAACATATCTAACTAACCGGTACGCAATGCCATTCGCACCCTTCGTAGGAGTGAACCATCATGGGCAGTCAATTTTGCTAGGTTGTGGGTTGCTTGCTAATGAGACGATAGAAACCTATATATGGTTATTCAAGTCTTGGTTAGCTTGTATGGATAATGTTATGCCTGTGTCATTTGGAGCGCTCTGATTGAAAATTTGGCTACATAATTTTTTCTCTTAGAAGTTATGTATTTCGATTTGGTATTTGGATTTGATTTTGTTAAAATCCAAGATGAAGAGGTTTAAATATGATTTTATTATGAGATGCTCAGTTTTGAGTTAGCTTTCATACAAAAGTGGAATCAGATCAACTGGATTCATGTAGTAAAAGTTATGGGTATTTTACCAAGTATACCCCATACCCCGGGGATGAAATTTTTTGTAGCAGCCCTGTTCTATGTTTAGCTCTAATTTTGGAAGAGCTGGATAAATTATTTGATCTTGGCATAAACATGAAAGTTGTAGATAATCTTCTTGGCTTTCTAACGGAGTTTGAATTGTGCAATTCGGAGCTCTATTGAGGAAGTTATGGCTGTTCTAGTGAAGCATGTCCAGAATTTCTAGTCAAGATGAATTGGTCATTTTGTACCCTCTTTTAGATATTTATTTGCCCAAACAAAATATCTTCCTCTCTTTCAAAGCCCCCCAAGGTGTTTGTATTAATTTCTCAAAGAGAAGAGAAGGAGAAGGTGCAAGTGCAAGAGAAAACTTTGTGTAGGTTTTGTTGTTGTTGTTAATCTCCTCTGTCTCAAGCACCCTCTCATATCTTGTTCTCCCCCCCTGATTTTGCAGCCAAGGAGGCTGAGGAGGTGGTGGTAGTGGTGGTGGTGGTTGAGGTGGTCGCGGGTGCATCGAGGGCCCCCGAGTCTCCCCCTTTCAACCCCCCTCACAAGGTGAGCTCTTCCCCTTATTTTCTTGGTTTTCATGGCATAGGGGGCTGTTAGGGTGTTCATGCATGCTATGCATATGGGTTAGAGTGTGTGTGAGGGGTTGGAGAGGGTTAAAAAGAGGTTGGGAGAGGCTGGGCGCGTGTTGGGGGCAGTCTGCACGCGTGCGCGCAGAGTGGGTGCGCGGGTGCGCGTGGGCGTTGGCGCGAGCGGGGGTGCATGCAGAGTGTGCGCGTGCGCGCGGGGCAGTGCGCTGGGCGTGCGTCTGGGCGCGGGGCTAGGGGCCAGTGCGCGCGCGCGCGTGCGCGTGCTGGGGCATGCGTGGGGCTGCCTAGGGTCTCGGGTAGGTGCTGGGGCACCTGGGCATGCGTGCGTACGCACGTGCTCGCATGCGTGCGAGCCCGTATGCGTGCATGTCTAGGTATTTGGTATTTCTAATTATTTCTATGTGTAAATTGTGTTGTTACTCACCAAATGTGATGCCCCTACCTTGCAGATCTCGTCGGATGGGATGCGCGAGGTCCTAGGTCGTATGGTGAGTGGTTCGATTTAAATCCCCCCTCCTCTCTATGGATGCGTTCGACTCGCGTAGACGCGCGTCGCGTATCGATCGGGCCCCCTAGCTATAATATGTAGATATCTTGATAATGCATGTTTTGCTATGATGTAACCATGCCATATTAGACATTGTATGCTAGGGATATACATCCATGTATCATGTATAGAGGCCCATACATGCCTAGACACCATGTCCCATGTTTGAAAAGCCTCGATCTACGCATGTTTCCCATTTAGTTTAATTTATTTAAATCAAATGAGATTATATTGGTATAAGCATGCCTTAGAGAATATTATAACCTTGTTGTTATAATATATGTTTCCCCGCATCCTAGTTATGCGCCCTAGAGGAATTCTTGAGAATTCATGACATTAGTAGTGTTAGAAATCGTTGTCGACGGATCCAAGAGGATCGTATCCGTGTGAGTAGGCTGTTTTCTCCCCTTCGTTGGAGCCGAGTAGGGACTCCCCGGCGTTGGGAAAGCTGTCCTGACAGAGGGCTCCCATCTGTAGGTACCACCGATGCGTCGGAGGGTACTGATCGTGGGAGTATACCAGGTAGAGGCTACGCGAGGGAGAGGCTACTGGTGGACCAAGGGTGGAGAGCAGCCTAGTCTGTCCCAAAAGGCCCACCCCTAAAGGGTGAGGGTGAGGGTGAGGGGTGGGTCAGCGATGTTACGACCCACTAGCTTGTACAGTTACTCCCGTTTAGGGACTTTAATTATTTTAAGGTTAATATGAGTGTGTTGCATAGATTGTTGTTATGCCTGTGTTTTGATATCTCCATAAGTGATTATCGAGAGTAGTTTTTCATTGGGTTCACTTTGCGAACATGGGATCGTTCTCCCATTCGTTGGATCCGATGTAGGAACTTCTCAGGATTACAGCTGTCCTGACAGAGGCCTCCCATGTGTAGGTACTACTGATGCATTCGGGAACGTACTGACCATGGGAGTACACTAGGTAGAGGCTACCCGGGGAAAGGGCTACCAGTGGACCAAGGGTGTAGAGCGGTGAGTTGAAGAGGCCGGGTTGTAGCTGTCCTGACAGAGGGCTCTCATCCGTAGGTACCACCGATGCATTCGGGAGCGTACTGATCGTGGGAGTATACCAGGTAGAGGCTACCCGGGAGAGGGTTAATGAATGATATTGGTGAGGGTGAGGATGAGGCGAAGACACATCGCCGCGTGACCCATTCGTTGTTTGACCGTCCCATAGTTGTTGGGTCCGGTCTCGTAATCGATGTTCAAGGACATCGTTGGGTCAGTTATTTTGATGTAGATGATCTACTAGTGTTGTGTAGACCAGTAATCTCGGTCTCCTCGACCAACGGTATGGTCTCTCCCTAAAAGTCCTAAGAGTCTCCCTCCGGGAGTGAGGGTGAGGGTGAGGTTGGTCGCGCTGCCGCGTGACCCTGTTATCCATGGGTTTCCACCCATGTTTTCCTTGAAAGGAAAGTGTATATGTATTGAACTGTAGTATGGTGATTGGTTTCCAGCCACTCACTGAGCTTGTAGCTCACCCCTCACATACTGTTTCTTTTCAGGGGCAGTGTTGGGCGTGGAGCTGGAGCTTTCCTGTGGCGTGGTCTTATGGGCGTGGAGTGTTCTTCCGACGGATGACGAGTGCAAGGCTGTCAGCAGTCTTAGAGTCATTGTATGTATTGTAAATCGTGCATGTGGCACAGGTTGTATTTTCTTTGGTCTAGACTTGGCTCTCACAGGACAGTGATTGTGTATTCGAGTCTGTAATAATGTTTTTGATTTACAGACATTGGTTATATATTATGCTTCCGCTTTTCAGTCAGTTATGATTATCTTGCTTTGCCACCTTGTATATTGTTGTTGGAGTCTTTATTGACCTCAGGTATTGATAGCTGATATTTATTATTACCACGTCTCGGGGACGGCCGCCCTGGGGCGTGACAAAAGTTGATATCAGAGCCTGGTCCTGTCAGAGCCTAAGTCTAGTCGTATAGATGATGAGTCGTAGGATTGTCATCCGAGTACTCTTGTTTTAGAAGTTGTCTTAGGTTGCTGACATGCCTCCTCGCATCCGTTGACGTGGACGTGACCCCCTGGACCCACCCTTAAGTTGTCGACTGGTCGATTGGTTAGGGTCAGTTGTTAGATCTCTTGTTGTGGGATTAAGGCTTGGGTAGGAGATTCCAGCCAGTAGTGTGATAGTGATGAATTGGTTACAATTTCTAAGGTATGAATTGTGTCTCGAAAATGGAGCTTCTTTCCCGTGTATCGGTATTGTTGGCAACCATTGAGTTCGCGTGCGGCGCCAGTTTCAAGTTTTGAGGGTGTGGAGTATTGCTCATTAAGGGGTGATGTCTTCTTTCAGTCTTCCTACTCAGGATAAGGGGCCTTGCAGGGTCAGCGTTGAGACCCGGGCTAGGGTACTCCGTGTTCCTTGTTTGGTTGTCGGGATATCCTATATCGGAACCTCATGGTGCCCTCCCAAGGTTCTTTTCCCAGTCATGGAATACCTTTGAAGCATCTATAAGATGATGAATTTTTCCTCTCACTTGGAAGGTGCTGTAGCGAGTGGTGATGCGTACGATCAGGATTGGGTGCATCCTATTACAGCTTGGTGGGCGATTGCTTGTGGCTGGGTTCCATAGTGGCATCTGGAGTCGCTTCGATATATCATTGTGCGTTGTAGCTGCCCGGTTGAGGCCAGAGCCCTGTGAGGTGCTCTCAGATACTATGCTTGTTGGTACGCCCATATGACAGAGATAGTAAGCTTGGGAGGCTACCAGGTAGAGGCCACACCGGGAGAGTGCTACTAGATGATGTCGAGAGCGTGGACTCCCCGTGATGAATCTGCCCATGGAGTGCAGGATGCTGGAGTTCCAATGGTTATAGATGAGCGACCTATCTCTGGTGGCATGTGAAGCACAGTTGTGGATACTGTCGCGTTTTGCCCCACCTTGGTCGCAAATAAGGAGATGCGATGCTAGCGTTCGTGATGGGACTCAACCGCCTTATCAGATAGATGACGTCGCATAGGCATTGTCGAGGTTCGACGACCCCTTATTGCGTGTCTTGTGGATTAAGTGCGGTTGAGCGGCTTACCAAGCGTGTAAGTGTCATCATGAGCGCCAGCCATGCTCGAGGAGCAGAATCTGGACTTAATTGTTCGAGGTGTTGTTTTGATCTCCCCGTGGAGGTTGAAGATCAATTACCTTTGCTGTGAATTGATGATCTATTTGACCAGCTCTGGGAGCGAGTGTCTTCTGTTAGATCGATCTTCGCACAAGGGTACCACAAGTCTGAGATCCGGGAGTTGGACATCCCGTAGATGGCCTTTCATGACCGTTCAGGCACTACGAGTTTTAAGTACTGCTGTCGGGGTTGACGAATGCACCGGATGCCTTCGTGGATCTCAAAAATTTTATTGGGCTTCCGTGGACTACTTTGGGGTAGTCTTCATTGAGATTGCTAGTAGTGCGATGAAAAGGTGATGTGGGTGACCTTGTTTCCCCAGGTTGGCATGCCTCAGGCAAAGTTCGAGAATCATCATTGAGTGGAAAGCGTCAGTCCATCGAGATTCCTCAGTGGACGTGGGAGTGGGTTATCAGGAATTGTTGCGGACTCGCTAATGTCATGTTCGGGTCACGATGCCGTCTAGGTGATCATTGACCGACTGACTAAGTCCGTGCTTCCCTCCCTAATCCGACTGATTGAGTCTCTGGACGCCTTGACGTGGGTTTCCACCTTCGCGATTGTTCGTCTTCATGGCACTCCAGTCGGCGCTATTTTTGGTTGAGACGCGAGGGTTACTTTGAGGTTGTGGCGCAGCCTTGGCAGGCTTTGGCGCGAGCCTCCATTTAAGTATAGCGTTTCATCGCCGATGGACAGCCAGACAAAGAGGACGATTCAGACCTTGGAGGACATGCTAAGTGCCTGCGTGCTTGATGATAAGGGCAGTTGGGTGAGGCACCACCCATTTGTTGGGGTATGCCTGCAAGACAACTACCATTAAAAGCATCCAAATGGTACTGTGAAAGGCACTCTACAGGCGCAGTTTTATACCTCCCTTGTGTTGGGACGGTTGAGGAGCGCCAGCTAGAGGGGCCACAATTATTTGTTTGACCTTGCAGTGGCCAGGTTGGTTCATGTGTGCATCTGCACCTCCCAGAACCGACAGAAGGGCTACGCAGGTCATCGTCGCCAGGAGCTTACCTTTGGGTTTGGCGACCATGTTTTCGTGAAGGTGTCCCAGTTCAAGGGCATCCTCTGTTCGACGTTCAGGGCAAGCTGAGTTGGCTCTTTAATGGGACCGTTTCTCGTCATTGAGTGGATCGGGGAGGTGGCTTATCATGTAGCCTTTCCCCCACAGCTGGCTCATGCCCACGACGTCATCCTTGTCCAATGGCCGAGGCGTTATGTCCACGATCCTGCTCATGTCATTCTGTTCGACCGCCTCATCCTCGAGGTGGATTTGTCGTTCGTGGAGCAGTGGATCGAGGTCAAGGACCAACATGAGAAGAGGCTCCACGCTAAGACCGTTCCTTTGATTATAGTGTGTTGGTAGCGCCAGTCCGGTGCAAAGACCACTTGGGAGCAAAAGGTCTATGCGTGATACTTGCTATATTCGGTCTTCCCTTTGGGTTTCCTTAAATTTCGAGGACTAAATTTCCTAAGGGGGGAAGAATGTTATGCCTGTGTCATTTGGAGCGCTCTGATTGAAAATTTGGCTACATAATTTTTTTTCTCCTAGAAGTTATGTATTTCCAATTTGGTATTTGGATTTGATTTTGTTAAAATCCAAGATGAAGAGGTTTAAATATGATTTTATTATGAGATGCTCAGTTTTGAGTTAGCTTTCATACAAAAGTGGAATCAGATCAACTGGATTCATGTAGTAAAAGTTATGGGTATTTTTCCAAGTATACCCCGGGGATGAAAAATTCTGGCAGCAGCCCTGTTTTATGTTTAGCTCTAATTTCGGAATAGCTGGAGAGATTATTTGATCTTGGCATAAACATGAAAGTTGTAGATAATCTTCTTGGCTTTCCAACGGAATTTGAATTGTGCAATTCGGAGCTATATTGAGGAAGTTATGGCTATTCCAGTGAAGCATGTCCAGAATTTCTAGTCAAGGATGAATTGGTCATTTTGTACCCCTCTTTTAGATATTTAGTTGCCCCAAAATATCTCTTCCTCTCTTTCAAAGCCCCCCAAGGTGTTTGTATTAATTTCTCAAAGAGAAGAGAAGGAGAAGGTGCAAGTGCAAGAGAAAACTTTGTGTAGGTTTTGTTGTTGTTGTTGATCTCCTCTCTCTCAAGCACCCTCTCATATCTTGTTCTGCCCCCCCTGATTTTGCAGCCAAGGAGGCTGAGGAGGGCTGAGGAGGTGGTGGTAGTGGTGGTGGTGGTTGAGGTGGTCGCGGGTGCATCGAGGGCCCCCGAGTCTCCCCCTTTCAACCCCCCTCACAAGGTGAGCTCTTCCCCTTATTTTCTTGGTTTTCATGGCATAGGGGGCTGTTAGGGTGTTCATGCATGCTATGCATATGGGTTAGAGTGTGTGTGAGGGGTTGGAGAGGGTTAAAAAGAGGTTGGGAGAGGCTGGGCGCGCGTTGGGGGCATTCTGCGCGCGTGCCCGCGCAGGCGGGCGCAGAAGGGCGTTGGCGCGCAGGGGTGCGCGCGGGCGTGGTGCAGTGCGCCTGGGCGTGTGTCTGGGCGCGGCGCTGGGGCCAGTGCACACATGCGCGTGCGTTCGCATGCGTGCATGTGCTGGGGCATGCGTGGGGCTGCCCAGGGTCTCGGGTAGGTGCTGGGGCACCCGGGCATGCGTGCGTACGCGCATGCTCGCATGCGTGCGAGCCCGTATGCGTGAATATCTGAGTCTTTGGTATTTCTAATGATTTTAAGTGTAAATTGTGATGTTACTCACCAAATGAGATGCCCCTACCTTGCAGATCTCGTCGGATGGGATGCGAGGTCCCGGGTCGTATGGTGAGTGGTTCGATTCCAATCCCCCCCTCTCTAGGGATGCGTTCGACGCGCGTAGACGCGCGTCGCGCATCGGTGGGGCCCCCTAGCTATAATATGTAGATATCTTGATAATGCATATTTTGCTATGATGTAACCATGCCATATTAGACATTGTATGCTAGGGATATACATCCATGTATCATGTATAGAGGCCCATGCATGCTTAGATAGCATGTCCCATGTTTGAAAAGCCTCGATCTACGCATGTTTCCCATTTAGTTTAATTTATTTAAATCAAATGAGATTATATTGGTATAAGCATGCCTTAGAGAATATTATAACCTTGTTTTTATAATATATGTTTCCATGCATCTTAGTTATGCGTCATGGAGGAATTCTTGAGAATTAATGACATTAGTAGTATTAGAAATCGTTGTCGACGGATCCAAGAGGATCGTATCCACGTGAGTAGGCTGTTTCTCTCCTTCGTTGGAGACGAGTAGGGACTCCCCGGTGTTGGGAAAGCTGTCCTGATAGAGGGCTCCCATCTGTAGGTACCACCGATGCGTTGGAGGGTACTGATCGTGGGAGTATACCAGATAGAGGCTACGCAAAGGAGAGGCTACTGGTGGACCAAGGGAGGAGAGCAGCCTAGTCTGTCCCAAAAGGCCCGTGTCACCCCTAAGGGGTGAGAGTGAGGGTGATGTGGGTCGGCGATGTTATGACCCACTAGCTTGTACAGTTACTCCCGTTTAGGGACTTTAACTATTTTAAGGTTAATATGAGTGTGTTGCATAGATTGTTGTTATGCCTGTGTTTTGATAGCTCGATAAGTGATTATCGAGAGTAGTTATTTTTCATTGGGTTCGCTTTGCGAACATGGGATCGTGCTCCCCTTCGTTGGATCCGATGTAGGAACTTCTAGGGATTACAGCTGTCCTGACAGAGGGCTCCCATCTGTAGGTACTACCGATGCATTCGGGAACGTACTGACCATGGGAGTATACCAGGTAGAGGCTACCCGGGGAAAGGGCTACCGGTGGACCAAGGGTGTAGAGTGGTGAGTTGAAGAGGCCGGGTTGTAGCTGTCGTGACAGAGGGCTCCCATCGTAGGTACCACCGATGCATTCGGGGCGTACTGATCGTGGGAGTATACCAGGTAGAGGCTACCCGGGAGAGGGTTAACGAATGATATTGGTGAGGGTGAGGGTGAGGATGAGGCGAAGACACATCGCCGCGTGACCCATTCGTTGTTCGACCGTTCCCATAGTTGTTGGGTCCGGTCTCGTAATCGATGTTCAAGGACATCATTGGGTCAGTTATCCTGATGTAGATGATCCAGTGGTGTTGTATAGACCAGTAATCCCGGGTCTCCTCGACCAACGGTATGGTCTCTCCCTAAAAGTCCCAAGAGTCTCCCTCCGGGAGTGAGGGTAATGGTGAGGTTGGTCGCGCTGCCGCGTGACCCTGTTATCCATGGGTTTCCACCCATGTTTTCCTTGAAAGGAAAATGTATATGTATTGAACTGTAGTATGATGATTGGTTTCCAGCCACTCATTGAGCTTGTAGCTCACCCCTCGCATACTGTTTCTTTTCAGGGGCAGTGTTGGGCGTGGAGCTGGAGCTTTCCTGTGGCGTGGTCTTATGGGCGTGGAGCGTTCTTCCGGCGGATGGCGAGTGCGAGGCTGTCAGCAATCCTAGAGTCATTGTATGTATTGTAAATCGTGCATGTGGCACATGTTGTATTTTCTTTGGTCTAGACTTGGCTCTCTCAGGACAGTGATTGTGTATTCGAGTCTGTAATAATGTTTTTGATTTACAGACATTGGTTATATATTATGCTTTCGCTTTTCATGCAGTTATCATTATCTTGCTTTGCCACCTTGTATATTGTTGTTGGAGTCCTTATTGACCTCAGGTATTGATAGCTGATATTTATTATTGCCACATCTCGGTGACGACCGCCCTGGGGCGTGACAGATAACTTTCCGCCAACCGTAATAATAACAGACCATTGTAAATCGATTGGAGGTGCCATCAAAAAAGTTTTCCCCATGTCTAGGCATCGCCTTGTCTCTGGCACATCCTAAAAAAAGTTCCAGAAAAACTGTGTAAGGTGAAGTTATTTTTAAATTTTGTAATTAGCTACTTGTTTAAACCACGTATAGTATTTAATATGTTTACACTTGTACATGCAAATTTTAAACAGTATATGCCGATTTTAATCGAGTATATACAGGTATGGTTTCCTGTTTACATGTAGATAAAATGTTGAACTTACGAAGGCATGTGACCTATTAATTTTGTACATGCATTAATTGTACATAACATTCAAGTTGAACGGTACAAAGAATTGGAAGACAACTTTGGCAGCCTCGTCTACGATTATTTAACTGTTGATGAATTTGAAGTTGGGTGGCAGAATATGATTGAGGATTATCACATGGAGGACAATTCATGGCTGAACTTCTTGTACAAGGATCGTCATCGATGGGTGCCGGTCTTTGTGAAGGACACATTTTGGGCTGGCATGTCCGCTACCCAGCGTAGTGAAAGCATGAATGCTTACTTTGATGATTATCTAACATCGAAGACAACGCTGAAACAGTTCGTCCATCAATACGAGAATGCGCTTAGGAACAAACACGAGAAAGAGGCCCTTGAGGACTTCCATTCCTTCCATTCTACCCCACAATTTATTTCTCCACTGAAGATGGAAGAACAGTTAGCCAATACATATACCATTAACATGTTCAGAAAGTTTCAGGATGAATTGAGGCAACTAATCCAGCTCAATCACACATGCATTGGAGATGAAGATGGCTGTAAAAAATTTCAAGTCATTGAGATAGTGAAAACAAACCGCGGAGAGAATAAGCAGTTGAGATTTGATGTTTTGTACAAAGGAGCAACCAAAGAGGTGAGTTGCATTTGCAAATCCTTTGAATTTTGTGGAATTTTGTGTCGCCATGCTCTATGCATCCTTCGTTCCGAATTTGTGACTAAAATTCCTGATAAATACTTAATGGATCGGTGGACAAAGGATTTCAAACGCATTCATTCAATTGCGACTATCGAAAATTCCAAGTCCATGTTGAACATACCGATGGAGTATGACAACCTGTATAATTTGGGTTTACGTACTATCCAAGAGATTGTGGAGATGGTGAGTTCATTTTTTGATGCATCTAGTTTTGTTGCCACTCTATTTGAGGAACCGAAGACGAGAACAACGAATCACGTCTCCACACTGGTTGATGCAAGCATGGCTTACCAGCCTAATTCAACATGTCAATCGACTAACCATGCAAGCAATAATATAGCAAACAGTGAGAAGCTGCTTGATCCTGTAGCAGCACAAGCGAAGGGTCGTCCAAAGAGCAAAAGGAAGGTTTCACGGTGTGAAATTGCAGTCAACAGGCTTAAAGATGTATGTGCCATATAATACTAGTACATACCTTTCTGCGCTAGTATATAATAGGTGTTGTTTTTCATGTTATAACTTTTCTCTTTATATTTCAGAAAACAAAAAGGACGAAGCAGCGGCAGGAGAGGTCCACTAGTTCAGTTCAGGACATCGGGATGGGATCACAGATACAAAGTTCACAACATAGTTTTCAGATGAGATCACTACCACACCAATTAGACGAAGAATTTGACATGTGGATGGCATCACAGACGTAGAATGCCTACAACTTGATTATTTATAAACAGTGAATATTTTGTTTCATTGCTCGCTCCTTATTCGTGTTGCTTGCTTAATCATACAAAGGATACACCAGCCCACTCCATGCACATATTAGAATGAAAACGGCATATACCGATCCTCTTTAGTATATAACAAATCAACAAACGCAAACACATTATTGTAGAACCTATGAATAATCACTAAAGGCATATAATAAATCACGTAACAAATTACTCTTAAGCCCATATACCTATCTTCTTTACCATATTGCAATCCGACAAACACATCACTTGGCATATACCAAGTTACCCTGTCATATAACTAGTCAATAAACAACTGCACATACATCAAAAAATGTAAAGTCACAACCAAAAGTCATAACCAAATGTTGTAAACCAAAAGAGGATAGCTTTACACCATTGAAAACCTGTAACAAACTTGTCCAATCATACTTTGCAATATTCATCACCCATGAATCCTACAGTAATTAAAGCACGCATATGTGCCATATTGTTATATTTGTGTCACTTTTAACCTGCTGGTAACCGTTGGAGAGTTCTGGCAATTTTTTGTTTTTTTTTATTTTCGACCGGTACCGCAAATTTTTGGACTGTTAGCCATCGTCCTAAGCTAGAGGACTCCGATTGGAAATCTAATTGCATATTTGGTGTCCTGGTGCCATTTTAGGCCTCTCACGAAAATTTCGTTGAATTCCGGTAACGTTTCTGAAATTTCACAGTTTCGGGGCGTATCTGGGTTTTTAAGTCGCTCGCTATATATAGGTGGGATCTAATTTCGAAATCACTATTCATCATCCCTACCAAACTGATTTCTCTCTCTCCCCTCTCTCCTTTTCTCACTTTTGAGCCCCCTAGACCCCTCAAACCCAAAAACCTAAAGCATAGGAAGTGTAGATCGGGTCCCGATCTACACCCCGGTGCTTTCAAATTCGAATTCCGGTGAGTTTTGCCCCTCCATCCCCCCTCTCTTCTTCCCTGATTTGAACCATTTCGGAGGTGGGAGTAGATCCGGGCGTTGGAAACCTTTTGGGAGAGGTTTCGGTGCGCGGAGAGCAACCGGATTTCCTTTCCTCCCCTTGGTAAGCCACTTTTCTCTCTTTTCTTGCATAGATGTATGCTAGGAGGGTGGATTTGAGGTTGGGTGGTGGTCGGCGGCGGTGGGTGGCCGTCGGAGGGCTGTGGGAGGTGGTCGGAGGCCTTGGGGTGGCCGGAGGTGGGTGGTAGGGGAGCTCGGGCTGGCAGGCTGGCAGCCCCGGGCAGCAGGCAGCAGCACAGGCAGCTGGCAGGGGCGCGCGCGTGCACGCGGGCATGCGCGCGGGCGTGCGCTGGGCGCGGGCGCTGGGCGCTGGCAGGCGCAGTCGGGCGCGCAGTCGCGCGCTGGTGCGTGCGCGCGGAGTGGTCGCGCGGGTGCTGGCGCGAGCGGGGGCGCGCGCGGGAGTGCGCGCGAGCGTGCGCGCGCGCGGGCAGGGCGCCTAGGCACTGTGTCTGGGTGCTGGGCAGGGCGCCTGGGCATGCGCCTGGGCGAGGTGCTGGGGACCAGTGCGGGCGGTGCTGGGGACCAGTGCGTGCGCGTGCTGGGGCGTGTGTGCAGTGCGCGTGGGGGCGCGCTGGGCTGGACGCGCGGGCAGGCGTGCGGCAGTACGCCGGTGGTGTCCGGGCGTGCGGGCTGAGTTCGGCAGGGCGCCTTGGCGCGCGGGCCTGGCTCGGCTGTGCGCTCGAGGCGGGTGGCCGTGCGTGCGGTTGCCCGGTGGGTTCGGGAGTGAGTCGGGATACCCGGATACGCGTGCGTACGGGCCGTATGTACGCTTGTCCGGGTGTTGGGTATTTTTAGAGTATTTTTAATGTATTTTTGTCACGCCCCAGGGCGGCCGTCCCTGGGACGCGGCAGGTGTATATATCATATCAGAGGCCTACACATGAGGTCAAATACATATACTCTAAACCACAGATAAAAATGACAACATAGATCAACAAGGCTGACATAATATATACACAATATAGCGGAAGCAAAAGACTGAGTCTGTAAATAAAACATACTACAGACTCGATACACAATCATACGTCCTGTGAGAGCCAATATACATGGAAACAACTGAATATATACAGACGCGTGCCAAGCACGGAAATAAAATACATACAGCCAAGAAAAGGGATGCTGATAGCCTCTGGCACTCGCGGAACGTGGCGCTGCTCCGCTACTGAAGGGATCCCTCGGAAAGCTCCAACTGCTGCTCTGGCTCTAGCTCAGGCTCAGTGACCACTGGGGAAAAACATATGCGAGGGGTGAGCCACACGCTCAGTGAACGGCACAACCCATGCATCACAGACAATATTGACCATAACATATTAATCCAGCTATTCGTCCCGCCTCTAAGGGGCAGGAACAACAAAACCATTTATCCATCTTAAACCACAATTTCCATAACCCATAACATACCCTCACCTTCACCCCTCAACAGGGGACTCAGGATGTTGGGACTAACAATCAACCATAAACAAAACCAGCGGGTCGCTCATCGCCAACCACCACACCCTACACCCTCACCTTTCCAAAGGTGACATAGGATTTTGGGACTGACTAGGCTGTTGGTCACCCTTCGTCCACCGATAGTCCCTCCTCCACTCCGTAGGCCGCTTGGTCTCCACCCACAACTTCAGCACAGTCCGTCACAAATATCAGGAGGCGCCTACTGATGTGGGTCCTCCGAAGGACGACCTTTCTAACGCTGGGGTAGCCTCTACCGGATCCAACGCAGGGAACAGAACAGCCTATCCATACGCATATGATCCACTCGGATCCGCTGACAACACATCTCTACCACTCAAATGTCATGAACTCTTCAGAGTTCCTCCAAGGTGCATATCCAAGATGCGGGGAAAATAGTACAATCAAAAGCAGTGTTGGAATATCATTGGGGGAAAGAAACTCGGGAGGGCGGCGTGAGTTCCTGATACAGGATACCCCGACAACCAAACAAGGAACACGGAGTACCCTAACACGGGTCTCACCGCTGTCCTCGCAAGGTCCCTCCCCTATAATATTCACTACTCATGCTAATAATCATACCAAACATACAACATTACTTATAATATTATTGGGACTAGAAACCTTGGGAGAGCAGCATGAGGTCCCGATACAGGACATCCCGACAACCAAACAAGGAACACGGAGTACCCTAACACGGGTCTCACCGCTGTCCTCGCAAGGCTCCTCCCGATAATATTACCTAAGGCATGCGATTTAACATACACTAGCATTTAATTGAATAAATAAACTAGTAGGACGCGTACACAGGTCGAGGTTCCCTAACATGAAACAGGGGACATGGTGCATGGCTCATATACATATTCTAAGGGTGCAAGTCCCTAACATGCAAAGTCTAGGGTAGCATGCATTCTACAATTTAATCATACAAGCATGGATTACATATTATTGCAGGTTAATATACATCCACGGTGCCCCAGGAGAGGTCGGTATACGCCCAAGTGCGTATAACGCCTCTCTACTGGGTTGGATTGTCCCACTCACAGTATCTGGGTCGTCGCGCGACCGCCTGTCTAGATCTGCAAGATAGACATTTAATATGGTGAGTTAAAATCCACAAATACTACAAAATACACAAGAACTTACATAAACCCACAACTAAACTCCCAACACTCGGGCAAACGTGCATACGACCCGCACGCACGCTAGCCCGAGCACTCCGGCTACCACCCGCACGGCCACCCGCCCTCGGATGCGTCGGGGCGCGCGGGCTGCGCCTCAGCCCGCGCGCCCCGACGCACTGCCGCACGCACGCGCACGCTCGCGCCCGCCGCGCGCACCGCACGTCCGGCCCAGCGCGCCCCTGCGCGCACTGCACGCACGCCCCAGCACTGGTCCCCAGCACCGCGCGCACTGGTCCCCAGCACTGCACCCAGGCGCATGCCCAGGCGCCCTGCCCAGCACCCAGGCACAGTGCCCAGGTGCCCAGCCCGCGCGCGCGCACGCTCGCGCGCGCTCCCGCGCGCACCCGCGCGCACTCCCGCGCACAACCCCGCTCGCGCCAGCACCCGCGCGCACCCGCCCGCCCGCTCCGCGCGAACCCGCGCACCCGCGCGCACGCTCCCGCGCGCGACTGCGCGCGCAACTGCGCCTGCCAGCGCCCAGCTCCACCCGCGCGCACGCCCACGCGCACGTCCGCGCGCACGCGCGCGCACGCTCCCCTGCCAGCTGCTGCGCCTGCTGCCTGTGCTGCTGCCACCAGCCACCCTGCCCGAGCACCTCAACCACCACCCACCGGCCACCCCAAGGCCTCCGACCACCACGCACAGCCCTCCGACGGCCACCCACCGCCGCCGACCACCACCCAACCCTAGATCCACCTCCCTAGCATACATCTATGCAAGAAAAAGAGGGAAAGAAGGCTTACCGAGGGGAGGAAGAGGCGTCCGGTGGCTCTCCACGCGCCGAAACCCTTCCCAACGGTCCTCACACGCCCCGATCTATCTAGGCCTTCGAAACGGGCCAAATCAGAGGACAAAGAGGGGAGGTCGGGGAGGCTAGGATCGCCGAAACGGGATTTGAAGACACCGATGTGTAGATCGGGACCCGATCTACACTTCCCGTGCTTTAGGTTTTTGGTTTTGAGGGGTCTAGGGGGCTTGAAAGTGAGAAAAAAGAGAGAGGGGAGAGAGAAAGTCACTTGGTAGGGATGATGAATAGTAACTCGGGATTTAGCTCTCACTTATATATAGAGCGTGACTTAAAAACCCAGATACGCCTTGGAACTGTGAAATTTCAGAAACGTTACCGGAATTCGATGAAATTTTCCTGAGAGGCCTAAAATGGCACCAGGACACCAAATATGCAGTTAGATTTCCAATCGGAGTCCTCTAGCTCAGGACGATAGCTAACAGTCCAAAAATAAGCGGTTCCGATCGAAAACCGGTAAAAACCGAAAAACTGCCAGAATGCTCCAACGGTTACCAGCAGCTTAAAAGTGACACAAATATAACAATTTTGGAGTATTTATGTAGTTTACTCACCGTATAAATGCATGTCTTGCAGATCTTGACGGACGGTCGCGCGACGACCCGGTTTCTGGTGAGTGGGACAATCCAACCCAGTAGAGAGGCGTTGTACGCATTTGGGCGTATACCGGCCTCTCCTGGGGCACCATGGATTGATATTAACCGTTGTAATGTATATTTCATGCGAGCATGATTTAAATGTAGAATGCATGCTACCCTAGACTTTGCATGTTAGGGACTTGCACCCTTAGGATATGTGTATGAGCCATGCACCATGTCCCCTGTTCTCATGCTAGGAAGCCTTGGCCTATGCATGTGTCCTACTAGTTTATTTATTAAATTAAATGCTAGTAAGTGTTTAATTACATGCCTTAGATAATATTATAGGGAGGGGCCTTGCGAGGTCAACATTGAGACCCGGGTTAGGGTGCTCCGTGTTCCTTGTTTGGTTGTCGGGATGTCCTGTATCGGGACCTTATGCTGCCCTCCCAAGGTTCTTGTCCCAATAATATTACACCTCAAATTGTTAAATAATGGTTTACCCCTTGTATGATTATTAGCATATTAGTGAATATTATAGGGGAGGGGCCTTGCGAGGACAGCGGTGAGACCCCGGGTTAGGGTACTCCGTGTTCCTTGTTTGGTTGTCGGGGTGTCCTATATCGGGAACTCATGCTGCCCTCCCGAGTTTCTTTCCCCCAATGATATTCCACCCTTGCTAATTATTGTGTATGTTCCCCGCATATTGGTTATGCGCCTTGAAGGAATTCTGAGGAATTCAGGACATTAGAATTGTAGAGCTGCGTTGTCGGCGGATCCGAGTGGACCATATGCGTATGGATAGGCTGTTCTGTCCCCTTCGTTGGATCCGGTAGAGGCTGCCCCAGCGTTAGAAAGGCCGTCCCTTCTAAGGGCTCCCATCAGTAGGCGCCTCCCGATATTTGTGACGGACTGTGCAGAAGTTGCGGGAGTGATAGCCCAGCGGCCTACGGAGTGGAGGAGAGACTATCGGTGGACCAAGGGTGACCAACAGCCTAGTCAGTCCCAAAATCCTATGTCACCCGTGGACGAGTGAGGGTGAAGGTGTAGTGGGTTGGCGATGAACGACCCACTGGAGTTGTGATTGGATGATTATCAGTCCCAAAATCCTATGTCACCCATTGAAGGGTGAGGGTGAGGGTGTGGTGGGTTGGCGATTGAGCGACCCACTAGTTGTGTATTTGTTACCATTTTGTGGTTGTTAATAAGAGATTGTTGATTATTAAGATCTGGATAGTGGTCAATATTGTCTGTGATGTGTGGGTTGTGCTGTTCACTGAGCGTGTGGCTCACCCCTCGCATATGTTTTTCCCCAGTTGCCACTGAGCCTGAGCTGGAGCCGGAGCAGTAGTTGGAGCTTTTCGAGGGATTCCTTCAGTAGCGGAGCAGCGCCACGTTTCGCGAGTGCCAGAGACTATCAGCATCCCTTCTTGGCTGTGTGTATTTTATTTCCGTGCTTGGCACGCGTTTGTATATATTCAGTTGTATTGGTGTATATTGGCTCTCACAGGACAGATGATTGAGTATCGAGTCTGTAGTATGTTTATTTACAGATTCAGTCTTTTGCTTCCGCATTTGGTGTATATATCATGTCAGCCTTTTGTTGTCTGAGTGTCATTCTGGTTGTTTGTGCATGATATATTATTGACCTCCTGTGTAGATTCTGATATTTTATATACACTTGCCACGTCTCGGGGACGCCCGGGGCGTGACACATATCTTCCCTGGTGTTTAAATAGCTACGAATATCCATTATCCTACATGCAATCCAGTGGCATATGAAGACGCCGCAGTCTTTGCCTCCGGTCTGTTGCGGAGCTGGGACATCAACAACCAGAGGCTACCCTACTGCTTCCTCTAGTATCGTCTTTTGCAACAATTTGACTGCCTTACTCACCCAGGCACCATGCTCCTCTTTTCAGATGGAATCGTACACCAGGAATTGTTGGTTCATCATGTCAATGATCAGTAGGAACCAATGTTGTAATGTAAACATTGGAACAAAGATAACTTTCACACAAGCTAGGTCTACCTCATCCGACTTCCACTTGAATGCACGGAAGAAGCGTTTGCATCCCCCCAAACCCCCCATCAATGTATTGCTGTAATAACAAAAGAGGTTAGATAACAGTGAGCTGAAAGCTAATCCAACACGGGGCACGGGTGACGTCTTACATTGAAGGCTGCTGAGATGTACAAAACATTTTTGTTTGCCACGGACTTACCAATGAGTCTAGAGAAAGCATCAATCACCTAAGACAAATAATCGGGTATATACCAAATCATTAATGTCATATAACCTGTTATATATGTGTCACTTTTTAGCCTTCTGGTAACCATTGGAGCATTCTGGCAGTTTTTTAGTTTTTTTCGTTTTTCGATCGGAACCGCTAAAATTTTGGACTGTTAGCTATCATCCTGAGTTTGAGGACTCCGATTAAAAATCTAACTGCATATTATGTGTCCTGGTGCCATTCCAAGCCACTCACAAAAATTTCATCGAATTCCGGTAATGTTTCAGAATTTCACAGTTCTGAAGCGTATCCGGGTTTTGACCGAGCGAGAAGTCATTGGGAGACTTGACTTGGTCAAAGTGGGCCCATGACTTGGTCAAATGAGTTTGGCTTTTTGTGTGGTTGGGTTGACTAGGGTCAAACCTAGCTTAAACCTAATTAAACCTAGCCTAAACCTAATTAATTAGCTTAAGTGGTGAGTGTGTGAGGTGTGTGTGTGGGGTGACTTATAAGTGAAGCTAAAAATATCTCCCCCCACTATTCATCATCTTCTCCACCCAAATTTCTCTCTCCTCCTCTCTTTAAATCCACATTAAGACCTAGCTAGGGTGCTTGAAACCAAAAACCCTAAGGAGAGAAAAGATAGGTGAGCTCCCGATCTATCTTCCGGTGGTTTCATTTTCGAATTCCCTCAAGTGTGACCCCCTCTCATGCCCTCTTTTCTCCTCTGATTTCAGCCATTTCGAGGGCTGAAGGAGATCTTGGTGGTGGTGGTCCTTGAGGTGGTGTTTCGGTGCGCGAAGAGCAACCGATCTTCCCTTCCTTCCTTTCCTTCCTTGGGTGAGGTTTCCTTTCCTTCCTTTCTTGTTTAGATGCTTGATTAGGAGGTGTTTTTGGGTATGTATGGCTTTTATGGTGGTTTGGGTGGCTGTTGGTGGTAGTGGGTGCCGGTTGGGGTGGTTGGCCGGCTCGGGCTGTGCGGGCTCATCGGGCCTGCGCGCACGGGCAGGTAGGTGGGCTGGCAGGCGCTGGGCAGGCGCGCTGTCGGGCAGGCTGGCAGGGCACGCGCGCGGGTTGAGCAGGAGTGTGCAGGTGCTGCGCGCTGGGCGCCGTGCGGGGGAGTGTGCGCAGCGCGCTGCGCAAAGGCGCAGTGCGTGCCGTGCGCGCGGGGCCGCGTGCGGGTGCTGTGCGCAAGGGCGCGTGCGGGGGCGTGCACGCGGAGCGTTGCGCAGAGGTGCAATGCGTGCTGTGCGCGTGCGGTGAGGCGAGCGGGTGGTGTGCGCGGGGTGCGCCCGGGGTGCTGCGCTGGGGCGCAGGGCGTGCTGGTGTGCGCGCGAGTGTTGTGCTGGGGCGTAGTGAGCGCGCGGTGCACCCAGGGAGGCTCGGCGGCGTGTCCGGGCATGCGGGCAGGGGCTCGGCAGTGCGTCTGGGCGCGCGGGCTGGGGCGCGGCTGTGCGCCTGGGTCGGGTGGCCGTGCGTACGGCTGCCCGGGGGTTCGGGAGTGAGTCGGGGTGCTCGGACTCGCGTGCGTACGGGCCGTATGTACGCTTGTCCGAGTGTTGGGTATTTTAGTGTATTTTTGTATATAATTGTGTATTTTACTCACCGAGTTGATTACCCTGTCTTGCAGATCTTGACGGACGGTCGCGCGACGACCCGGTTATTGGTGAGTGGGACAACCCAACCCAGTAGGGAGGCGCTATATGCACTTGGGCGTGTACCGTCCTCCCCTGGGGCACCGTAGTTTAATATTAACCTGTTTAATATGTAATCTATGCAAGCATGATTAATATGTAGTATGCATGCTACCCTAGACCGTGTATGTTAGGGACTTGCACCCTTAGGATATGTGTAAGAGCCATGCATCCTGTCACCATGTTCTCATGCTAGGAAGCCTCGACCTATGCATGTGTCCTACTAGTTTAATTTATTAAATTAAATGTGAACTTATGGTATTTTAGCATGCCTTAGGGAATATTATAAGGGGCCTTGCGAGGTCAACATTGAGACCCGGGCTAGGGTACTCCGTGTTCCTTGTTTGGTTGTCGGGATGTCCTATATCGGGACCTCATGGTGCCCTCCCAAGGTTTCTTTTCCCAATAATATTATTATATATGTTCCCCGCATCTTGGTTATGCGCCCTGGAGGAATTCTGAAGAATTCATGACATTAGAGTTGTTGAGATGCGTTGTCGACGGATCCGAGTGGATCGTATGCGTATGGATAGGCTGTTTCTGTGCCCTTCGTTGGATCCGTGTAGAGACTGCCCCAGCGTTAGAAAGGCCGTCCCGTCAGAGGGCTCCCATCAGTAGGTACCTCCTGATTTGGATTCGGACTGTGCTGAAGTGTGGGAGTGGCCAAGCGGCCTACGGAGTGGAGGAGAGACTATCGGTGGACCAAGGGTGATTAACAGCCTAGTCAGTCCCAATATCCTATGTCACCTATTGAGGGGTGAGGGTGAGGGTGTGGTGGGTCGGCGATGTAGCGACCCACTGGATTGTGTAGTTCCTGCCACTTTGAGGCTTTTAATAATTATTGTGGTTAATATAAATTGTGATGCATGGGTTGTGCTATTCACTGAGCGTGTGGCTCACCCCTCGCATATTTATTTTCTCCAGTTATCACTGAGTCGGACCTGAAGGAGGAGCTCCCCGAGAGACTTCATCAGTAGCGGAGCAGCGCCACGTCCCGCGAGTGTTAGAGGCCATCAGCATCCTTTCTTTGATTGTATGTATTATATTTCCGTGCTTGGGCACCGTTTGTATATTATTTGGATGTATGTGTGTATATTGGCTCTCACAGGACAGTTGATTATGTATCGAGTCTGTAGTATGTTTTTGAATTACAGACTCAGTCTTTTAGCTTCCGCTATCTGTGTATATATCATGTCAGCCTTGCTTTCGTCTGTGTTGTCATTTTAGTTGTTGTTTAGAGTATGTTATTGATCTCCTGTATAGACTGCTGATATCATGTATACACTTGCCGCGTCCCGGGGACGGCCGCCCTGGGGCGTGACATAACCAAAACTATGCATCTCACAATTTCCTTACAGAACCAAATCATAAGAGGTTATCTACCTCTTCATCAAGCCATTGATTGAAAATAATTTCAAAAAGGTGCTTCCGAGTGACCAGAGGGTGCACAGCGCTCCCATCATCTTCAACCTCCCACACTGGAGAATCATGCATTTTTCCTTCCCGGGATAATTTTACATGAATAGGAGGGGCGCATAAATACTCATTCACGAGAATAAATACGTTGAATAAATACTCATTCACGAGACTTGGAGTGGAATAAACGTTGAATAAATACTTACCTGTCTCCGAACATCATCAATCGATGTGTAGACCGGTTGAAGTTTCTCTGCCTCAATCTTAGACTGTGCAATGGCCAACGCAACTTGTTCCTCCTCCGTCAATTGGTGCTTTTCCTTCGCTAGTTGTATATGTCTTTGTCTCTTTGGGAACTTTTGCCTTCTTCTGTTGAGTGGGTTTTTTCAATTGAACTTTTTGCCTCTGTAGCTGCCCCCTTGTTGTCGGACCGACAGTCTCCCCAGTCATAGGTTTTATTAACTCGACAGCTGTATCATTATCCAACTAATTAATATCCAATAGACAGTAGACATATACCAACCCAAACATGGTATGTACCAAACCATAATCGGTATGTACTTTGCCACACACAATATAATCATTTATTCAAACTATAAAAATTGGATACATATACCTCTGGATTGTGGGTTACGTGCCTTCCTTGTATTCATTGTTCTCTTCCTCTTGGGACCGGTGAGTGATTTATCCCCTACATTGTTGGTGCCATCATCTTCTCTCTTCTCTTTGTCTACTACCTCTTCGTCCACCGTTTTTCTTTGAACGATTTCTGTGTCACAGATTCATCCTCCATCAGCTTCTCTTCAATCGATCTCTCTTTATCCGCTACCTCCTGCGTAGGCAAGTTCAAAATATCTTCACATACAGACTCTATCACGGTTGTCACAGGCGCTTCCTCTGACAAAACATCTTGGGGCGCGGGTGCTTCCCCACTTCCCTTCGGGTGCTTCCTCACTTGCATGCTCTTCGGCCACTTCCTCCATCGCATGCTCTTCGGATGCTTCCTCTGCTTGTTCTACCTTGTTTTTTGTTGACTTTATACCCCTACCAACAAACCGAACCACCCTCTCAATCGATCCAACTGACTTCCCTATTAAAACACAAATGTCTGTCATATAAAAGTTTCTGATAAGTATATACCATTTAAAACAGGTATATACCTGTATCTTTCCTTGTGAGTTTACTTTGTTTGATGTTTTTTTGTTCTCTCTCTGCTGCTAACTTTTGTCCCCTTGTTTTAGCCATGACCAAAGGTGCTGTGAGATGACCAAGTAAGTCATACATACACATACATTGCACAAGAAAATGTAAAGTGGTATATACGAGTAAAACATTATATAGAAAACATAACATTGCACATGATAAGATTAAATATATATATACCAGATTCAATCGCCTTGGCCCTCTTCTGGGCTCCAATAGCTGATTTTGTTACTCTCTGTTCCTAATTTTTGTGCTCTTGTTTTTGCCAGGGTCGCCGGTGCTGTTAAACAATTAAATTAGATATATGTGAAAATTATTCAAGCACATGACAGTATTAAGTGATATATACTAATTTATTCGACCACATGCAAAGCAATGTGTTATATACCAACAGTAGTCATTGTCTTGCTTGAAGAAGTACACTTAGTTTCAGCCATACCAACTTTCTTCTTTTTCACCTTCTCTGGAGTCCTCTTACTTGTCACCAGTTTGACCTTTTTCTCCAAGTCCTTGGAATTCAACTTCTGTTCCCTCTGCTCCCTCTTCCTCTTTTTAGTTGGTGAAGAAGTGGATGGTGAAACAACATTGATTGGCATGGGCATGTGCAGAACTCTTTCTAACCCCTTTCTTAGATCCTCAACCGAATAGAAACCTGAAGGCATGGGCATCAACACATTATGTGTTTCTGGAGCGGCATTGTCATCCTCCTCCTCCACATCCTCCTCCACAATAGAACCCTCTCCACTTCAATAAAATCAATCTTTTGGTGAATCTCTTTCCATTTCAACTCATTGAATAGTTCGGAATAAGTCGTTTTCCTCCCACATGGCATATTTCTCCATTTGTCGATGCGGGGCCATCCAACGGTCTATCTTAACATGCTCGTACAACCAAACCAATAAACAAATCAATTAAAATTTAATAAGCTACATAATAAGAGCATTTGTTTATATGATTCTTAGACAACATATATCGACCTAATCAGATGTATACCAGGTTAAATAACTACAAAATAGATTGATATATACAAAACCAATTCAACGAAGCGCACAATATATTCAAATTCGGGGCCAACCAACATATATGAATGTATATATGTTTTACATGCTGGATACACTAATTGGAGTCTGGTATATACTACAATATTTAGGAACTACATTCCAATATATACGTAATTTCATTTGGTATATACGAAGAAATA
Organism: Acorus gramineus; assembly: GCA_030737835.1. NCBI lineage: Eukaryota > Viridiplantae > Streptophyta > Magnoliopsida > Acorales > Acoraceae > Acorus > Acorus gramineus. The sequence continues at coordinate 27,089,209 of CM060847.1, forward strand.
TTGCACATATACATTCAGTGAAACAATACTACTTACAGTGAGTTCTATCGCACAGCCACTGAAATATCCCTTTCCATCTGTCGCATCTGATCCTCCGGCCTTCTCGAGGTTCCGGGATGATCTCTTAATTGCTTTGACAAAGTCCTATTGAACCGCCTTCGCCCATGCATAGTCCCCAATGTTGTCCAAGTCATCAACAATGTCGACCAACCCAAATGGGCATGCATAATTCGAGCAGCAAAACAAAAAAGTAGCAAAAATGTGCAAGACAAATAATCTGGCGAAGTCCTGGACCGACTTCTCATCGTCTTGGGCCACCTAAGCCTTCATGACCTTCTCGATGGCGGAGGCGGTTGGGTACTTCTCATTTTGTGAAGTAAATTATTGGTGATAGAAGGTAAATGTAGGACTTTTGTTGTCGAGGTCTACAGGCTTTTTGTGGGCCGACAGACCGAATATGACCGCCACATCCGACACCATGAACCGGAGTTCCCGGCTCTTCACGACGAATCTCTCCCGCTAGGGGTTCCAGAAACTGAGTATGGTTTCCAATAGGCATTTCTCCGTCCTCATCGGAGGGATGTCGATGAAACGCCCAAATGGAGTCGACTTGATAGCCTCGACGTGCAGGGGCTTCTCATTGAGCTCCCATTCCTTGATGACATCAATAGTCCGTGTCGTCGTACACCTCGTGTTGATCGTCGTCGTTGAAGACTTTACCTTCTTCAGAGATGCCTGCGCAAGAAGACATACAAAATTATATGACAAAATAACACATGGATATACAAAATTATATGACAAAAAAACACATGGATACGGGTGATGGGGCCGTTGTATATACCTTCACAATCTCTTTTCCGGCGTCCATGGTTTCAACTGAGTGTAACAAGAATGGGAGGAGAAGGTCCGGCGAAACGGAAGAGAAGGTAGACGATGGGGTTGAAGGAGGAAACAGTGGGGTTGAAGGAGGACACGGTGGGGTTGAAAAGTGTAGATTGTGGGGCTACAAAGAGGAGATGGTGGGGCTCGACTATCGTTTGGATTCTATTTGATTTTACTATGTCGCCCTTGCCTTTTCAATTTCTATAGGGGCATATACGTCATTACGAATAGTATATGAACCGATCCTTAAGTGGAAGACGAAAATGCCATCGCTGTCATCATTAAAACTGCAATGATGGCGACGCGTATACCCGCATCGAAAATGACAGACATGTTGTCAAATCAATCTCAAATTTCGTGCACATTAGATATAAATAAATAACACTATAAAAAAGGAAATCAGTAAAGAACGAATAATCCGTAAAGCGGTATATACTAGTTTAGTATAAGTATATGGTAGTTTAAAAAGGTATATATGAGTATATAGCACGAATGTTATTTTTTAATATAGCATATTTGGAGGAATTTTTGAATCTACAATCTTTATTTTCAAATATACAAGATAAGATTAAAAACAATTGAACACCAAGACATTGAATGAAAGATAGCGAGTTATGAAACAATATGCTATGCAAAGAAAATAAGGAAATAAAGAATCTATGTGAAAAATTGATTTTTGAAAGCATACGCTAACATGAGAAAATAAGGAAAACAAGAATCTTTATGAAAAATACCTTTTTGAAACCATCTACTACCAAAACTAAATACAATAATAAAGAATCTCTGTGAAAAATGAATAATGAAACCATATGCTAAAAAAAAATAAAATAAGAATATCTACAAAAACATAATTTATGAAAAAAAACCATATGCTGATTAAAGAAAATAAGGAAAACAAGCATATTTGTAAAAACATAATTTATGAAGCCATATACTAACAAAAGAAAATAAGGAAGCAACAATCAAAAGGGAGACAATGGTGAAATCGTAGAAGATCCATGCTTCAAAGACAGTGAAGACGCAGCAGAGGTACCACATTGGCAAAACGGTGAAGATAATGGTGAAATACCACACTTGCAACTGATAGTAAGCCATATCCATGATATCTGTTATGTATGTGTCACTTTTAGCCTTCTGGTCACCTTTGGGACATTTCTGGCAGTTTTTCAACTATTTCTTTTTTCGATCGGAACCGCTAAAATTTTAGACTTTTAGCTATCATCATGAGCTTGAGAACTCCGATTGAAAATCTAACTGCACATTATGTGTCCTGGTGCCATTTCAAACCACTCACGAAAATTTCATCGAATTCCGGTAACGTTTCAGAATTTGGCAGTTCTGAATCGTATCCGGGTTTTGACCAAGCGAAAAGTCAAAGGGGGACTTGACCAAGTCAAAGAGGACTTTGACCAAGTCAAGTTTGACCATTGACTTGGTCAAATCCTTTTGTTTTTTTGTGTGGTTGGGTTGACTCAAGTCAATCCCCACCAAAATCAATTGTTCCAAGTGTGTGAGTGGTGTGTGTGTGTGTGTGTGTGGTCACTAGTGTGGACGTCCCCTTCATCCTTTCTTCCCCATCTCTCTCTCTCTCTCTCTCACACACACAAATCCCTCTCACTCCCTTCCCTTTGTTTCCCCCATTGGAGCTAGTAGAAGAAGAAGAAGAAGAAAGCCCTAGAAGGGAAAAAGATTGGTAAGGGTGAGATCTACCCTTGTATGGTTTTTGTTTTGGATTTCCCCTTTCTCTACCTCCTCTCATGGCCTCCCCTTCTCCCCTGTTTCAGCCATCTTTAGGCCTTGCTAGAGGCTGAGGTGGTGGTGGTCTTGGTGGTGGCGGTGGTGGTGGTTTGGTGCGCGAAGGGCACCCGAGCTTCCTCCCTTGTTCTTCCTCTCTTTGGGTAAGTCTTCCTCCTCCCCTAGCTAGGTTAGATGATTGATTAGGATGTTTGAATGGTTATGCATGCTTGCATGGGTGTTAGGGGGGTGAGGGTGGGCTGAGGAGGGGGCGGAAGGGGCTCGGGCGCGCGCGCGGAGCCATCCGCGCGCGTGCGCGCGCGTCTGCGCGCGCAGTCGGGCGCTGGCACGCGCAGACGGGCGCGCTGGCGGGCGCGCGCGCGTACACGTAGACGCGCGGGCGTGCGAGCGGGCATGCGCGCGGAGTGCTGCGCGGGGGCGCAGTGCACGCGAGTACGCGCTGGGCTGGGCGCGCGGTGCGCGCGCGCACGGCAGCATGTCTGGGCACGCGGGTAGGGGCACGGCAGTGCGCCCGGAGCGCAGGGGCGCGTGCGGGCGTGCGCATTCGTGCGTGTGCGTGCGGGGGGGGGGGGGGGCATGCGTATGGCTGCCTGGGGGTTCGGGAGGGTGTCGGGGCACTCGGACTCACGTGCGTACGCGCGTGCTCGCATGCGTGCGGGTCCGTATGCATGCTTGTCCGAGTGTTGGGTATTTCTAGTAAATTTCTTATGAATTTGTGTAGTTTACTCACCATATTGAATGCCCATGTCTTGCAGATCTTGACGGACGGTCACGCAATGACCCGGGTTTCGGTGAGTGGGACAATCCAACCCAGTAGGGAGGCGTTCGATGCACGTAGGCGTGCATTGCCCTCCCCTGGGGCACCATAATTGTGTATTAACATGTAATAAATGTAAAACTATGCATGCATGATTAATATGATGTATCCATGCCACCTTAGACTTGTATGCTAGGGAAATGCACCCTTATGTCATGTATAGAGGCCTATGCATGCCTAGACACCAAGCCCCGAACTATGTATGTTCCCATCTAGTTTAATCTAATTAAATCAAAATGAGAGCATTTAGTTATAAGCATGCCTTAGAGAATATTATAACCTTGTTGTTATAATATATGTCTCCCCGCATCTTAGTTATGCGCCCTGGAGGAATTCTTGAGAATTCATGACATTAGTAGAGTTACAATCGGTGTCGACGGATCCAAGAGGATCGTATCCGTGTGAGTAGGCTGTCTTCTCCTTTTGGTTGGATCCGATGTAGGGACTCCCCGGCGTTGGCTGACCTGACAGAGGGCTCCCGTCCGTAGGTACCTCCGATGCGTCGGACAGTACTGATAGTGGGAGTATACCAGGTGGAGGCTACGGAGTGTGGGAGAGGCTACCGGGTGGACCAGGGGTGGAGAGCGGTCTAGTATGCCCCAAGAGGCCCATGTCACCCCCTGGAAAGGGTGAGGGTGAGGGGGGAGGTGGGTTGGCGATGAAACGACCCACTAGAATGTGTAGTTGCTCCCGTTTTAGGGACTATAAATTATTTAAGGTTAATATGAGTTGTGATGCATAGCTTGTGCCATTCACTGAGCGTGTGACTCACCCCTCGCATATTTTTCCTCCAGTTATATCTGAGTCGGATCTGAAGGAGGAGCTCCCCGAGGCACCACAGCAGTAGCGGAGCAGCGTCACGTTCTGCGAGTGAGAGGCCATCAGCATCCCCTTCTTGATTGTATGTATTGTTATCCGTGCTTGGGCACACGTTTGTATTTTGATGTCGTTGTGTATATTGGCTCTCACAGGACAGTTGATTATGTATTCGGGTCTGTAATATGTCTTTGAATTACAGACTCAGTCGTTTAAGCTTCCGCTATTTGTATATATTATGTCAGCCACCTTATTGTCTGTGTTGTCATTTTCGATGTTGTTTAGAGTATTTTATTGATCTCCTGTATAGACTGTTGATATTATATATATTTGCCACGTATCGGGGACGGCCGCCCTGGGGCGTGACAATATCAGAGAGAGTGAGTGAGAGGCGAAGGGAAGAGAGATAGAGAGTGTGAGATATTTCGTTTCGTGAAGGGTTTGGTGAAAGAGAGTATGTGAGTATTCTGTGAGGAAAGAGAAGAGAGAACGAAGTTGCAATAAAATATGCTGAAAGCTGAAAGCTTTTTCTCAGACCTTATTGTCTGCTTGTCCTTGGTAGTCACGCCATATATATTTGTGTTTCATGGTATATACCAGATAAAAGTTGTATATACCATATCTGTCAGAGCATGCCCAACTTTTCCAAACTCCACATCGGTGCCTTTCGTACATTTCGAAACATCCATTCAAGCCGTCAAATCAATGTCAGTGCTCCTTTTCGAGGGGATAAGCATTCAACGCCATCCATTATTTTATTTAAAAAAATGTTACAATCCTTTAATGTCTGTCAATTCAAGTCAGTTGGTGAAGCATTTTTTATTTAAAAAAATGTTAAAACATTTAATGACTGTCAGTCAGTTGCATCAGTCTGCTCTTATCGAGGAATTTTGAAATTCAAAATTCTCAAAACCCATCCTGGCCCGCCGAATGATTCCGCGTCACTCCGCTCTGGCCACGTCGGATCCTACGTGGGGTCTGAGTTTTGAACTGAGAAACCGACTGAGTGTAACATTTTCCATTTCAATTACTCTCGACCCAAACTGGCTCTCTATCTGTTTGCAACCCTGGTTGGATCCATAAACTATTAGTCAGTTGTGTACTGTTTGTATCAAGGAAAATGTTCCACCAAGTCTCCCCTTTACAGCCCCGCCCGCACATTTTTTTATTTTAAAATAGCATATATATAGTTTATAAAACATGACTGTATATACTCCAATGAATTATATGAATTTATTTATAAAAAAAATATAAAATTTTTCTAACTAGTATATATCTCATCTAAATAAGTATTTAGCTTTTTGAACAATTAACTATCTATTAGGGACTCCAAGCGGGGCTGTAAATGGGACTATTGTAACAAATCTTCCAAGTTCATTATGATCTAAAGTCTTCATTCTTATTCAACCACGTATTTCAGTGAATTTATATTTCATGAAAATTGAATCAGACGAGCTACTAATCATGTTGGTACTCTTGAAATATATGATTCGACATACCTAGACACAATGGGATGAACTTCCATGGGATATCAAATCTGTTCAAAGAAAAATAGATATAGAACATGAACAACTTTTTCAAGAGTTCGGACCGACTCTTCGGCCGTGGTATGTTAAAATGTAGGGAAAAATCCATATAACCCCCTATAATCTTCCTGATATCCATATAACCCCTTGTAATCTCAATATATCCATATAACCCCCTGTAAACACACCATAAATGCAAATAACCCCCCGTGGTTAAATTTTTTTTAACAGAATTGAAATATTTCGGTCATATTGCATTATCTAAACCATGGTTAACAAATATGTATTCTTTTAAACCCCGAAAATGGTCAATACTTGAAATAAAACCCTCATATTTCTAATTTTACACTCTTTTAGGGGTATTTTTGGAAGTATTGACTGCTTTCATAGGGTTAAAATGATACATATTTGTTAACCATGGTTTTGATAACGCAATATGTCTGAAATATTTCAATTCTGTTAAAAAAAATTTAACCACGGGGGGTTATTTGTATTTATAGTGTGTTTATAGGGGGTTATATGGATATATTGAGATTATAGGGGGTTATATGGATATCAGGAAGATTACAGGGGGTTATATGAATTTTTCCCTAAAATGTAACGTCAGAGGTTTTTATTTTTTGAGCACTGATACACGCAGTATATTTTGCAGACTGTTTTGCAGCTTCATACGCTATGATAACGTAGTATATACTGCACTATCATAGTGTGTGTGATTCCATCATAATATGTAACCCAAATTTATTTTTTCATTTTTTCACCATAAAAAAAAATACACTGATGTATATCAGTATATACTTCATTTCATATAATAGCATGCACTTCAAAAGGTGAGTGTATAATTTTTTTTAAAAAAATGAGATGGACTGCAATTGGGGCTGCAATAGGGGCTGTGTGTATCTTTTTCCTTTTTTTATCATATTTTTATCTAGAATAATGTTAAGCACAACCCATTTTTCAGCCCCAATTCTAACCTACGCATGTCTTGAATTTTTTAAAAATAGTATACTTCATCCAATTATTAGATACATGCTTTTATAAAAAGTAAAGAGTATGCTCAAATGAATTGTTTTACTGCATTTATAGAAAATGTATAAAACTTTTATCGATGTATATACCATGTTAATTTGAATATGCTTCGATGATTTTCTAGCATACGAGACTGGAAAAAAACTGTATTTGAAAAGAGGTTTAAACATTTTTTTTTGTGATTTTTCTTTTACAAGAATCATACTTAATACAAAGTTATTTCCAAAATGTTCCTACAATTTCAGCTTTTGATTAAAGCAGAAAACAGCTTTCACTCGTAGAAACAGTTTTTTATGGATGTGAAATTGAATTTTAATTGTTTTTATCTCTTAGTAAAAGGAGTTTTATTTAGGGTGTTGATGTGTCATTATTCTAGATGAGTGAAAGTTTTAATTTAATTAAACTAATATTCAAGAATTTTAAGGTGGTGCATCTGGAGAACTTCGTGCAGATTTTTGTGGCATTCCACATTATGTTTTTGGTTTCGATATGTAAATACTATGTAATATAGAACTTATATTGAATAACACTTTATTTTTTAGTGTAATTATATATGTGATTTTAGCTATTTTTCATTTGTTTTATTAATTAAATATGTCCTTTTTTTAGTTATACTCACTTTTAAATTTTCTAGTTTACAATTGTGATATAGGTAAAAAAAAGTTTAATTTTCCAAAGTACATGTACAACATTATTTGTGAGTGTATTTTAGGTATTTAAATTAAATTTTCGTATCATTTTTCATGCAAGACATTGGTGTTTCAAATAGTCTAATATAATTGTCACGCCCCAGGGCCGGCTGACCCTGGGACGCGGCAGGTGTATATATGATATCAGTAATAAGAGTTCAATAACATACTCACACCACAGCTAAAATGACAACACAGACAAAAGCAGGGCTGACATGATATACACACCAAATGCGGAAGCTAAAAGACTGAATCTGTAATCAAAACATACTACAGACTCGATACATAATCATATGTCCTGTGAGAGCCAATATATACAAAGACATCCAAATACAACACAAACGCGTGCCCAAGCACGGAAAATAATACATACAAGCACAAGGGATGCTGATAGCCTCTGATACTCGCGGGACGTGGCGCTACTCCGCTACTGATGAAGTCCCTCAGGGAGCTCCTCCTCCAGATCCGACTCAGATGACACTGGAGAAAAATATTATGCGAGGGGTGAGCCACACGCTCAGTGAACAGCACGACCCATGCATCACAATTTATATTAACCAAAACCAGTTATCATTAACCCACAAACACATTGAACAAGCCACAAAATGGCAACAACTCCACAAACCAGTGGGTCGCTACCGCCAACCTACTACACCCTCACCCTCACCCTCAAAGGGTGACCAAGGATATTGGGACTAACTACACCAATCTAGCAGGTCGCTATCGCCAACCTACTACACCCTCACCCTCACCCCTCAATAGGAGTGACATAGGATTATGGGACTTACAATCCAGTGGGTCGCCACATCGCCGGCCCACCATAGCCTCACCCTCACCCTCAATAGGTGACCTAGGCTCTTGGGACTGACTACGCTGTTGGTCACCCTTGGTCCACCGATAGTCTCTCCCCACTCCGTAGGTCGTTTGGCCACTCCCACTTTCAGCACAGTCCTTCTACCAAATCAGGAGGCGCCTACTGATGGGAGCCCCTGCACGGGACAACCTTTCTAACGCCGGGGTATCCAACGAAGGGAACAGAACAGCCTATCCATCGCATATGATCCACTCGGATCCGCAGACAACACATCCTACCAACTCTAATGTCCTAAATTCCTCAGAATTCCTCTAGGGCGCATAACCAAGATGCGGGGAACATGCATAAAAGTTATATCAAGGTTGGAATATTAACGGGGAAAGAATCCTTGGGAGGGCAGCGTGCGGTCCCGATATAGGACATCCTGACAACCAAACAAGGAACACGGAGTACCCTAGCCCGAGTCTCACCGCTGTCCTCGCGAGGCCCCTCCCCTATGATATTCGCTAAAACAGGCTAATGATCACATGCTCGCATTTTATTTAAATAAATTAAACTAAATGGGAACATGCATCGGTCGGGGCTTTCCTAGCATGGAAACATGATAACAGGGTGCATGGATCTTATACGGGTCCTAAGGGTATAAGTCCCTAGCACACAAATCTAGGGTGGCATGCATACTACAGATTATCATGCTTTTCATATTAAACATGTTAATATTTACTATGGTGCCCCAGCGGAGGACGGTACACGCTCAAGTGCATGTAACGCCTCCCTACTGGGTTGGATCGTCCCACTCACCGAAGATCGGGTCGACGCGCGACCGTCCGTCGAGATCTGCAAGACAGACATTTATATGGTGAGTAAAAATCCTCAAATACTGCTAAACACTCAAAAATACACAAAACCCAAAACAAACACCCAACACTCGGGCAAACGTGCATACGACCCGCACGCACGCTAGCCCGAGCACTCCGGTAACCATCCGCACGGCCGGTAACCACCCGCACGGCCACCCGACCGCCCGGGTGCACCGCCGCCCTCAGCCGACGCACCCCTCGCCCCGCCGGGCCCCTGCCCGCCGCCTGGACACGCCGCCGAACCTCCCTGGTGTACCGCGCGCCCCCTGCGCCCCAACGCAGCCGCCCGCGCACACCCCGCACGCCTCGCGCCGGCCCGCGAGCACCCCGCACGCCCCGCGCGCAGCGTCTCGCCCCGCGCGCACCTCCAGCCCCTATCCGCGCGCACTCCGCACGCACCTACCAGCCTCTACCCGCGCGCACCACGCGCACACCACCCGCTCGCACCCACTGCACCGTGCGTACGCCTGTGCCTCAGCCCAGCGCCCGGTATCCGCGGCCCAGCACCCGACGCTCAGCGCCCAGCACCGGGGACCCTCACCCAGCGCCCACGCGCATGCCCGCGCAACACACGCCCAGCGCGCCTGGAAGCACGCACCCAGCGCACCTGCCAGCCTGCCCGCGCTGCTGCCCGCGTTGCCTGCCTGCGCGCGTCGCCGAGTGGCCCGAGCACCGCTCGCCCTGCACGCCCAGCCACTGCACGCCTGATGCTCGAGCACCCCCTGCCAGCTGCCCGAGCATGGCCTGCCTAGCCGGCCTGCCCTGCTCGCACAGCCCGCAGACAGCCTATCCGCATGCCTCCCCCTGCACCCCCCGAGCGCACTCCCGCGCGCGCGCCCGGCAAACTGGTGCGCTTGCTCCCAGCCTACCCGGCTAGCCCCACCCGGCGCGCCTAGCACGCCCGCGCACAGCACGCCCAGTACGCGCGCCTGCTGGCCACCAGCTCCCCCCCCGAGCGCATGCCCGCGCGCACGCCCGCGCGTACGCACGTGCGCGCCCGGCCAGCGGCCTTGCCTGCCGCGCCTGCTGCTGCTGCCCTGCCCTGCCCGGACTGCCTAGCTCCCACCACCGGCCACCCCAAGGCCTCCGACCACCTCCCACAGCCCTCCGACGGCCACCCACCGCCGCCGACCGCCTCCCAACCCCAAAACCCACCTCCTAACATACATCTAGGCAGGAAAAAGAGAGAAAAGAGGCTTACCAAGGGGAGGAAGAGATGTCCGGTTGCTCTCCGCGCACCGAAACCTCTCCCAAAAGGTTTCCAACGCCCGGATCTACTTCCACCTCCGAGATGGGCCAAAACAAAGGAGAAGAGAGGGGGGGATGGAGGGGCAAAACTCGTCAGAATCGGGATTTGAAAGCACCGGGGTGTAGATCGGGGACCCGATCTACACTTCCTATGCTTTAGGTTTTAAGCTTTGAGGGCTCTAGGGGGCTCAAAAGTGAGAAAAATGGAGAAGGGGAGAGAGGGAGCTCAAGGAGGAAGATGAATAGTGCCCATCTAATTTTAGATTCCATTTATATAGCGAGCGACTTAAAAATCCAGATACGCCGCGGAACTGCGAAATTTCGGAAACGTTGCCGGAATTCGACGAAATTTTCGTGAGAGGCCTAAAATGGCACCAGGACACCAAATATGCAGTTAGATTTCCAATCGGAGTCCTCTAACTCAGGACGATAGCTAACAGTCCAAAAATTAGCGGTTCCGATCGAAAACTGATAAAATTTGAAAAACTGCTAGAACGCTCCAACGGTTACCAGCAGGTTAAAAGTGACACAAATATAACAATAATATAGAATCATGATAAATATTTTATGTAAAGTGACTACTTCTAAAGATAATGACAAAATTGGAATAACAATAATGATTTTTTTGGAATAAACTTATGTCTTGTTTAAATAAATTCAGGTCATTAATTTTGGATGGGTTATTTTTTTTAGGCATTATTTTACTAGGAATTCAGATTCCACAACCTAATTGGTTCACCAGGAATCTTACTAATATTAATTTTCCAATTTTTAGTTCGCACACAAGAAAATAGTATGAGATTTTAATTAAATATCAAAAATACTTTTACTCATGATAATGTACATATATACTTAAAAATTTACAGCTATAAAAAGCGAGTAACACTTGCACAATAAAAAAATTTAATAATAAAATAATGAAAGTAATTATATATACTTAAACACAAGATGAAAGTAATCTTCCAAATAAATTGCATATTTATTTATAATATCCAAATAAAATGATGGTCGGGGGTGGACACATCATGTGGGATGTGCAAGAATGAATCAGAAATGGTTGAGCATATGTTCTGTTCTTGCTCGATGATGTCCCAGGTGTTGAGAATTTTGACAAAAGTCTCTTGCACCCAGTGCTATTTTCATAATCTAGATGACATATGGGAATAGATGATCAACTGTTCGAGTTTGGGAAATTCTAGTTCTGACTATTTTATGGGCGACCTGGATAACTAGAAACAGTGTTATCTTCAGAGGGCATCATTTCTATAAAGAGAATGTGTGGGAGATCGCGAATGCTCTCATTCGGGATTGGAGATGCTCGCTCGCTGGAGCTCGTAGTGTATTGATTTCCAGAGATATCATATCAATCCTGCCTTGAGGGTTCCCATACCACCCCTCTCATCTTGCTCTATTTTTTTGGTTTCTTGGGCTCTCTTTAGCCCTCGCGGAAAGTTCACAAACCTCTTATGATCTTTCTCCCCTCTTTTCCTCCTTTATACGTATTCCTCTAATTTCATACAATTATAACTTCTCATTATCAAGAATATAATATATTGTTATATATGTGTCACTTTTAGCCTGCTGGTAACCGTTAGAGCGTTCTGGCAGTTTTTCGTTTTTTTTTTCGGTTTTTTGATCGGTACCGCTAATTTTTGGACTGTTAGCTATCGTCCTGAACTAGAGGACTCCGATTGGAAATCTAACTGCATATTTGGTGTCCTGGTGCCATTTTAGACCTCTCACGAAAATTTCATCGAATTCCGGTAACGTTCCTGAAATTTCACAGTTCCGGGGCGTATCTGGGTTTTTAAGTCACACACTATATAAAGGTGGGATCTAATTTTCGAGTAGCACTATTCATCATCCCTACCACTTGACTTTTCTCTCTCCTCTCTCTCTTTTTCTCCCTTTTGAGCCCCCTAGAGCCCTCAAACCCAAAAACCTAAAACCTAGGAAGTGTAGATCGGGTCCCGATCTACACCCCGGTGGTTTCAAATCTCGAGTCCGACGAGTTTGGCCCCTCCGTCCCCCCTCTCTTCTCCTCTGTTTTGGGCTGTCTTGGAGGTGGGAGTAGATCCGGGTAGTGGAAGCCTTTGGGGAAAGGTTTCGGCACGCGGAGAGCGTCCGGACTTCCCTTCCTCCCCTTGGTAAGCCCTATTTCCCCTCTTTTCTTGTTTAGATGAATGTTAGGAGGTGGGTTTTGGGGTTGGGTGGAGGTCGGCGGCTGTGGGTGGCCGTCGGAGGGCTGTGGAGGTGGTCGGAGGTCGGTGGGTGGTGGTAGAGGTGCTCGGGTATGGGTGGGGGGTGGTCTCGGGCAGTGGGGTCTGTTCCGGGCAGCAGGGAGCAGCGGCAGCAGCGCAGGCAGCGCGTGCGCTGGACGCGCGCGGGCGTGCGCGCGTGCGTGCGCGCGTGTGTGCGCGCGGGCGTGCGCTCGGGGGCTCTGGTGGCCAGCTGAGCGCACGTACAGGGCGTGTTGTGCGTGCTGGTCGTGCAAGGTCTGGTCGAGCGGCGAGGAGCTGGGCGAGCTGTGCGCGAGGAGCTGGGTAGGACTAGCCGGGTAGGCTGGGAGCAGGCGCACCAGTTTGCCGGGCGCGCGCGCGGACGTGCGCTCAGGGGGTGCAGGGGGAGGCATGTGGGTAGGCAGGCTGTGGGCTGTGCGCGCGGGCAGGCCGGGCTGGCAGGCTGGGCGCGCAGGCGAGCAGGGCAGGAGGTGCTCGGGCATCAGGCGCGCAGTGCCGGGCGTGCAGGCGAACGGTGCTCGGGCCACTCGGCGACGCGTGCAGGCAGGCAACGCGGGCAGCAGCGTGGGCATGTTGGCAGGCGCGCTGGGTGCGTGCTGCCAGGCGCGCTGGGCGCGTGTTGCGCGTGCGTGCGTGTGGGCGCTGGGTGAGGGTCCCGGGTGCTGGGCGCTGAGCGTCGGGTGCTGGGCCGCGGATACCGGGCGCTGGGCTGAGGCGCGGGTGGTGCGCGCGGGTAGAGGCAGGTGGTGCGTGCGGGGTGCGCGCGGAGCGAGGTGGTGCGCGTGGAGCGAGGTGCGTGCGGGGCGAGGCGCTGCGCGCGGGACGTGCGGGGTGCTCGCGGGCCAACGCGAGGCGTGCGGGGTGTGCACGGGCGGCTGCGCAGGGGGCGCGCGGTGCACCCGGGAGGTCCGGCGGTGCGCGGGGTGCGTTGGCTGAGGCGCGGCGGTGCACCCGGGCGGTCGGGCGGCCGTGCGGGTGGTTGCCGGCCGTGCGGGTGGCTGCCGGGGGTGCTCGGGCTAGCGTGCGTGCGGGTCGTATGCACGTTTGCCCGAGTGTTAGGTGTTTAGTTGTGGGTTTTGTATGTTTGGGTATTTTAGAGTATTTATGTATTGTTCTCACCATATTGAATGTCTGTCTTGCAGATCTGGACGGACGGTCGCGCGACGACCCACATACCCGGTGAGTGGGACAATCCAACCCAGTAGAGAGGCGTTATACGCACTTGGGCGTATACCGACCTCTCCTGGGGCGTCATGGATGAATATTAACCAGTAATATGTAATCCATGTTGTATGATTTAAAATGTAGAATGCATGCTACCCTAGTCTTTGTATGTTAGGGACTTGCACCCATAGGGTAGGTGTGAGAGCCATGCACCATGTCCCCCTGTTTTCATGCTAGGAAACCTCGGCCTATGCATGCGTCCTACTAGTTTAATTATTAAATTAAATGTTAGTGTATGTTAATTCGCATGCCTTAGGATAATATTATAGGGAGGAGCCTTGCGAGGTCAACGCTGAGACCCGTGTTAGGGTACTCCGTGTTCCTTGTTTGGTTGTCGGGATGTCCTGTATCGGGACCTCAGGCTGCCCTCCCAAGGATTTTAGTCCCAATAATATTATAAATAATGTTGTATGATGGGTATGTTTATTAGCATGTTGGTGAATATTATAGGGGAGGGGCCTTGCGAGGACAGCGGTGAGACCCGGGTTAGGGTACTCCGTGTTCCTTGTTTGATTGTCGGGGTATCCTATAACGGGAACTCACGCCGCCCTCCCGAGTTCTTTCCCCCAATGATATTACAACCTTGCTCTTATTTTACTTATTTCCCCGCATCTTGGTTATGCGCCCTGGAGGAACTCTGAAGAGTTCATGACATTTGAGTTGTAGAGATGTGTTGTCGGCGGATCCGAGTGGATCATATGCGTATGGATAGGCTGTTCTGTCCCCCTCGTTGGATCCGGTAGAGACTACCCCAGCGTTAGAAAGGCCGTCCCTTCCAAGGGTTCCCATCAGTAGGCGCCTCCTGATTTGGTTTCGGACTGGGCTGAAGTTGTGGGTGAAAGCCAAGCGGCCTACGGAGTGGAGGAGAGACTATCGGTGGACCAAGGGTGACCAACAGCCTAGTCAGTCCCAAAATCCTATGTCACCCGTGGTAGGGTGAGGGTGAGGGTGTAGTGGGTTGGCGATGAGCGACCCGCTGGATTTGTGATTGGATGTTTATCAGTCCCAATAGCCTATGTCACCCATTGATGGGTGAGGGTGAGGGTGTGGTGGTTCGGCGAGGTACGAACCACTGGATTATGTTGTTATGTATTAGAGGCTGGATAAATAATGGAATTGTGGTAAATATTGTCTGTGATGCATGGGTTGTGCTATTCACTGAGCGTGTGGCTCACCCCTCGCATATGTTTTTCCCCAGTGGTCACTGAGCCTGAGCTAGAGCCGGAGCAGCAGTTGGAGCTTTCCGAGGGATTCCTTCAGTAGCGGAGCAGCGCCACGTTCCGCGAGTGCCAGAGGTTATCAGCATCCCTTCTTGACTGTATGTATTTGATTTCCGTGCTTGGCACGTGTTTGTATATGTTCAGTTGTATTTGTGTATATTGGCTCTCACATGACAGATGATTGAGTATCGAGTCTGTAGAATGTTTATTTACAGATTCAGTCTTTACTTCCGCATTTGGTGTATATATCATGTCAGCCCTTTGTTGTCTGTTTCTGGTTGTTTGTGTATGATATATTGTTGACCTCCTGTGTAGATTCTGATATTATATATACACTTGCCGCGTCCTGGGGTTGGCCGCCCTGGGGCGTGACATATATTATCTATTTAATTTTTTATCTTCATAAATTTTTTTAATAATGAAAGATAGAAATGAGAATGAAAAAGAGTGACACCACATTTTTTAAAATTAGGTATATGAATATGTAGTTTTTGAATTATAATATCATTAATTAAACGACATAATTATCCCTATAATAAATCCATTAGTTCTCAAAAATTCACCTAATTTAACTCAACACGGAGTGATACCTACATTTCCTGACCAGAACACAAACAACTAATAGATTCATAATGCTAGAATGGAATCGCAATTATAATATTGTTAACTAGTGTTTTAAAAACCGACTGACCCAACTAAATCTTCACCAACTTTCAATTTCAATTCAGTTTTTTGGTCAGATGGTGATAAATCCCCGGGCCCGGATGGCTTCGGACCATTATTCTTCCAGAGGTTTTGGGGCACTGTAAAAGGGGATATAATGCAGATGTTTGACGACCTGTTCCAGGGACGCAAAGGTATCGGGTGCATAAACGCGTCATCCTTCGTTCTCATTCTTAAAAAGGATAGGGCTGAGTCGATTGGCAACTACCGCCCCATTAGCCTCGTAAATGGTTGTTATATGTTGGTAGCCAAAACACTTGCCAATAGAATCAAATTGGTCTGTGACCATATAATTGAACCGACTCAGTCAGCTTTCATTCCCGGCTGTAGTTTGCAAGAAGGTTATGCGGTCACACAGGAGATCATTTCGAACCTTCATAAAGACAAACGTAGCGGGATTGTGATTAAACTTGATTTTGCGAAGGCTTATGATAACGTGGACTGGGAATTCTTGTTACATACCATGACCATGCACAGTTTTAGCTCAAATTGGATTCAGATAGTCAAGCAATGTGTGGGTACGGCTCAGGCGTCGGTGTCACGCCCTAGGGCGGCCGTCCCCGGGACGCGGCAAGTGTATATATGATATCAGCAACAGGAAATCAATAATCATACCATAACAACTAGAAATGACAAAAGAGATAAAGCAGGGCTGACATAATATATACACCAAATGCGGAAGCTAAAAGACTGAGTCTGTAGTCAAAACATACTACAGACTCGATACATAATCATACGTCCTGTGAGAGCCAACATGCCCAAATATACACAAATACAATCCATACAAAAACCAACTAGGTGCCCAAGCACAGAGTATATATAAATACAACAAGAGAAGGGTGCTGATGGCCTCAAACTCGTGGGACGTGGCGCTACTCCTCTACTGGTGTAGTCGCTCGAGAAGCTCCTCCCTCAGAGATCACTGAAAAAGACAATATGCGAGGGGTGAGCCACACGCTCAGTGAATAGCACAACCCATGCATACAGTTTATATTAACCACATTTAATCACAACACTAGCCCCAAAGTGGCACAAACAGAACATATCCGGGGGTTCGTCACAACGCCGAACCACCATCTCCTCACCCTCACCCTCACCCCTCCACGGGTGACTAAGGCTGTTGGGACTTAATAGGCGGATAATCATCCATACACAATCCTGTGGGTCGTCGCATCGCCGGCCCACCATACCCTCACCCTCACCCTCAACAGGTGACCTAGGCTCTTGGGACTGACTAGGCTGTTAGTCACCCTTGGTCCACCGATAGTCTCTCCCCACTCCGTAGGTCGTTTGGCCACTCCCACGTTCAGCGCAGTCCTTTACCAAATCAGGAGGCGCCTACTAATGGAAGCCCCTGCACGGGACAACCTGTCTAACGCCGGGGTAGTCTCTACACGGATCCAACGAAGGGAACATAACAGCCTATCCATCGCATATGATCCACTCGGATCCGCTGACAGCACCTCCCTACAACTCTAATGCCTTGAATTCCTCTGAATTCCACCAGCGCGCATAACCAGGATGCGGGGAAAATACATAAGATAGAATGAGGAAAAGAGACCTTGGGAGGGTAACCTGAGGTCCCGATATAGGACATCCGACAACCAAACAAGGAACACGGAGTACCCTAGCCCGGGTCTCAATGTTAACCTCGCAAGGCCCCCTTTTATTCCCCAAGGCATGCTAACAATATTATAAGTTTGCAATTAAGTAAATAAATCAAACTAATAGGACGCATGCACAGGTCAGGCTTTCCTAGCATGATAACAGGGTGACATGATACACGGCTCATGCACAATCCTAAGGGTGCAAGTCCCTAACATACAAGTCTAGGGTGGCATGCATTCTACACACACACATCATGCTTACATGGATTATATCAAGCAGTTAATACTAACTATAAGCCCCAGGGGAGGGCGGTACACGCCCAAAGCATGTAGCGCCTCCCAAACTGGGTAGGGTCGTCCCACTCACCGGAAATCGGGTCGACGCGCGACCGTCCGTCGAGATCTGCAAGACAAGCATTAACTGGGTAAGTAGAAATCCATAACTACCCAAAAATACACAACATACACACAATAAATACCCAAAATCCCCAAACAAAACACCCAACACCCCCAAATCAAACACCCAACACACACACCCCCCCACGGCAACCACCCGCACGGCCGGCAACCACCCGCACGGTCGCCAGACCGCCCGGGTGTGCCGCCGCGCCTCAGCCCACGCACCCCGCACGCCTTGCGCCGGCCCGCGAGCACCCCGCACGCCCCCGCGCGCAGAGCCTCGCCCCGCGCGCACCCCGCGCGTACCTCCGCCACCTCGCCTGCCCCACCGCGCCTCGCGCGCACCTCGCCTGCCCCACCGCGCCTCGCGCACACCTCCCCTGCCTCACCGCGCCTCGCGCACAGCTGCTCGACCAGCACCTCGAGCACAGCTCCCCGCGCCCGCACGCCCAGCACCCGCACGCCTTGCTGGCCTCCAGATCCTCCCGAGCGCACGCCCGCGCGTACGCTCGCGCGCACGCACGCGCGCGCCCTGCCAGCTCCTGCGCTCGCTGCCTGTGCTGCCTGAGGCCCCCAGCCCACACGCCAGCACTGCCAGCCCATCCAGCGCGTCCTGCACGACCAGCACAGCACGCCTCCCGCGCGCGCGCCTGCGCACGCCGCGCGCACGCACGCCCGCGCACGCACGCGCGCATGCCCGCGCGCGCCCAGCCTGCGCGCTGCCTGAGCCGCTGCCGCTGCTCTGCCTGCTGCCCGAGAACATCTCCCACCAGCCCGAGCACCCCAACCACCCACCTCCGACCACCCCACGGCCCTCCGACGGCCACCACAGCCCTCCGACGGCCACCCACCGCCGCCGACCACCACCCAACCCCAAAACCATCCCCCTAGCATACATCTAGCATGAAAAAGAGGGAAAGAAGGCTTACCGAGGGGAGGGAAGGATGTTCGGTAGCTCTTCGCGCGCCGAAACCTTTCCCAAAGGGCTTCCAACGCCCGGATCTACTCCCACCTCCGAAATGGGCCAAAACAGAGGAGAAGAGAGGGCGGACGGAGGGGTGAAACTCGTCGGAATCGAGATTCGAAAACACCGGAGTGTAGATCGGGACCCGATCTACACTTCTCGTGCTTTAGGTTTTTAGGTTTGAGGGGTCTAGGGGGCTCAAAAGTGAGAAAAAGAGAGAGGGGAGAGAGAAAATGAAAGTGGTAGGGATGATGAATAGTAACTCGAAAATTAGATCCCACTCTTATATAGTGTGCGACTTAAAAACCCGGATACGCCCCGGAACTGTGAAATTTTCGGAAACGTTGCCGGAATTCGATGAAATTTTCATGAGTGGCTTAAAATGGCACCAGGACACATAATATGCAGTTAGATTTTTAATCGGAGTCCTCTAGCTCAGACGATAGCTAACAGTCCAAAATTATGCGGTTCCGATCGAAAAATGCAAAAATTCCAAAAACTGCTAAAATGCTCCAATGGTTACCAACAGGCCAAAAAGTGACACATATATAACACGTCGGTGGTGATAAATGGCTCCCCATGTGGTTACTTCCCAATCAACTGGGGACTGCGGCAAGGCGACCCATTGTCACCCATCTTGTTCACCATCGTCGCAAATGTATTAAGCCGCATGTGCATGAAGGCCAAGGCATGTGGTTGGATTGAAGGGATTGCATGCGTGGAAGGCGGTTCAACTGTCACGCATCTACAGTACGCAGATTATACTATGATGTTTGCACCACCTGACCTCGGGGTTATGCAAGGGATACGTTTTAAACTGGGGTAAAAGCTCGCTCTGGACTGTTAACGTGGAGAACAGTCTAGCGGAGTCTCTTGCGGCATCCCTCGGTTGCTCGGTTGCGGAGGCGACCCCATGACACTTAGGACTACCGTTAGGACAAACCTGCATCCTTTGGAAGGACTGGGCATCGCTCGTAGAAAGAATGGAGCGGAGACTGGACGGTTGGTAGAATCGTCAATTATCGGCAAGGGGGAAGCTTACTCTTCTGTAGGTAGTGATATCAAATCTGCCTCTGTTTTACTTATTCACTTTTAAGGTGCCAAAAGGGGTATTGAGGCACATGGAAGGGATCCGCAGAAGGTTCTTTTGGAATGGTTCGAATAGGGACTGCTCCAACCCATGTTTGGTAAAATGGAACAAGGTGGTTTGAGACTGATCGACCTTGAGACTATGAATCGTGCGCTGCTAGCTAAATGGCTTTGGAACTGGGTTGCTAACCCAACGATGTGGTGGGTAATGCTTTTCCAGGAAAGATATGGAGTGGGAAATGATGTGTCCATGTTCCCGCTCCCATCTGCTCGTATGTCATTTCTGTGTAAGGGGTGGTTCGCGCTGGGTAGAGAGTTCGAGAATTCGCAGAGAAAGGTACTTGGACGTGGTGACAGCATCCGATTCTGGAGCGACCGCTGGTGCAGGGATCAAACACTCGGCGCTGAGTTTCCCGACCTTGTCCGCATTGCTGAGAACCCTAGTTGCATGGTTCGAGATGTTTGGCAGAGCATGGGAGATAGTGGAGACATGGGAGAATGGCGCTTGGGTCTTCGTCGAGTCACGCTCGAGGCTCAAGTAAATGATATTGTAACTGTTTTTAACCGCATCCAGTAGTTCACACCGAAACACGGAGAGGAGGATACGATATGTTGGGGCTCCCAAAGATTTCCAAAAAACATAGTAAAAAAAGGATATAGGTGGTGGAAGAAAGGATCCTCGGAGGTTCCGTCAATCGCTCCGAAGACGAAGAGGATATGGTAGTGGCGAATCCCATTGAAGGTAAAAGTCTTCCTTTAGTTGACATTTCAAAATCGCCTACTCACCAAGGTATACCGGAGAAAATGGAGACCCGAGAGCAAGAATGTATGCGTGCTATGCATGACAGACCCGGAGACAACCGAACATCTCCTGTGTCGTTGCCTGGTGACGATGGAGCTCTGGAACAGATTGAGGCTCACAACAAGGGCTCACAGTGTCACACCCCAGGCGTCCCCGAGACGTGGCAAAATTAATATAATATCAGCTATCAATACCTGAGGTCAATAAAGACACCAACAACAATACACAAGGTGACAAAGCAAGATAATGATAACTGACTGAAAAGCGGAAGCATAATATATAAACAATGTCTGTAAATCAAAAACATTATTACAGACCCGAATACACAATCACTGTCCTGTGGAAGCCAAGTCTAGACCAAAGAAAATACAACCTGTGCCACATGCACGATTTACAAAACATAAAATGACTCTAGGAATGCTGACAGCCTCGCACACGCCACCCGCCGGCAGAACGCTCCACGCCCATAAGACCACGCCACAGGAAGCTCCAGCTCCACGCCCAACACTGCCCCTGAAAAGAAATAGTATGCGAGGGGTGAGCTACAAGCTCAGTGAGTGGCTGGAAACCAATCACCATTCTACAGCTCAATACACAAATCAATTTCCTTCCAAGGAAAACACGGGTAGAAACTCAATGGATAACAGGGTCACGCGGTAGCGCGACCAACCTCACCCCCACCCTCACTCCCGGAGGGAGTCTTTTGGGACTTATGGGGAGAGACCATACCGTCGGTCGAAGAGACCCGGATTTACTGGTCTAGAGACCATGCCGTCAGTCGAAGAGACCCGGATTTACTGGTCTGCCCAACACTATTGGATCATTTACATCTAGATAATCGCCCATCGATGTCCTTCAACATCCATCACGAGACCGGACCCAACATCTATGGGAACTGGGTCACGAGGCGACGCGTCTTCGCCTCATCCACACCCTCACTCCTGAAAGGAGACATCTTGGGACTTTGGGAAGAGACTTAGACTGCTCTACACCCCTGGTCCACCGGTAGCCTCTCCCCGCTCCGTAGCTTACCTAGTATACTCCCACGATCAGCACTGTCCGAACACATCGGAGGTACCTACAGATGGGAGCCCTCTGTCAGGATAGCCTGTCTAACGCCAGGGCTGTCACTACACGGATCCAACGAAGGGGAGAACGATTCCACGCTCGCGACATCATTCGTTAACCCTCTTCCGCGAGCCTCTACTTGGTATACTCCCACGATCAGTACCCCTCCGACTGCATCGGTGGTACCTACGGATGGGAGCCCTCTGTCAGGACAGCTACAACCCGGCCTCTTCAACTCGAACAACCCTGGGAGTGAACATTCCATGTTCGCAAAGCGAACCCCATGGAAACAACTCCCACTCTGGAGGAGAAGAATATGCGAGGGGTGTGCCACACACTCAGTGAATGGCACCAACTATACATCACAATTCATGTCAACCTTATATAATTTATAGCCCCTAACACGGGAGCAACCACACAATCCAGTGGGTCGCTACATCGCCGACCCACCACACCCTCACCCTCAAAGGGGTGACATGGTCTTTTGGGACTGACTAGGCTGTTAATCACCCTTGGTCCACCGATAGCCTCTCCTCCACTCCGTAGCTCGCCTGGTCTACTCCCACGATCAGCACAGTCCGACACATCGGAGGTACCTACAGATGGGAGCCCTCTATCAGGACAACCTGTCTAACGCTGAGGAGTCCCTACACGGATCCAACGAAGGGAAGAGAAACAGCCTACCCACACGGATACGATCCTCTTGGATCCGCCGACACCGATTGCAACTCTACTAATGCCATGAATTCACAAGAATTCCTCCAGGGCGCATAACTAAGATGCGGGGAACCATATATTATAACCACAAGGTTATAATATTCTCTAAGGCATGCTAACAACAGTATAATCACATAATCCCATCTTGATTTAAATAAATTAAACTAAATGGGAACATGCATAGGTTCAGGGCTTTCCTATCAAGGAACATGGTGCTAAACATGCATAGGCCACTATACATGATATAAGGGTGCATATCCCTAGCATACAAAGTCTAAGGTGGCATGGATACATCATATTAATCATGCATAGATCAAGGCTTTTAAGTACAGGACATGGTGTCCAGGCATGTACGGCCTCTATACACGATACATGGATGTATATCCCTAGCATGCAAAACATCTACATATTAGTTAGGGGGCCCCATCGATGCGCGACGCGCGTCTACGCGGGTCGAGCGCATCCCTAGAGAGGGGGGGGGGGATTGGAATCGAACCACTCACCTTACAACCCGGGACCTCGCGCATCCCATCCGACGAGATCTGCAAGGTAGGGGCATCCAATTTGGTGAGAAACAACACAATTTACACATAGAAATGATTAGAAATACCCAATACTCGGACAAGCATGCATACGGGCTCGCACGCATGCGAGCACGCACGTACGCACGCGAGTCCGAGTGCCCCGACACCTACCCGAACCCTCGGGCAGCCACACGCATGGCCCCTCGCACGCGCACGCACGCACCCCAGCACCATCGGCGCACTGCCGCGTGCCTGCCTGCGCGCCCAGACGCGCTGCCGCGCGCACGCGCACACTCGCGCGCGCCCGCGCGCACTGCGCGTCTAGCCCGCGCCCCTCGCGCAGCATCATGCGCACGCCCCGGCACGCACACGCACGCGCACTGGTCCCCTGCCCCGCACCCAAGCGCATGCCCAGGCGCCCTGCACCGCGCGCGCACCCGCGCGCACTCGCGCGCACTCCCGCGTGCACCCCCGCGCGCACCCCTGCTCGCGCCAGCACCCGCGCGCACCCGCGCACTCGCGCGCACGCGCGCAGACGACCCAAAACGCGCGCCCAGCCAACCCTTACCTCATTTTAACCCTCCCCAACCCCTCACACACACCCTAACCCATCTACCTAGCATACATGACTTTCCCACACTCCTTAAGCCATAAAAACCAAGAAAAGAAGGGGGAAAGGCTCACCTTGGGAGGGAAAAAGAAAGGGGGAGGTTAGGGGGCCCTCGACGCACCCGCGACCACCTCAACCGCCACCATCAACACCACCTCCCCTCGGCCTCCTCAGCCCTCTATGGCTGAAATCAGTGGGGGGGGGGGGAAAGAGCATGAGAGGGAGCTTGAGAGAGAGGAGAACATACAACAACACACCCACACAACCAACTCAAGCACTTGCACCATCTCCTTCACCATCTCATTTAGACATTTTGTCAAACACATGGGGGGGGGTGGGGCTTTGAAGGAGAGAAAGAGAGACCAGATGTGAAGTCGTGGGGATTGGGAGGGAGAGAGAGAGGGAGAAAGAGATATTTATCACAAATATCTAAGGAGAAATGACCTAGTCGCCCTTTGACTAGAAATTCTGCGCAAGCTTCACTGGAACAGCCATAACGTCCTCGATATAGCTCCGAATTGCACAATTCCAAGACCGATGGAAAGCTAAGAAGATTATCTACAACTTTCATGTTCATGGAAAGATCAAATAATCTCTCCAGCTATTCCGAAATTAGAGCTAAACATGGAACAGGGCTGCTGCCAGAATTTCCATCCCCGGGGTATACTTGGAAAAATACCCATAACTTTTACTACAAGAATCCAGTTGATCTAATTCCACTTCTGTACGAAAGCTAACTCAAAACTGGACATCTCATAATAAAATCATATTTAAACCTCTTCATCTTGGATTTTAACAAAATCAAATCCAAATACCAAATTGGAAATACATAACTTCGAGGAAAAAAAATTATGTAGCCAATTTCGAACGGAGCGCTCCAAATGACACAGGCACAACAGCACACAATGTTCAGCAACTTGGAGGAGCTATGGGATTGTCACGCCCCAGGGCGGCCGTCCCCGGAGACGTGGCAAATATAATATCAATAATCAATACAGGAGGTCAACAATGACACCAAATATAAAACATACAAGGCTAACAAAGCAATGATAACTGATAACTTATCTGAAATACAGAAGCATAAAAATGTCAATAAGTCTGTAAACTAAAAACATTATTATATACTCAAATACACAATCACTGTCCTGTGAGAGCCAAGTCTAGTCCAAATAAAATACATCATGTGCAACACGCATGATTTCATTTACATAAATGACACTAGGACTGCTAACAGCCTCGCACTCGCCAATAGCCGGACGGGACGCTCCACGCATGCAAAACCACGCCACAGGAAAACTCTAGCTCCACGCCCAACATCGCCCTTGTGGAAGAAACAGCACGCGAGGGGTGAGCTACAAGCTCAGTGAGTGGCTGGAAACCAAACACCATTACAACAATTTAATGCAAGGCAATTTCCTTTCAAGGAAAAACATGGGTAGAAACCCAAAGGATAACAAGGTCACGCGACGGCGCGACCAACCTCACCATCACCCTCACTCCCGGAGGGAGGCTCTTGGGACACTTGAGGAGGAACAACTGTTAACCATAACACGTGTTTACTGGATAACAAGATACAACGAGTCTAACAACTACGAGGTAGAGATACACTACGATACCTCAAGCGTTAAACATAACATAGTACAACAAGTCTTTCCGCTATGAGGTAGAGATACACTACGGTACCTCAAGCGTTAGGCGTAACATACCCAGAGTATACTCGACGTGTATCAGAGTAACGTGACGACGTGACTTCAACTCATCCTCACCGTAGCCCCCGGAGGGGTGACCCTAGAGACTTTTGGGATAAATCCGTTTGCTCTACACCCTGAGTAGCCTCTACATGGTATACCCCCATGATCAGTATATCTTACCTCATGCATCGATAGTACATATAGGTGGGGACCCTCTATCAGGACAGCTACAACGTCGGGCAGCATCGACATAGATCCGACGAAGAGGAGAACGATTCCACACTCGCCATATCATTCGTTAGCCCTCTCCTGGGTAGCCTCTACCTGGCATACTCCCATGATCAGTACATCTTGCCGCATGCATCGATAGTACCTACAGGTGGGGGCCCTCTATCAGGACAGCTACAACCTGGGGATCTTCAACACGGACGATATTGGGAGGAAATACTCTATGCTTGCAAAGCAAACCCAATAGAAAAGTCAACTACTCTCGATAATCACATACCGATGATATCGAATACTCTTTAACTCCCACACAGATGCATCGCTCGGACGCGAGGAGTTACTTCTGCTCTCGAGTAGAAATAAGCCAAAAGGCATATAACCCAAATGACGGTTCATACTCTCGCCTGGCATGGGTAGGCCTAACTGAATGCCATGACCATCGATTTAACAAAACCGATACAGTAATGAATTCTCCTGAATTCCATATGAGTGCATCACATGTATGCAATGGCGATTACATCGCTTGCGCCCTAACTAATAAGGTACAACCCGACTAAGGGTCATACTCACGCCTAGCACGGGTGGGCACAATTAGTCTAACATGCGCATAACATAATAGAAGAATTCTACCATAGTTATGTACATAAACTACATGCACAATAACATAATAATTAATCATGGGTGGGGGTACTCCCTAACATGGATAAAAGCATAAACAACATATCATGCATACATGGTATGGCCTAATTAAACATGCATACGAGGCCATTAGTCATACAAGCATACAAGTATACCCTAACATGCGTTGGATATCACTAACTTAAAAGGAAAGGGTCAAGCGCGATCTCGCGCATGAACAGGTGCATGCCAATTATTCCCAAACGAACCTGAGTCAAGTAGGAATCACATCTACTTACTCAGTTTGTGTTATATATGTGTCACTTTTAACCTTCTGGTAACCATTGGACCATTCTGGCAGTTTTTTGGTTTTTTCGTTTTTCGATCGAAACCGCTAAAATTTCAGGCTTTTAGCTATCACCCTGAGTTTGAGGGCTCCGATTGAAAATATAACTGCATATTATGTGTCCTGGTGCCATTCCAAGCCGCTCACAAAAATTTCATCGAATTCCGGTAACGTTTCAGAATTTCACAGTTCCGAAGCGTATCCGGGTTTTGACCGAGCGAGAAGTCATTGGGAGACTTGACTTGGACAAAGTGGGCCCCATGACTTGGTCAAATGTGTTTGGATTTTAGTGTGGTTGGGTTGACTAGGGTCAAACCACACTTAAGCCTCCCTAATCCTAGCTTAAACCCTAATTAACCTAGGTTAGGCTAATCTAAGTGTGGGGATTATATATAAGTGAATCTAAAATATCTCCTCCACTATTCATCATCTTCCCCAATTGATTTTCTCTCTCCCCCTCTCTCTTTTTCCCCCTTTTGACCTAGCTAAAAGGCTTGAAATAAAAAACCCTAAGAAGAGAAAGGTTAGGTGAGCTCCCGATCTACCTTCCGGTGGTCTCGGATTCGAGTTCCCACGTGTGTGACCCCTTCTCACGCCCTCTTTTCTCCTCTGATTTCAGCTGGTTTTTGGGCTGAGGGAGATCTTGGTGGTGGTGGCCTTTGGGGAGGTGTTTCGGTGCGCGAAGAGCAACCGATCTTCCCTTCCTTCCTTTCCTTCCTTGGGTAAGGTTTCCTTTCCTTCCTTTCTTGTTTAGATGATTGTTAGGAGGGTGTTTTTGAGTGGGGGTGGCTGTGGGTGGCGGTGGGTGGCCGTTGGTGGCGGTTGGAGGCGGTTGGTGGCCGTCGGAGTGGTGGTGGGCTGTCCCGGGTTGGCTGGCAGGCAGGCAGGGCAGCGCAGGCAGGCGTAGGGCTGGGCGCTGTCGGGCATGCTGGCAGGGCAGCGCGGGCGTGCGCGTGGGTGGAGCTGGAGCGTGCGGGAGCTGCGCGCTGGGCGCCGTGCGTGGGTGTGCGCGCGGGGCGCTGCGCAGAGGCGCGGGAGTGCTGTGCGCGCGCGGCGGGGCGAGCTGGTGGTGCGCGCAGGGTGAGGTGCCAGGGCGTAGGGCGTGCAGGTGTGCGCGCGAGTTGCTGTGCTGGGGCGTAGTGAGCGCGCGGTGCACCCGAGGGGGGCTCGGCAGGGTGTTCGGGCGTGCGGGCTGGGCTCGGCAGTGCGCCTAGGTGCGCGGGCTGGGGCGCGGTTGTGCGCCTGGGTCGGGTGGCTGTGCGTACGGCTGCCCGGGGGTTCGGGATTGAGCAGGGTTGCTCGGGCTCGCTTGCGTACGGGCCGTATATACGTTTGCCCGTGTGTTGTGTATTTTTAGAGTATTTTGGGTTTATTTGTGTATTTTACTCACCGATTTGAGTACCCTATTTTGGAGATCTTGACGGACGATCGCGTGACGACCCGACTATCGGTGAGTGGGACAATCCAACCCAGTAGGGAGGCGTTATATGCACTTGGGCATGTACCGTCCTCCCTGGGGCCCATGGATTTATATTAACTTGTTGTAATGTGTAATCCATGCAAGCATGATTAATATGTAGAATTCATGCCACCCTAGACTTTGTATGTTAGGGACTTGCACCCTTAGGATATGTGTAAGAGCCATGCATCCTGTTCTCATGCTAGGAAGCCTCGGCCTATGCATGCGTCCTACTAGTTTAATTTATTAAATTAAATGCTAGCATATGATTATTAGCATGTCTTAGATAATATTATAGGGAGGGGCCTTGCGAGGTCAACATTGAGACCCGGGCTAGGGTACTCCGTGTTCCTTGTTTGGTTGTCGGGATGTCCTATATCGGGACCTCATGCTGCCCTCCCAAGGATTCTTTTCCCAATAATATTATAACCCTCTTTATTAATATATATGTTACCCGCATCTTGGTTATGCGCCCTGGAGGAATTCTGAAGAATTCATGGCATCAGTAGAGTATTCCTTCTCTGGATTAAAGGGCCTTGCGAAGTCAGCGTTGAGACCCGGGCTAGGGTACTCCGTGTTCCTTGTTTGGTTGTCGGGATATCCTATATCGGGACCTCATGGTGCCCTCCCAAGGTTTCTTTTTTCAGTTAAGGGATGTCGCGGATCCGAGTGGATCATATGCGTATGGATAGGCTGTTCTGTTCCCTTCGTTGGATCCGTGTAGAGACTGCCTCAGCGTTAGAAAGGTCGTCCCGTGAGAGGGCTCCCATCAGTAGGCACCTCCTGATTTGGGACGGACTGTGCTGAATGTGGGAGTGGCCAAGCGACCTACGGAGTGGAGGAGAGACTATCGGTGGACCAAGGGTGACCAACAGCCTAGTCAGTCCCAATATCCTATGTCACCTATTGAGGGGTGAGGGTGAGGGTGTGGTGGGTCGGCGATGTAGCGACCCACTGGTTTGTAAGTCCCAATATCCTATGTCACCTATTGAGGGGTGAGGGTGAGGGTGTAGTGGGTTGGCGATAGCGACCCACTGGTTTGTAAGTCCCAATATCCTATGTCACCTATTGAGGGGTGAGGGTGAGGGTGTAGTGGGTTGGCGATAGCGACCCACTGGATTTGTGTAGTTCCTGCCACTTTGAGGCTTTTAATAAGATTGTGGTTAATATAAATTGTGATGCATGGGTTGTGCTATTCACTGAGCGTGTGGCTCACCCCTCGCATAATTATCATTCTCCAGTGCTGTCTGAGTCGGACCTAAAGGAGGAGCTCCCCAAGGGACTTCATCAGTAGCGGAGCAGTGCCACGTCCTGCGAGTTTCAGAGGCTATCAGCATCCCTTTTGATTGTATGTATTATATTCCGTGCTTGGGCACGCGGTTGTATTATATTTGGATGTCTTTGTATATATTGGCTCTCACAGGACAGTTGATTATGTATCGAGTCTGTAATATGTCTTTGAATTACAGATTCAGTCTTTTAGCTTCCGCTATTTGTGTATATATCATGTCAGCCTCTTTGTTGTCAGAGTGGTAATTGTTGATGTTGTTCAGGGTATTTTATTGATCTCCTGTATTTACTGCTGATATCATGTATACACTTGCCGCGTCCCGGGGACGGCCGCCCTGGGGCGTGACAGTTTGCACAAAGAGAGAGGGTGAGAGAGAGCTCATTATCTCTAGAAGTTGGTCATAGCTTTGCCCCATTAGCATGGGCGCAACAACTACACCACGCCCTCAAGTCTTATTGCAAGGGAATATTAGGCATGTGCCTGTTTATTAACCCAGACTTAATCATGCTGGATATTACAAATAATAGAGTAGTATTATGTAACGCCCCCGTACCCAAGACTCCGTTTTGAAGCTCGAATACGGTACGTTACCATGGATTTCTCTATAAAACACGGATCATTTTTTTTTTTGAAAGACAAGAGAGATTTATTTAATCATACCAAATCATAAACCATAACTAGGATCTAAAGATGACTCATCCTAAACGTGGATGATTACACACAAAATAGTTTTAACATAAACATCCATCGGTTTTTGCTGGAAGGGACTAAGGAAACTACATGCCAAAGAAAAGCTTATTCAACCACCTAAATGCAACGAAAGATAAACACGCAAGCTACGATCTCCACCACCGAGTTCAACGATCACCAACGGCTACTCTAAAAGTTGGGGAAAAGAGGGGTGAGCTACCACGCGTTCAGTGAATGGACCCTTATGTCCCAATAATAATTGATATCTCAAATAATATTTGATAAGAAATAAATTTGCAACATACAATATTATGATATTTTCAATTACGATAATTTTCCAATAAACCAACTTAATAAAAATCTCATTTCAGTATGCATGCCTCAAATCTAGTCAAAGCATATGATGCGTATGAATGCAATGGACACGCATGCCCATATCCCATGGCACCTAGCCATCTACAGCACCTAGCCGCAAGGATTTTACATAGGAAATCGTGTCACCTAGACACATGTCACCTAGACATAAGTCACCTAGACTTGGGTCCATTCTTAACTGTAGTCACCTAGACTAATGCCACCTAGGCTACGTCACCTAGACGAATGCGATGCATGCATAATCAACACATTTTTTTATTTCAATAATATGCATGCGACAGTTTTCAAAATAATAATATTTCAATACAATACTTAATAAGGCATCAGCCTATATAATATGACATGCTCGAGTTTATACATAAAATAGCATTTCAAAGTCATTGATAAAATCTTTCAAAAACTACATAGGAGACTAGACCCACTCACCTTAGGTCAAATAGATGCGAAACAAACTCCAGTAGGTCTAAGGCAACCTAACCCGACCTGAAATGATACGAATCGATCACAAAATGTGCAAACAGTACGGGACCTGATGGTATCCGTACTCACAGAATCCGACGGCTCTCGGCAGAACCGTCCAAAGACAGGCTGACGGCTCCTCCTGGGACCGTCCGAAACAAACCTGATGGCTCCTACTAGGGCCGATCCTTAACAAACCGACGGCTCTACTGGGAGCCGTCCTGAACATGCCCGACTACTCCTACAGGGGCCGTCCTGGGGCAGAAGCACAAAACCCTAACATTATTATTTTTTTGTAAATTATTTTAAAGCATTCTACCATTGAAAACAAAACACGAGTCATTTTAAAACGTCGTAAAAATAGTGAGAATCTTGTATTGAAATCAAATCATGCATTCGAGAAATCGATTTAAAACAAAACAAGGATTCATTTAAAACATCTTTGAAAAAAAAACCCTAGATCTATCATAGGTACAAATACAAATATGGATCTACGTTCAAATCTTCAAAACTCATTAAAACGCATCACTGGTTTGGATCTATGCATATAAAGTTTAAAACAAGGCTTAAAGGATCAAAACATGATTCTACTTAAAACGAATAAACTAAAAACATGATGTATGCTTAAACATATTCCTTTTTTACATGAAAGGCTTATAAAACATCTAAAAATCTCATAGTACCCTAACTATAACATCAAATCCGAAAATCATTTAAATCCCATTAAGGTTTTGAGGAAAAAAATCCAACAAGAAAACTCAAGAAATCAAAACTTCAATATACGCGTTGAGATTCAATATCATCATCAAAAACTTGTAAAAACATCATGAAATCATTGACATATGATTGGTATAATATAAGACCCGAAATCATATCAAGACCTAAAAAAACAAGAAGAAAACTTATTCTTTTTGTTTGAAAACCTTTAAAACGAGATCATATGAAAACAACATTCAAAGGGATTTACTACAAGTAAAAAAAAACTCTTCAAAACATCACTAGAAACTCACCAAAATCTCATCCAAAACTCCTTACCAAGCCTCCTCAACAAAGGTGTCGAAGAGAAAAGAAAGAAAAGTTTTAGGATATGGTGTTTCAATGCAGAGAGAGAGAGAGAGAGGAAAAGAAATTAATAGCCTCACACACGTGGTGTTGTGCCTGTGTCATTTGGAGCACTCTGATTGAAAATTTGGCTACATAATTTTTTTCCTCGAAGTTATGTATTTCTAATTTGGTATTTGGATTTGATTTTGTTAAAATCCAAGATGAAGAGGTTTAAATATGATTTTATTATGAGATGTCCAGTTTTGAGTTAGCTTTCGTACAAAAGTGGAATTAGATCAACTGGATTCCTGTAGTAAAAGTTATGGGTATTTTACCAAGTATACCCCGGGGATGAAAATTCTGGCAGCAGCCTTGTTCTATGTTTAGCTCTAATTTCGGAAT
This sequence comes from Acorus gramineus, assembly GCA_030737835.1. Classification (NCBI taxonomy): domain Eukaryota; kingdom Viridiplantae; phylum Streptophyta; class Magnoliopsida; order Acorales; family Acoraceae; genus Acorus; species Acorus gramineus. The sequence continues at coordinate 27,121,432 of CM060847.1, forward strand.
AGCTGAAGAGATTATTTGATCTTGGCATGAACATGAAAGTTGTAGATAATCTTCTTAGCTTTCCAACGGAATTGGAATTGTGCAATTCGGAGCTATATTGAGGAAGTTATGGCTGTTCCAGTGAAGCATGCGCAGAATTTCTAGTCAAAGGACGACTAGGTCATTTCCACCCCTCTTTTAGATATTTGTGTGCAACAAATATCTTCTCTCTCTCTCTCTCTCTCTCTCTCTCTCTCTCTCTCTCTCTCTCTCTCTCTCTCTTCCCCTCCCATTCCCCACGTCAACATTCAAGCTCTCTCTTCCTCTCTCTCAAGCCCCCAAGGTGTTTGTGAAAATTCCTCAAAGAGAAGGAGAAGGTGGAGGAGGAAGTGTTGGTGAGGGTTTGTTCATGTATTGTTGTTGTTGATCTCCTCTCTCTCAAGCTCCCTTTTCATGATCTCCCCCCCCCTGATTTGCAGCCATAGGAGGGCTGAGGAGGTGGTGGTAGTGGTGGTGGTGGTTGAGGTGGTCGCGGGTGCATCGAGGGCCCCCGAGTCTCCCCCTTTCATTCCCCCTCCAAAGGTGAGCTCTTCCTCTTCTTTTCTTGGTTTTCATGGCTTAAGGGGCTGTTAGGGTGTTCATGCATGCTATGCATATGGGTTAGGGTGTGTGTGAGGGGTTGGGGAGGGTTAAAAAGAGGTTGGGAGAGGCTGGGCGCGCGTTGGGGGCAGTCTGCGCGCGGCGGGCGCTGGCGGGCGCGCAGACGCGCGCGGGCGCGTGCGCGCGAGTGCGCGGGTGCGCGCGGGTGCTGGCGCGAGCGGGGGTGCGCGCGAGGCGTGCGCACGGGCGGGGCAGTGCGCCTGGGCGCGGGGCTGGGGACCAGTGCGCGCGCGCGTGCATTCGCGTGCTGGGGCATGCGCGGGGTGCTGCGCGAGGGCGCGTGGGCTGGACGTGCAGTGCGCGTGGGCAGGCGCGCGGCAGTGCGCCGAGGGTGCTGGGGCGCGTGCGTGCGTGCGCGTGCGGGGGGCCATGCGTGTGGCTGCCCGAGGGTTCGGGTAGGTGTCGGGGCACTCGGACTCGCGTGCGTACGTGCGTGCTCGCATGCGTGCGAGTCCGTATGCATGCTTGTCCGAGTATTGGGTATTTCTAATGATTTCTATGTGTAAATTGTGTTGTTACTCACCAAATTCGATGCCCCTACCTTGCAGATCTCGTCGGATGGGATGCGCGAGGTCCCGGGTCGTATGGTGAGTGGTTCGATTCCAATCCCCCCCCCCCCCCCCTCTCTAGGGATGCGCTCGACCCGCATAGACGCGCGTCGCGTATCGATGGGGCCCCCTAGCTATAATATGTAGATACCATGTTAATGCATGATTAATATGATGTAACCATGCCACATTAGACCTTGTATGCTAGGGATATGCATCCATATATCATGTATAGAGGCCCATACATGCCTAGACACCATGTCCCTTGATTGGAAAGCCCCGACCTACGCATGTTTCCCATTTTGTTTAATTTATTTAAATCAAATGTGAGTATATTGTTGTAAGCATGCCTTAGAGAATATTATAACATTGTTGTTATAATATATGTTTCCCCGCATCTTAGTTATGCGCCCTGGAGGAATTCTTGAGAATTCATGACATTAGTAGTGTTAGAAATCGTTGTCGACGGATCCAACAGGATCGTACGCGCGTGAGTAGGCTGTCTTCTCCTTTTGGTTGGATCCGATGTAGGGACTCCCCGGCGTTGGAAAGCTGACCTGACAGAGGGCTCCCGTCCGTAGGTACCTCTGATGCGTCAGATAGTACTGATAGTGGGAGTATACCAGGTAGAGGCTACGGAGTATGGGAGAGGCTACCGGGTGGACCAGGGGTGGAGAGGCTACCGGGTCTAGTATGTCTCAAAAGGCCCATGTCACCCCTAAAGGGTGAGCGTGGGGTGGATCGGCGATGTTACGAGCCACTAACTTGTGTAGTTACTCCCGTATCGGGACTATGACTACTTTAAGGTTATTATGAGTGTGTTGAATGGATTGTTGTTATGCCTGTGTTTTGATATCTCGATAAGTGAGTATCGAGAGTAGTTGTTTTCCATTGGGTTCGCTTTGCGAACATGGGATCGTTCTCCCCTTCGTTGGATCCGATGTAGGAACTTCTCGGGTTTAGCTGTCCTGACAGAGGGCTCCCATCCGTAGGTACCACCGATGCATTCGGAAGAGTACTGATCGTGGGAGTATACCAGGTAGAGGCTACCCGGGGAAAGGGCTACTGGCGGACCAAGGGTGTAGAGCGGTGAGTTGAGGAGATCGGGTTGTAGATACTACCCGGGAGAGGGTTAACGAATGATGTTACGGGCGTGGGAATCGTTCTCCCTTTTGGTTGGATCCGAGTAGGGACTCCCCGGCGTTGTGTGGGAGAGGCTACCGGGTGGACCAGGGGTGTAGAGCAGTCTAAATCTCTTCCAAAAGTCCCAAAAGTCTCCCTCCAGGAGTGAGGGTAAGGATGAGGTGAAGAATATCGCCGCGTGACCCATTCGTTGTTCGACCGTTCCCATAGTTGTTGGGTCCGGTCCTGTGTCGATGTTTAAAGGCATCGTTTGAGCAATTATCTAGATGTAGATGATCCAGTAGAGTTGTGTAGACCAGTAAATCCGGGTCTCTTCGACCGACGGTATGGTCTCTCCCCAAAAGTCCCAAAAGACTCCCTCCGGGAGTGAGGGTGGGGGTGAGGTTGGTCGCGCCGCCGCGTGACCCAGTTATCCATGGGTTTCCACCCATGTTTTCCTTGAAAGGAAATTGATTATGTATTGAACTGTAGTATGGTGATTGGTTTCCAGCCACTCACTGAGCTTGTAGCTCACCCCTCGCATACTGTTTCTTTTCAGGGGCAGTGTTGGGCGTGGATGTTATATATGTGTCACTTTTAACCTTCTGGTAACTGTTGGACCATTCTGACAGTTTTTCAATTTTTTTCGTTTTTCGATCGGAACAGCTAAAATTTCGGGCTGTTAGCTATCGCCTTGAGATTGAGGGCTCCGATTGAAAATGTAACTGCATATTATGTGTCCTGGTGCCATTCCAAGCCGCTCACAAAAATTTTGTCGAATTCCGGTAACGTTTCAGAATTTCACAGTTCCGGGACGTATCCGGGTTTTGACCGAGCGAGAAGTCATTGGGGGAGTGGACTTGGTCAAAGTGGGCCCATGGACTTGGTCAAACCCTTTTGTTTTTATTTGTGGTTGAGTTGACCTAAGTCAAAACCCACTTAAACCTCATTAATCAAGCCTTAAACCCTAATTAACCTTGATTACCCTAATCTAAGTGTGGGGATTATATATAAGTGGAATCTAAAATATCTCCCCACTATTCATCTTCTTCCCCAAAATGATTTTCTCTCTCCCCTCTCTCTTTTTCCTCCATTAGAGCTAGTTAGAGGGCTTGAACCTTAAAACCCAAAGAAGAGAAAGGTAAGGGGAGCTCCCGATCTATCCACCGGTGGTTTCGGATTCAAATTCCGGTGTGTTTAGCCCCTCCTCACACCCTCTTTTCTCCTCAGATTTCAGCCCTTCTTTGGCTAGGAGGAGATCTAGGTGGTGGTGGTCTTTGTGTAGGTGTTTCGGTGCCCGAAGAGCTCCCGGTTCCCTTCCCTTGGGTAAGCTTCTTTCCTCCCTTTTTCTTGTTTAGATGTATGTTAGGAGGATGTTTTTGAGTTGGGGTGGCTGTGGGTGGCTGTGGGTGGCCGTCGGTGGCGGTTGGAGGTGGTTGGAGGCCGTTGGTGGCTGTGGGAGTGGTGGAGGGATGGCTCGGGTAGGATGGCAGGCAGGGGGCAGCGCAGGCAGCAGCTCGGGCAGCAGGCAGGCGGTGCTCGGTCTGGCAGGCGGGCAGTGCTCGGGCTCCTCGGCAGTGCGCGCGGGCGAGTAGCGCGGGTAGGCTGGCAGGCGCGCTGGGCGCGTGCTGCTAGGCGCGTTGGGTGCGTGTTGCCGGGTGTGCGCGTGGGCGCTGGGCGCAGTGGCTGGTCGCGGGTGCTGGGTGCTGGTCACAGGTGCTGGGCGCCGTGCGGGCAGAGAGCGCGCGGAGCGCTGCGCAGGGGCGCAGGGCATGCTGTGTTATATTTGTGTCACTTTTAACCTGATGGTAACCGTTGGAGCGTTCTGGCAGTTTTTCAATTTTTTTCGGTTTTCGATCGGAACCGCTATTTTTGGACTGTTAGCTATCGTCCTGAGTTAGAGGACTCCGATTGGAAATCTAACTGCATATTTGGTGTCCTGGTGCCATTTTAAGCCTCTCACGAAAATTTCATCAAATTCCGGTAACGTTTCTGAAATTTCACAGTTTCGGGGCGTATCCGGGTATTTTAAGTCGCTTACTATATAAGAGGTGATCTAAAATTGGTTGACCACTATTCATCATCCCTACCAAGTGATTTCTCTCTCTCCCCTCTCTCCTTTTCTCACTTTTGAGCCCCCTAGACCCCTCAAACCTAAAAACCTATAGCATAGGAAGTGTAGATCGGGTCCCGATTTACACCCCGGTGCTTTCAAATCCCGATTCCGACGAGATTATCCCCTCCGTCCCCCCTCTCTTCTCCTTTGTTTTGGGCTGTTTCGAAGGCCGAGTGAGATCCGGGCGTTGGAAGCCCTTGGGAAAGGTTTCGGTGCGCGGAGAGCATCCGGACTTCCCTTCTTCCCCTCGGTAAGCCCTCTTTCCCCTCTTTTCTTGCATAGGTGCTTGTTAGGAGGTCGGATTTGAGGTTGGGAGGCGGTCGGCGGCGGTGGGTGGCCGTCGGAGGGCAGTGGTGGTGGTCGGAGGCCTTGGGGTGGCCGGTGGTAGGAGGTTGGGTGCTCGGGTAGGGGTGCTGGGCTGTCCGGGTAGGCTGGGAGGCTGTTCCGGGAGAGTAGGCAGCAGGCGCAGCAGGCTGGGACACCAGGTGCCGGGCGCGCATGTGCATGCGCGCAGGCGTGCGCGCGGCGTGCGCTCGGGTGGTGCTGCAAGCAGGCTGGGCGTGCTGTGCGCAGGCGTGCTAGGCGCGCTGGGTGGGGCTAGCTCGGGTAGGCTGGGAGCAGGCGCACCAGTTTGCCGGGCGCGCGAGCGCGTGCGCGCGGGCGTGCGCTGGGGGGTGGAGGGGGAGGCATGCGGGTAGGCTGGCTGCGGGCTGTGCGAGCAGGGCAGGCCGGCTGGGCAGGCCATGCTCGGGCAGCTGGCAGGGGTGCTCGGGCATCAGGCGGGCAGTGGCTGGGCGTGCAGGGCGAGCGGTGCTCGGGCCACTCGGCAATGCGCGCAGGCAGACAGCGCGGGCAGCAGCGCGCGCAGGCTGGCAGGCACAGTGGGCGCGTGTTGCCAGGCGCGCTGGGTGCGTGCTGCGCGGGCGTGCGCGTGGGCGCTGGGTGAGGGTCCCGGGTGCTGGGCGCTGAGCACCAGGCGCTGGGCCGCGGGTACCGGGTGCTGGGGGTGATGGCCGAGGGCAGTGTGTGCAGGGTGCGCGTGGGGTGCGCGCGGGGGCTCGGCGAAGCAGTGGTGGTGCGCGCGGGGTGTGCGCGGGGCGAGACGCTGCGCGCGGGGCGTGCGGGGTGCTCGCGGGCCAGCGCAAGGCGTGTGGGGTGTGCGCGGGCGGCTGCGCTGGGGTGCAGGGGGCGCGCGGTGCACCCGGGAGGCTCGACGGCGTGTCCAGGCGGCGGGCAGGGGCCCGGCGGTGCGCGGGGTGCGTGGGCTGAGGCGCGGCGGTGCACCCGGGCGGTCGGGTGGCCGTGCGGGTGGTTGCCAGCCGTGCTGGTGGTTGCCCGAGTGTTGGGTGTTTAGTTGTGGGTTTTGTATGTTTTTGGTATTTTAGAGTATTTATGTATTGTTCTCACCATATTGAATGTCTGTCTTGCAGATCTGGACAGACGGTCGCGCGACGACCCAGATAACCGGTGAGTGGGACAATCCAACCCAGTAGAGAGGCGTCATACGCATTTGGGCGTATACCGACCTCTCCTGGGGCACCATGGATGTATATTAACCGGCAATAATATGTAATCCATGCTTGCATGATTTAAATGTAGAATGCATGCTACCCTAGTCCTTGTATGTTAGGGACTTGCACCCATAGGATAGGTGTAAGAGCCATGCACCATGCCCCCTGTTTTCATGCTAGGAAACCTCGGCCTATGCATGCGTCCTACTAGTTTATTTATTAATTTAAATGCTAGTGTATGTTAAATCGCATGCCTTAGATAATATTATAGGGAGGAGCCTTGCGAGGTCAACATTGAGACCCGTGTTAGGGTACTCCATGTTCCTTGTTTGGTTGTTGGGATGTTCTGTATCGGGACCTCATGCTGCCCTCCCAAGGTAGTATGCATGCTACCCTAGACTTTGTATGTTAGGGACTTGCACCCTTAGGATATGTGTAAGAGCCATGCATCCTGTCACCCTGTTCTCATGCTAGGAAGCCTCGGCCTATGCATGCGTCCTATTAGTTTAATTTATTAAATTAAATGCAACTTGTGATATTAAAGCATGCCTTAGGGAATATTAAGGGGCCTTGCGAGGTCAACATTGAGACCCGGGCTAGGGTACTCCGTGTTCCTCGTTTGGTTGTCGGGATGTCCTATATCGGGACCTCATGGTGCCCTCCCAAGGTTTCCTTTCCCGATTATATTAATGCATGTTCCCATTTCATTTAATTTATTTAAATCAAGATGGGATGATGCGAGCTTATGATTATTAGCATGCCTTAGAGAATAATATAACCTTGTGGTTATAATATATGCTTCCCCGCATCTTAGTTATGCGCCCTGGAGGAATTCTGAAGAATTCAAGACATTTGAGTTGTTGAGATGTGTTGTCAGCGGATCCGAGTGGATCATATGCGATGGATAGGCTGTTCTGTTCCCTTCGTTGGATCCGTGTAGAGACTACCCCAGCGTTAGAAAGGTTGTCCCGTGGAGGGGCTCCCATCAGTAGGCACCTCCTGATTTGGGACGGACTGTGCTGAATGTGGGAGTGGCCAAGCGGCCTACGGAGTGGGGAGAGACTATCGGTGGACCAAGGGTGACCATCAGCCTAGTCAGTCCCAATATCCTATGTCACCCATTGAGGGTGAGGGTGAGGGTGTGGTGGGTCGGCGATGTAGCGACCCACCGGTTTATCAGTCCCAATATCCTTTGTCACCTATTGAGGGGTGAGGGTGAGGGTGTAGTGGGTCGGCGATGTAGCGACCCACTGGATTTGTGTAGTGATGATTATTAGTCCCAATATCCTTTGTCACCTATTGAGGGGTGAGGGTGAGGGTGTGGTGGGTCGGCGATGTGGCGACCCACTGGTTTGTGTATTTGTGGACCATGGATGATTATCAGCTTAGTAAGTCCCAATATCCTCTGTCACCTATTGAGGGGTGAGGGTGAGGGTGTAGTGGGTCGGCGAGGAGGCGACCCACTGATTTGTGTATAGATGATTATCAGGCTAGTAAGTCCCAACATCCTATGTCACCTATTGAGGGGTGAGGGTGAGGGTGTGGTGGTTCGGCGATGTAACGACCCACCGGATTGTGTTGTTCCAGCCACTTTGAGGCTTTTGCTGATTAATGGTGGTTAATATGAACTGTGATGCATGGGTTGTGCTATTCACTGAGTGTGTGGCTCACCCCTCGCATAATTATTTTCTCCAGTTATCACTGAGGCGGACTTGAAGGAGGAGCTCCCCGAGAGAGACTGCACCAGTAGCGGAGTAGCGCCACGTCCCGCGAGTTTTAGAGGCTATCAGCACCCCTTTTTGGATTGTATGTATTATATTCCGTGCTTGGGCACGCGGTTGTATTTTATTTGGATGTCTTTGTATATATTGGCTCTCACAGGACAGTTGATTATGTATCGAGTCTGTAATATATTTTTGAATTACAGACTCAGTCTTTTAGCTTCCGCTATTTGTGTATATATCCTGTCAGCTTCATTGTTGTCTGTGTTGTGATATTGATGTTGTTTATGGTATGTTATTGACCTCCTGTTTAGACTGCTGATATCATATATACACTTGCCGCGTCCCGGGGACGGCCGCCCTGGGGCGTGACAAAAGTTGGTATCAGAGCCTGGTCCTGTCAGAGCCAATGGTCTTCTTTTCGTAGAGATGAGTCCTAGGATTTCGATATGAGTATTCTGATCCTAGTGTCTGGTTTTCTTGGGTTGCTGATATGCCTCCTCGCAGAGGACGGCGCGGACTAGGTCCCTCTCGACCTTTGGAGGTTTCCGGACCTACCAGAGGCGAGGATGCTACTGGAGAGTCCACGGCTGTGAGGCCAGGATCGGCGTAGGAGCCTCCTGCATGGAAACGTGCGTTCGCTCGGATAACAGATTTGGTGGAGACTCAGATGAGGGCACTGGAGGCCCAGGCTAGAATGCTGGCAGAGCAGGCACGGGAGATTCAGGAGCTGCGGGCGGCCCGTGATGCAGTTCCACAGGTCCCCTTGATGGCAGATCCGCCAGTGGTACCCGAAGTACCCCCAGTCACGTGGTGATTCCAGTGGTGAAAGTTCAGGATCCCCAGGTGAGGGAGGTCTAGCTGCAGCGCGAGTATTGAGAGTGGTTGTTCGAGTTGAGGAGGCCGGGTTGTAGCTGTCCTGGCAGAGAATTCCCATCCGTAGGTACCACCGATGCAGTCGGAGGGGTACTGATCGTGGGAGTATGCCAGGTAGAGGCTAACCCGGAAAAGGATTAATGAATGATGTCGCGAGCGTGGAATCGTTCTCCCCTTCGTCAGATCCGTGTAGTACAGCCCCGGCGTTAGTCAGGCTATCCTGTAACAGGTAAGCTACGGAGCGGGGAGAGGCTACCGGTGGACCAGGGGTGTAGAGCAGTTTAAGTCTCTCCCAAAGTCCCAAGTTTCCTCCTTTCGGGAGTGAGGGTGTGGATGAGGTGAAGACGCGACGTCTCGTGACCCAATTGTTGTTCGACCGTTCCCAAAGATGTTGGGTCCTTTCTTGTGATGGATGTTGACGGATATCGGTGGGTGATTATCTAGATGTAGATGATCCAGTGGAGTTGGTGGAGCTTGCGATGACGGACTTTGATGCCACCCTGGGAATGGATTGGCTTGCAGCTAGTCACGCCAGCATCGACTGTTTTGCCAAGTCGGTGTCTTTCCACCTTCCGGGTTGGAGGTCCTTCCAGTCGTGGGCGATCGTGACGTAGCCCCTTGGGGTTCGTGTCATCCATGCAAGCGTGGAGACTCCTTCATGGAGGATGTGAGGGCTTTCTAGCATATATTGCTCAGGAGGATGCATCGTTGCGGGCAGATATCAGTCAGACTCCGGTCGTGGTAGAATATCATGATGCGGCCGTGTATTGATTACAGGCAGCTGAACAAACGGACAGTGAAGAACAAGTACCCCTTGCCGCGGATCGATGATCTGTTTGACCAGCTCCAGGGAGCGCGTGTCTTTTCCAAGATCGATCTCCGTTCGGGGTACTATCAGCTGAAGATCCGGGAGTCAGACATTCCGAAGACGGCCTTTCGTACCCGGTATGGGCACTACGAGTTCAAAGTACTGCCATTCGGGTTGACGAATGCGCCGGCGGCCTTCATGGATCTGATGAACCGGGTGTTTTGGCCCTTCCTCGACTCCTTTGTGGTAGTATTCATCGATGACATATTGGTGTACTCGAGGAGTCTTGAGGAGCACGCTCACCATCTTCGCACTGTCTTGGAGACTTTGGCCAGACATCAGTTGTTCGCCAAGTTCAGCAAGTGCGAGTTCTGGTTGGAGCGTATGGCCTTTCTGGGCCATGTGATTTCCGGTGAGGGCATATCTGTGGACCCGGAGAAGACGCTCGCCGTGTCGAATTGGCGTCGACCGTCGAACCCCACAGAGATTCGGAGCTTCCTGGGCTTGGCGGGTTATTACAGGAGGTTTGTTGAGGGTTTCTCGAAGATAGCCGTTCCTCTTACCCGCCTCACTCGGAAGGATGTCCGGTTCGAGTGGTCCCCTGCTTGCGAGGAGAGCTTCCTGGAGTTTAAGCGAAGGCTCACCTCAGCGCCAGTTCTTACCCTTCCGTCTGGGAGGGGTGGGTTCGCAGTTTGCTCTGATGCATCGCGGTTGGGTGTGGTGATGCGTACGATCGGGATTGGGTGCGTCCTATTGCAGCTCAGTGGGCGATCGCTAGTGGACAGGGTCCATAGTGGCATCTGGAGTTGCTTCGATAAATCATTGTGTGTTGTAGCTGCCCGGTTGGGCCCAGAGCCCTGTGAGGTGCTCCCAGATCCTATGCTTGTGGTGCGCCCATATGGCAGAGATAGCGGGCTTGGGAGGCTACCAGGTAGAGGCCACACCGGGAGAGTGCTGCTAAATGATGACGAGAGCGTGGACTCCCCGTGATGAATCTGCCCATGGAGTGCAGGATGCCGGAGTTCCAATGGTTGTGATGAGCGGCCTATCTCTGGCGGCATGTAAGCACAGTCGTGGATACTGTCGCGTTTGCCCCACATTGGTCGCGAATAAAGAGACGCGATGCTAGCGTTCGTGATGGGACTCAACCGCCCTAACGGATAGATGACGTCGCATAGGCATTGTCGAGGTTCGACGACCCCCCCTTATTGCGTGTCTTGTGGATTAAGTGCGGTTGAGCGGCTTACCTAGCGTGTAAGTGTTATCATGAGCGCCAGCCATGCTCGAGGAGCAGAATCCGAACTTAATTGTTCGTGGTGTTGTTTTGATCTCCCCGTGGAGGTTGAAGATCAATTACCTTTTCTGCGAATCGATGATCTATTTGACCAGCTCTGAAAGCGAGTGTCTTCTGTTAGATTGATCTTCGCACAAGGGTACCACAAGTTGGAGATTCGAGAGTTGGACATCCCGTAGATGGCCTTTCGTGACCGTTCAGGCACTACGAGTTTTAAGTACTACCGTCGGGGTTGACGAATGTGCCGGATGCCTTCATGGATCTCAAGAGTTTTATTGGGTTTCCGAGGACTACTTTGGGGTAGTCTTTGTTGAGTTTGCTGTGGTGTGATGATAAGGTGATGTGGGTGACCTTGTTTCCCCAGGTTGGCATGCCCTCAGGCAAAGTTCGAGAATCATCATCGCGTGGAAAGCGTCAGTCCATCGAGATTCCTCAGTGGACGTGGGAGTGGGTTATCAGGGATAGTTGCATACTCATAAATGTCACGTTCGGGTCACGACGCCGGCTAGGTGATCATTGACCGACTGACTAAGTCCGCGTTTCCCTCCCTATCAGACTGATTGAGTCTCTGGACGCCTTGACGTGGGTTTTCACCTTCGCGATTGTTCATCTTCATGGCACTCCAGTCGGTGCTATTTTCGGTTGAGACGCGAGGGTTACTTTGAGGTTGTGGCGCAGCCTTTGGCGCGAGCCTCCATTTAAGTATAGCGTTTCATCGCCGATGGACAGCCAGTCAATGAGGACGATTCGGACCTTGGAGGACATGCTATGTGCCTGCGTGCTCGTTGATGAGGGCAGTTGGGTGAGGCACCACCCATTTGTTGGGGTATGCCTGCAAGCGACTGCCATTCGAGCACCCAGATGGATCTGTGAAGGGCACTCTACAGGCGCAGTTTCATACCTCCCTTGTGTTGGGACGATTGTGGAGCGCCAGTTGGAGGGGCCATAAGTTAGTTGTTTGACCTTGCGGTGGCCGGGTTGGTTCGTGTGTATATCTGCACCTCCCAGAACCGACAGAGGGCTACCCAGGTCATCGTCGCCAGGGGCTTACCTTTGGGTTTTGGCGACCATATTTTTCAGAAGGTGTCCTGGTTTAGGGGCACCCTCTGTTTCGACGTTCGGGGAAAGCTGAGTTTGTTCCTTTAATGGGACCTTTTCTCGTCATTGAGTGGATTGGGGAGGTGGCTTATCATGTAGCCTTTCCCCCACAGCTGGTTCATGCCCACGACGTCGTCCTTGTCCCATGGCCGAGGTGTTATGTCCACGATCCTGCTCAGTCTTTCTGTTCGACCGCCTCATCCTCGAGGTGGATTTGTCGTTCGTGGAGCAGTGGATCGAGGTCAGGGACAAGCATGAGAAGAGGCTCCACGCTAAGACCGTTCCTTTGGTTATAGTGTGTTAGTAGCGCCAGTCCGGTGCGAAGACCACTTGGGAGCAAAGGTCTAAGCTTGATACTTTCGGTCTTCTCTTTTGGATTTCCTTAAATTTCAAGGACTAAATTTCCTAAGGGGGAAGAATGTTGTGTCTGTGTCATTTGGAGCGCTCTGTTTGAAGATTTGGGTACATAATTTTTTTTCCTAAGTTATGTATTCCTGATTTGGTATTTGGATTTGATTTTGTTAAAATCCAAGATGAAAAGGTTTAAATATGATTTTATTATGAGATGTCCAGTTTTGAGTTAGCTTTCGCACAGAAGTGGAATTAGATCAACTGGATTCTTGTAGTAAAAGTTATGGGTATTTTCCAAGTGTACCCCGGGGATGGAAATTCTGGCAGCAGCCCTGCTCGATGTTTAGCTCTAAATTCGGAATAGCTGGAGGGATTATCTGATCTTCCCATGAACATAAAAGTTGTAGATAATCTTCTTAGCTTTCCATCGGTCTTGGAATCAAGCAATTCGGAGCTGTATCGGGGAAGTTATGGTTGTTCCAGTGAAGCTTGCGCAGAATTTCTAGTCGGAGGGCGACTTAGTAATTTCTCCTTAGATATTTTGCATAAATATCTCTCTCTCTCTCTCTCTCTCTCTCTCTCTCTCTCTCTCTCTCTTCCCCTCTCACTCCCTCGTCAGCGACTTCAGCTGAGGCCCTCTCTTTCACCCCTTTCAAGCCCCCAAGTGTTTGAGATTATGCTTCAAAGAGAAAGAGGTGATGGTGGAAGTGTTTGTGAGGTTTGTGTTCAAGTGTTGTTGTTGCTTATCTTCTCCTCTCTCTCAAGCCCTCTTTCCATGAATCTCCCCCCCCCCCTGTTTTGCTGCCATGAGAGGGCTGAGGAGGCCGGTGAGGCGGTGGTGGTGGTTGAGGTGGTCGCGGGTGCGTCGAGGGCCCCCAAACCTCCCCCTTTTGTTCCCCCTCAAAGGTGAGCTCCTCCCTTCTTCTCTTGGTTTTCTTGGCTTAAAGGGGTGTTGGGAAGGTCATGCATGTTGGGTAGGTGTGTTAGGGAGTGTGTGAGGGGTTGGGGATTGTTAAAAAGAGGTTAGAATGGCTTGGGCGCGAGCTGGGCGTCGTCTGCGCGCGCGCAGTCGGGAGCGCAGACGCGCGCGGGTGCACGGGTGCGTGCGGGAGTGCGCACGGGTGTGCGCGGGTGCAGGCGCGAGCGGGAGTGCGAGCGGGGGCGCGCGCGGGCGTGCGCGCGCGGGCAGGGCGCCTGGGCACTGTGCCTGGGTGCGGGGCAGGGCGCCTGGGCATGCGCCTAGGTGCGGAGCTGGGGACCAGTGCGTGCGCGTGCTAGGGCGTGCGCGCAGTGCGCGCGGGGGCGCACTGGGCTGGACGTGCGGTGCACGCGGGCGTGCGCGAGCGTGCGCGTGCGTGCGGCAGTGCGCCGATGGTGCCGAGGTGCGTGCGTGCGTGCGCATTCGTGCGTGCGCGTGCGGGTGGCAGTGCGTATGGCTGCCCGGGGGTTCGGGAGTGTGTCGGAGTGCTCGGACTCGCGTACGTAAGGGCCGTATGTACGTTTGTCCGAGTGTTGGGTATTTTAGTGTATTTTGTATCTTTTTGTGTATTTTACTCACCGTGTTAAATACCTGTCTTTTTAACATCTTGACGGATGGTCACGCGATGACCCGGGTATTGGTGAGTGGGACAATCCAACCCAGTAGGGAGGCGTTATATGAACTTGGGCGTGTACTGTCACGCCCCAGGGCTGACCGACCCCGAGACGCGGCAAGTGTATATATGATATCAGTAAACAGGAGTTCATTAACGTACTCACACCACAGCTAAAATGATAACACAGCAGCAAAAGCAGGGCTGACATGATATATACACCAAAAGCGGAAGCTAAAAACTGAATCTGTAATTCAAAGACACATTACAGACTCGATACATAATCAACTGTCCTGTGAGAGCCAATATATACAAAGACATCCAAATACAATACAAACGCGTGCCCAAGCACGGAACATAATACATACAAGCAAAAGGGATGCTGATAGCCTCTGATACTCGCGAGACGTGGCGCTACTCCGCTACTGATAAAGTTCCTCGAGGAGCTCTTCCTCCAGATCCGACTCAGATGACACTGGAGAAAAATATTATGCGAGGGGTGAGCCACACGCTCAGTGAACAGCACAACCCATGCCCCACAATTTATATTAACCACCAGCTCTGATTTATCACAAACCCATTATTAAAAGCCACAAAATGGAAACAGCTATACAGGCCAGTGGTTCGCTATCGCCAACCCACTACACCCTCACCCTCACCCCTCAATAGGTGACATAGGATATTGGGACTAATTGTTATATATGTGTCACTTTTTAGCCTGCTGGTAACCGTTGGAGCGTTCTGGCAGTTTTAAAATTTTTAGGGTTTTTCGATCGGAACCGCATAATTTCAGACTGTTAGCTATCGTCTGAGCTAGAGGACTCCGATTGAAAATCTAACTGCATATTTGGTGTCCTGGTGCCATTTTAGACCTCTCACGAAAATTTCATCGAATTCTGGCATCGTTTGCAAAAATTTCGCAGTTCCGGGGCGTATCCGGGTTTTTAAGTCGCACATTACATAAATGGAATCTAAAAATTTGAAATCACTATTCATCATCCCCGACCTTGGACTCTCTCTCTCCTCTCCTCCGTTTTTCTTCCGTTTGAGCCCCCTCCACCCCTCAAAATCGAAAACCCAAAGCACGGGAAGTGTAGATCGGGTCCCGATCTACGCTCCGGTGTCTTCAAATTCGAGTTTCGACGATCCTAGCCTCCCCGACCTCCTCTCTCTCCTCTGTTTCGAGCCAAATTGAGGGCCGTGATAGATCGGGGCGTGGGAGAGCCTTTGAGGAAGGTTTCGGCGCGCGAAGAGCTACCGAACGTCTTCCCCTCCCCTCGGTAAGCCTCCTTTCCCTCCTTTTCTTGCATAGATGAATGCTAGGAAGGTGGATTGGGTGTTTGGGGGTGGTCGGCGGCAGTGGAGGTGGTCGGAGGGCGGTCGGAAGTGGTTGGAGGGTGGTCGGTGGTCAAGGGAGAGGTGGTGGTGGCGCTCGGGCAGTGGCAGGTCGTCCGGGCCAAGCAGCAGCAGCAGCAGCAGCCCAGGCGGCGCCAGGTCGGGTGCGCGCGGGCAGGCGCGCGTGCGTGCGCGGGCGCGCGGGCCTGGTGCAGGGTGCTGGCCGGTGCTGGGCGAGCAGAGGCCGGTGCTGGGCGAGCTGGGCGGCTGATGCGCGTGGAGCAGGTCGCGCGGGTGCGCGGATGGCGTGCGCGAGGCCGTGGCGTGCGCGTGGCCGTGGCTGAGGGTGCGGATGGCGTGCGCAAGGCCGTGGCGTGCGCGAGGTCGTGGCTGAGGGTGCGGATGGCGTGCGCGAGGCCGTGGCGTGCGCGAGGCCGTGGCTGAGGGTGCGGATGGCGTGCGCGGAGGCGGCGGCGAGGCCGTGGCGGTGCGCGGAGGCCGCGGCGAGGCCGTGGCGGTGCGCGGAGGGCGCGGTGAGGCCGCGGTGGTGCGCGCGAGGCGCGGCGAGGTGCGGCGAGGTGCGGCGAGGTGGCGCGAGGTGCGCGCGAGGCGAGGCTCTGCGCGTGGGGGGCGCGCGGGGTGCTCGCATGCCGGCGCGCGGGGCGTGGAGCGTGCGCACGGCGTGCGGGCTGCCGCGGCTGGGCTCGGTGGAGCGGGGCCCCGGGCGGTGCACGGAGTGCGCGGGCTGAGGCGCGGCGGCACGTCCGGGCGATCGGGTGGCCGTGCGGGGGTGCCGAGGGTGTTGGGGGATTTGTTTGGGAACGTTGGGTGTTTGTTGGTGTGTGTTATGTATTTTTGGGATAACTGTGGATTTATTCTAACCAGTTAATACCTTGTCTTGCAGATCTCGACGGACGGTCGCGCGTCGACCCGATTCCTGGTGAGTGGGACAATCCAACCCAGTAGAGAGGTGCTATACGCACTTGGGCGTATACCGACCTCTCCTGGGGCACCTTGGATGAATATTGACCATGTATATCATGCGAGCATGATTGAAAATTGTAGAATGCATGTTACCCTAGACTTTGCATGTTAGGGACTTGCACCCTTAGGATGTATATGAGCCATGCAGCATGTCCCCTGGTTCCATGTTAGGAAGCCCGGCCGATGCATGTGCCCTACTAGTTTATTTATTTGATTAAATGCTAGTATTTGTTTACAATGCATGTTATAGTGAATATTATAGGGGAGGGGCCTTGCGAGGACAGCGGTGAGACCCGGGTTAGGGTACACCGTGTTCCTTGTTTGGTTGTCGGGGTGTCCTATAGCGGGAACTCACGCTGCCCTCCCGAGTTTCTTTCCCCAACGATATTCCACCCTGTTATAACCTTATGCATGTTCCCCGCATCGTAGTTATGCGCCCTGGTGGGTTCTGAGGAATTCAGAACATTAGTGTTGTTATAATGTGCCGTCTGCGGATCCAAGTGGATCATATGCGATGGTTAGGCTGTTCTGTTCCCTTCGTTGGATCCGGTAGAGACTACCCCAATGTTAGACAGGGCCTTCCTGACAGAGGGCTCCCATTAGTAGGCACCTCCTGATTTTGGACGGACTGTGCTGAATGTGGGAGTAGACCAGGCGGCCTACGGAGTGGAGGAGAGCCTATCGGTGGACCAAGGGTGACCAACAGCCTAGTCAGTCCCAAAATCCTGTGTCACCCATTGAAGGGTGAGGGTGAGGGTGTAGCGGGTTGGCGGAAGCGACCCGTTGGTTTTTGGTGCAGTTAGTCCCAATATCCTATGTCACCCATTGAAGGGTGAGGGTGAGGGTGTGGCGGGTTGGCGGAAGCGACCCGCTGGTTATGTGTAGTCAGTCCCAAAATCCTATGTCACCCGTGGTAGGGTGAGGGTGAGGGTGTAGTGGGTTGGCGATGAGCGACCTACTGGATTTGTGAATGGATTATTATCAGTCCCAATAACCTATGTCACCCATTGATGGGTGAGGGTGAGGGTGTGGTGGTTCGGCGAAGTACGAATCACTGGATCATGTTGTTATGTCTTAGAGGCTGGATAAATAATGGAATTGTGGTAAATATTGTCTGTGATGCATGGGTTGTGCCGTTCACTGAGCGTGTGGCTCACCCCTCGCACAATATTTTTTCCTTCAGTGTCATCTGAGTCGGATCTGGAGGAGGAGCTTCCCGAGGGACTTCATCAGTAGCGGAGTAGCGCCACGTCCCGCGAGTTGCAGAGACTATCAGCATCCCTTGTACCAGTATGTATTTTCCGTGCTTGGGCACGCGTTTGTGTTGTATTTGGATGTCTTTGTATGTATATTGGCTCTCACAGGACATGTGATTATGTATGGAGTCTGTAGTATATTTTGATTACAGATTCAGTCTTAGTTATCCGCATTTGGTGTATATATATCCTGTCAGCCTTGCTTTTGTTGTCTGTGTGTCATTTTGGCTGCTTGTGTATGATATATTATTGACCTCCTGTGTAGATTCTGATATATATATACACTTGCCGCGTACCGGGGACGCCCGGGGCGTGACACTGATAAACATCCATACACATCCAACACCCTCACCCTCACCCCTCAATAGGTGACATAGGATATTGGGACTGATATTCATCCATACACAATCATACACCCTCACCCTCACCCCTCAATAGGTGACATAGGATATTGGGACTAACAATCCAGTGGGTCGCTACATCGCCAACCCACTACACCCTCACCCTCACCCCTCAATGGGTGACATAGGATATTGGGACTGACTAGGCTGATGGTCGCCCTTGGTCCACCGATAGTCTCTCCGCCACTCCCACATTCAGCACAGTCCATCCCAAATCAGGAGGTGCCTACTGATGGGAGCCCCTGCACGGGACAGTCTCTCTACGCCGGGCAGTCTCTAAAGGATCCAACGAAGGGAACAGATCAGCCTATCCATCGCATATGATCCACTCGGATCCGCTGACAAACACATCTCAACAACTCTAATGTCATGAATTCCTTAGAATTCCTCCAGGGCGCATAACCAGGATGCGGGGAACATGCATAATAATTATAATAACAAGGGTATAATATTATTGGGAAAGAAACCTTGGGAGGGCAGCGTGAGGTCCCGATATAGGACATCCTGACAACCAAACAAGGAACACGGAGTACCCTAGCACGGGTCTCAATGTTGACCTCGCAAGGCCCCTCCCTATAATATTATCTAAGGCATGCAATTAAACATATTCTAGCATTTAATTTAACAAATTAAACTAGTAGGACACATGCATAGGCCGAGGCTCCCTAGCATGATAACAAGGTGACAGGATGCACGGCTCTTACACATCCTAAGGGTGCAAGTCCCTAACATACAAGTCTAGGGTGGCATGCATTCTACATTTTTCATGCTTGCATGGATTTCACATTACAACAAGTTAATATAATCTATTGTGTCCCAGGGGAGGACGGTACACGCCCAAGTGCGTATACGCCTCTCTACTGGGTTGGATTATCCCACTCACCGGTAGCCGCGTCGTCGCGTGACCGTCCGTCAAGATCTGCAAGATAGGGTAATCAAATCGGTGAGTATAACACCCAAATAAATCCACAAATACATTAAAATACACAACACTCGGACAAGCGTACATACGGCCTGTACGCACGCGCGCCCGAGCACCCCCTCACTCCCGAACTCTCGGGCAGCCGCACGCACGGCCACCCGCCCCGGGCGCACAGCCAAGCCCCGGCCCGCGCCCCCAGACGCCCTGCCAAGCTCAGCCCGCACGCCTAGACACCCTGCTGAGACCTCCCGGGTGCACCGCGCGCCCACTTCGCCCTAGCGCAGCAACCCGCGCGCACACCCGCACGCCCCGCGCCCCAACGCCTCGCACCGCGCGCACCCCGCGCGCACCACCCGCTCGCATCACCCACTCGACCAGCCCCGGGTGCACCCGTGCGCACTGCGCCCCAGCGCAGCACCCGCACACCTGCCTGCTCACCACTCCGCGCGCACCGCATACCCTGCGCCCCTGCGCAGCGCTCCGCGCGCTCTCTTCCCGCACGGCGCCCAGCGCCCACGACCAGCACCCAGCACCCGCGACCAGCCTCTACGCCCAACGCCCACGCGCACACCCGGCAACACGCGCCCAACGCGCCTGGCAGCACGCGCCCAGCGCGCCTGCCAGCCTACCCGCGCTGCTCGCCCGCGTGCACTGCCGAGGAGCCTGAGCACTGCCTACCTGCTGCCCGAGCCCTGCCTGCCTGCTGCCCGAGCCCCACGCGGGACAGCTCTCCTATCTGCCCGACGGCCACCCATGGCATCCCACGGCCACCAACCGCCGCCGACAGCCACCCACTGCCACCAACAGCCACCCCCACTCGAAAACAACCCCCTAACAAGCATCTAAGCAAGAAAAGGAAGGAAAGAGAGCTTACCCTAGGAGAGGAAAGGAAGGGAAGGGAACCGGGAGCTCTTCGGGCACCGAAATACCTCCCCAAGGACCACCACCACCTAGATCTCCTCCTAGCCAAAGAAAAGCTGAAATCAGGGGAGAAAAGAGAGGGTGAGAAGGGCTAAACACCTCGGAACTCGAATCCGAAACCACCGGTGGATAGATCGGGAGCTCCCCTTACCTTTCTCTTCTTTGGGTTTTGAGTTCCAAGCACTCCAACTAGCTCTAATGGAGGAAAAAGAGAGAGGGGAGAGAGAAAACTTTTTCGGAGAAGATGATGAATAGGGGAGGAATTTGTCTTGGTCGTGGGATTTATCTATCCTCCCCCCACTCATCACACATTCTCACACCCCCAATTAGCCCTAATTAATTAGGTTTAGGCTAGGATTAGGAGCACTTAGGTGAGGTTTAAGTGTGGTTTGACCCAAGTCAACCCAACCACACAAAAAGCCAAAAACCTTTGACCAAGTCATGGGCCCCACTTTGACCAAGTCAAGTCTCCCAATGACTTCTCGCTCGGTCAAAACCCGGATACGCTTCGGAACTGTGAAATTCTGAAACGTCACCGGAATTCGACGAAATTTTCGTGAGCGGCTTGGAATGGCACCAGGACACATAATATGCAGTTAGATTTTCAATCGGAGCCCTCAATCTCAGGGTGATAGCTAAAAGCCTGAAATTTTAGCGGTTCCGATCGAAAAACGAAAAAAACCAAAAAACTGCCAGAATGGTCCAACGGTTACCAGAAGGTTAAAAGTGACACATATATAACATTCTTCCCCCCTTAGGAAATTTTGTCCTCAAAATTATACAAAAACATCTAGGAAGGGAAGAGATGCGGATACGCGTCACGCAAGGCGTCCTCGAGCTCTCAAGGGGCCTCGGCACCGGAACGGTGCTGCCATCGCACCTTGACCAATTGGACGGTCTTGGTGCGGAGCCCTTTCTCGCGGCGGTCCATGATCTCAATCGGCTGCTCCACGAATGACAAGTCCGGCTCGAAGACGAGCGGCTCGAACGGGATGACGTGAGCAGGATCATGGACGCAACACACACCCAACCGCGATGCCTCAGAGCAACCTGCGAACCCACCCCTCCCAGACGGAAGGGTAAGAACTGGCGCTGAGGTGAGCCTTCGCTTAAACTCCAGGAAGCTCTCCTCGCAAGAGGGGACCGTTCGAACCGGACATCCTTCCAAGCGAGGCGGTTAGGGGGCACAGCTGTCTTCGAGAAACCCTCGACAACCCTCCCGCAAAACCCGCCAAGCCCAGGAAGCTCCGAATCCCAGCAGGGTTCGACGGTCAACGCCAAATTGACACAGCGAGCAACTTGACCGGGTCCACAGATATGCCCTTGCCGGAAATCACGTGGCCCAGAAAACCATACGCTCCAACCAAACTCGCACTTGATCCATCACCAGCTGATGCTTCCAGGGTATCCCTTGACTGGGAAAAGAAACCTCGGGAGAGCAGCATGAGGTCCCGATATAGGATACCCCGACAACCAAACAAGGAACACGAAGTACCCTAGCCCGGGTCTCAACGCTGACCTCACATGGCCCCTTAAACCAGAAAAAGAACACTAGAAGAAGACATCACTCTTAAAGAACACCACCAACCGCACTGGATCATCTACATCTAGATAATCACCCACCGATATCCTTCAACATCCACCACAAGACCGGACCCAACATCCGTGGGAACGGTCGAACAACAATTGGGTCACGAGGCGACGCGTCTTCGCCTCATCCACACCCTCACTCCCGAAAGGAGACATATTGGGACTTTGGGAGAGACTTAGACTGCTCTACACCCCTGGTCCACCGGTAGCCTCTCCTCCACACCGTAGGCCGCCTGGTCCGCTCCCACAATTCAGCACAGTCCGAACCCAAATCAGGAGGTGCCTACTGATGGGAGCCCTCTGTCAGGAAGGCCTCTCTAACGCTGAGGAGTCCCTACACGGATCCAACGAAGGGGAGAACGATTCCACGCTCGTGACATCATTCATTAATCTTCTTCCGGGTAGCCCCTACCTGGCATACTCCCACGATCAGTACCCCTCCGACTGCATCGCTGGTACCTACGGATGGGGGCCTTATGCCAGGACGGCTACAACCCGGCCTCCTCAACTCGAACAACCCCACTCATTACCCGCTCATCGAGATATTACACACATGCATAACAGCAACCAACACACATATATTTATAGGGAGCTAGGGAAACAAAACATTACCTCGAACCATGACACCCGGAACCTGCGCCTCCTCGGCCGAAAGAGCTGCAACTCTGCCCTGAACAAATTGCGGCTGAGGAGCAGGGCACGCCTCGCAGGCTGCACTGGCTGCTGATGCTGAGGCTGCACGCGGGGTCGGCCAGCATCTGGGCAATTATACGAGATATGCCCGATGCGCTGACAATGGTAACAGCGCCGCGTCTCTGGTCGCCAGGACTGGATTGGCACTGCCGCAATGGGTGATGGATCCCACACTGACACCACATCAGCTGGAGGAGAGGCAGCCACTAACTGATCAAAACGGGGCCTCCTCCTCTTGCGCTGTCCCTGGTCCTGGCTCCTGGGAGGACTCTGATCTGCAGAAGGGGTCGGAACCCTCACGAGGATCCCGAGGTCTCGCTCGACTGTCTTCGCTCGAGACACCAAGTCTGAGAACCTCGAGAAAGCCTGGGAGGAGACATGCACCCGAATGGCGCTGCAGAGACCAAGCTCGAAACGACGGCACCGCGTCTCTTCGTCCATCACCAAGGCTGGAGCGAATCTGGATAGCCTCGTGAAGCGCGTGGAGTAATCAGCGACAGACATAGAGCCCTGAGTCAGCTGTTCGAACTCCTGCATCACGATCTGCCGCGCCGAGAACGGGAAGTACTCCTCCAGGAAATACCTCCGGAATCCCGCCCATGAAAGCTGCTCCAATCCCTCGGGGATGTCCACCACTCGGGTAGCCCACCAGTCGGCAGCGCTACCCTTCAGCATGAAGGTGGCAAGGGAGACTCGCTGGCGATCCGTGCAATGCATAGTCGAGAAGATCATATCCACCTCCATCAACCATCGCTCTGGAGCAAGAGGATCCGCCAACTGGCCGTAGAACTCGGGAGGGCGGAGCTTTAGGAAGGCTGCGAGGCCACTCTGCTGCACTCGCGCTGCAGCCTCTAGCTCCACCTCCATCTTCTAGCGATCTTGAACTCTCACCGCCGGAATCACCACGGGGATTGGGGGTACTTCGGGTACCACAGGCGGATCTGCCACCAAGGGGACCTGTGGAACTGCATCACGGGCCGCCCTCAGCTCCTGGATCTCCCGCGCCTGCTCTACCAACACTCTGGTCTGGGCCTCCAGTGCCTTGGTCTGAGTCTCCACTAAATCCGCTATCCGAGCGAACGCACGTTCCCATGCGGGAGGCTCCTGCGCCGATCCTGGCCTCACAGCCGTGGACTCTCCAGTAGCATCCTCGCCTCTAGCATGTCCGGAAACCTCCAAAGGTCGAGAGGGACCATGTCCACGCCGTCCTCTGCGAGGAGGCATATCAGCAACCTAAGAAAACTAGACACTAGGATCAGAATACTCATATAGAAATCCTAGGACTCATCTCTACGAAAAGAAGACCATTGGCTCTGACAGGACCAGGCTCTGATACCAACTTTTGTCATGCCCCAGGGCGGCCGTCCCCGGGACGCGGCAAGTGTATATATGATATCAGTCTAAACAGGAGTTCAATAACATACTCACGCAACAGCTAAAAATGACAACAAAGACAAAAGCAGGGCTGACATAATATATACACAAATAGCGGAAGCTAAAGACTGAATCTGTAACTCAAAGACATATTACAGACTCGATACACAATCAAATGTCCTGTGAGAGCCAATATATACAAAGACATCCAAATAGAATACAAACGCGTGCCCAAGCACACGGAATATAATACATACAAGCAAAAGGGATGCTGATAGCCTCTGATACTCGCGGGACGTGGCGCTACTCCGCTACTGATGAAGTCCCTCGGGGAGCTCTTCCTCCAGATCCAACTCAGATGACACTGGAGAAAAATATTATGCGAGGGGTGAGCCACACGCTCAGTGAACAGCACAACCCATGCCCCACAATTTATATTAACCACCAGATCTGATTTATCACAAACCCATTATTAAAAGCCACAAAATGGAAACAGCTATACAGGCCAGTGGGTCGCTATCGCCAACCCACCACACCCTCACCCCTCAATAGGTGACATAGGATATTGGGACTTATTAGCCTGATAAACATCCATACACATCCATACACCCTCACCCTCACCCCTCAATAGGTGACATAGGATATTGGGACAGATATTCATCCATACACAATCATACACCCTCACCCCTCAATAGGTGACATAGGATATTGGGACTAACAATCCAGTGGGTCGCTACATCGCCAACCCACCACACCCTCACCCTCACCCCTCAATAGGTGACATAGGATATTGGGACTGACTAGGCTGATGGTCGCCCTTGGTCCACCGATAGTCTCTCCCCACTCCGTAGGCTGTTTGGCCACTCCCACATTCAGCACAGTCCATCCCAAATCAGGAGGTGCCTACTGATGGGAGCCCCTGCACGGGACAGTCTCTCTACGCCGGGCAGTCTCTAAAGGATCCAACGAAGGGAACAGATCAGCCTATCCATCGCATATGATCCACTCAGATCCGCTGACAAACACATCTCAACAACTCTAATGACATGAATTCCTCAGAATTCCTCCAGGGCGCATAACCAGGATGCGGGGAACATGCATAATAATTACAATAACAAGGGTATAATATTATTGGAAAAGAAACCTTGGGAGGGCAGCGTGAGGTCCCGATATAGGACATCCCGACAACCAAACAAGGAACACGGAGTACCCTAGCACGGGTCTCAATGTTGACCTCGCAAGGCCCCTCCCTATAATATTATCTAAGGCATGCAATTAAACATATTCTAGCATTTAATTTAAGAAATTAAACTACCAGGACACATGCATAGGCCGAGGCTTCTTAGCATGATAACAAGGTGACAGGATGCACGGCTCTTACACATATCCTAAGGGTGCAAGTCCCTAACACAAGTCTAGGGTGGCATGCATTCTACATTTTTCATGCTTGCATGGATTTCACATTACAACAAGTTAATATAATCCATTGTGTCCCAGGGGAGGACGGTACACGCCCAAGTGCGTATACGCCTCTCTACTGGGTTGGATTGTCCCACTCACCGATAGTCGGGTCGTCGCGCGACCGTCCGTCAAGATCTGCAAGATAGGGTAATTAAATCGGTGAGTATAACACCCAAATAAATCCACAAATACATTAAAATACACAACACTCGGACAAGCGTACATACGGCCTGTACGCACGCGCGCCCGACCACCCCAACTCACTCCCGAACTCCGGCAGCCGCACGCACGGCCACCAGCCCGGGCGCACAGCTGAGCCCCGGCCCGCGCCCCCAGACGCCCTGCCGATCCCAGCCCGCATGTCCGGACACCCGGCCGAGACCTCCCAGGTGCACCGCGCGCCCACTGCGCCCCAGCGCAGCAACCCGCGCGCACACCCGCACGCCCCGCGCCCCATCGCCTCACCCCGCGCGCACCCCGCGCACACCACCCGCTCGCATCACCCGCTCAACCAGCCCCGGGTGCACCCGTGCGCACTGCGCCCCAGCGCAGCGCCCCGCATGCGCACCGCCCGCACTGCGCCCCAGCGCAGCGCCCGCACACCTACCCGCTCACCACTCCGCGCGCAACGCATGCCCAGCGCCCCTGCGCAGCGCTCCGCGCGCTCTCTGCCCGCACGGTGCCAGTGCCCACGACCAGCACCCGTGACAGCCTCTACGCCCAGCGCCCACGTGCACACCCGGCAACACGCGCCCAACGCGCCTGGCAGCACGCGCCCAGCGCGCCTGTCAGCCTGCCCGCGCTGCTCGCCCGCGCGCACTACCGAGGAGCCCGAGCACTGCCTACCTGCTACCCGAGCCCTGCCTGCCTGCTGCCCGAGCCCCACCCGGGACAGCTCTCCTATCTGCCCGACGGCCACCCATGGCCTCCCACGGCCACCAACCGCCGCCGACAGCCACCCACTGCCACCAACAGCCATCCTCACTCAAAAACAACCCCCCTAACATACATCTAACAAGAAAAGGAAGGAAAGAGAGCTTACCCTAGGAGAGGAAAGGAAGGGAAGGGAACGGGCATCGAAATACCTCCCCAAGGACCACCACCACCTAGATCTCCTCCTAGCCAAAGAAAGGCTGAAATCAGGGGAGAAAAGAGAGGGTGAGAAGGGGCTAAACACCTCGGAACTCGAATCCGGAACCACCGGTGGATAGATCGGGAGCTCCCCTTACCTTTCTCTTCTTTGGGTTTTAAGTTCCAAGCACTCCAACTAGCTCTAATGGAGGAAAAAGACAGAGGGGAGAGAGAAAACTTTTTCGGAGAAGATGATGAATAGGGGAGGAATTTGTCTTGGTCGTGGGATTTATCTATCCTCCCCCCACTCATCACACATTCTCACACCCCCAATTAGCCCTAATTAATTAGGTTTAGGCTAGGATTAGGAGCACTTAGGTGAGGTTTAAGTGTGGTTTGACCCAAGTCAACCCAACCACACAAAAAGCCAAAAACCTTTGACCAAGTCATGGGCCCCACTTTGACCAAGTCAAGTCTCCCAATGACTTCTCGCTCGGTCAAAACCCGGATACGCTTCGGAACTGTGAAATTCTGAAACGTCACCGGAATTCGACGAAATTTTCGTGAGCGGCTTGGAATGGCACCAGGACACATAATATGCAGTTAGATTTTCAATCGGAGCCCTCCATCTCAGGGTGATAGCTAAAAGCCCAAAATTTTAGCGGTTCCGATCGAAAAACGAAAAAAATAAAAAAACTGCCAGAATGCCCCAACGGTTACCAGCAGGTTAAAAGTGACACATATATAACATGTACCGTCCTCCCCTAGGGCACCATGGATTTATATTAACTTGTTGTAATGTGTAATCCATGCAAGCATGATTAATTTGTAGTATGCATGCTACCCTAGACTTTGTATGTTAGGGACTTGCACCCTTAGGTTGTGTAAGAGCCATGCATCCTGTCACCCTGTTCTCATGCTAGGAAGCCTCGGCCTATGCATGCATCCTATTAGTTTAATTTATTAAATTAAATGCAACTTGTGATATTAAAGCATGCCTTAGGGAATATTAAGGGGCCTTGCGAGGTCAACATTGAGACCCGGGCTAGGGTACTCCGTGTTCCTCGTTTGGTTGTCGGGGTGTCCTATATCGGGACCTCATGGTGCCCTCCCAAGGTTTCCTTTCCCGATTATATTAATGCATGTTCCCATTTCATTTAATTTATTTAAATCAAGATGGGATGATGCGAGCTTATGATTATTAGCATGCCTTAGAGAATATTATAACCTTGTGGTTATAATATATGCTTCCCCGCATCTTAGTTATGCGCCCTGGAGGAATTCTGAAGAATTCAAGACATTTGAGTTGTTGAGATGTGTTGTCAGCGGATCCGAGTGGATCATATGCGATGGATAGGCTGTTCTGTTCCCTTCGTTGGATCCGTGTAGAGACTACCCCAGCGTTAGAAAGGCTGTCCCGTGGAGGGGCTCCCATCAGTAGGCACCTCCTGATTTGGGACGGACTGTGCTGAATGTGGGAGTGGCCAAGCGGCCTACGGAGTGGGGAGAGACTATCGGTGGACCAAGGGTGACCATCAGCCTAGTCAGTCCCAATATCCTATGTCACCTATTGAGGGGTGAGGGTGAGGGTGTGGTGGGTCGGCGATGTAGCGACCCACCGGTTTATCAGTCCCAATATCCTTTGTCACCTATTGAGGGGTGAGGGTGAGGGTGAGGGTGTAGTGGGTCGGCGATGTAGCGACCCACTGGATTTGTGTAGTGATGATTATCAGTCCCAATATCCTTTGTCACCTATTGAGGGGTGAGGGTGAGGGTGTGGTGGGTCGGCGATGTGGCGACCCACTGGTTTGTGTATTTGTGGACCATGGATGATTATCAGCTTAGTAAGTCCCAATATCCTCTGTCACCTATTGAGGGGTGAGGGTGAGGGTGTAGTGGGTCGGCGAGGAGGCGACCCACTGATTTGTGTATAGATGATTATCAGGCTAGTAAGTCCCAACATCCTATGTCACCTATTGAGGGGTGAGGGTGAGGGTGTGGTGGTTCGGCGATGTAACGACCCACCGGATGGTGTTGTTCCAGCCACTTTGAGGCTTTTGCTGATTAATGGTGGTTAATATGAACTGTGATGCATGGGTTGTGCTATTCACTGAGCGTGTGGCTCACCCCTCGCATAATTATTTTCTCCAGTTATCACTGAGGCGGACTTGAAGGAGGAGCTCCCCGAGAGAGACTGCACCAGTAGCGGAGTAGCGCCACGTCCCGTGAGTTTTAGAGGCTATCAGCACCCCTTTTTGGATTGTATGTATTATATTCCGTGCTTGGGCACGCGGTTGTATTTTATTTGGATGTCTTTGTATATATTGGCTCTCACAGGACAGTTGATTATGTATCGAGTCTGTAATATGTTTTTGAATTACAGACTCAGTCTTTTAGCTTCCGCTATTTGTGTATATATCCTGTCAGCTTCATTGTTGTCTGTGTTGTGATATTGATGTTGTTTATGGTATGTTATTGACCTCCTGTTTAGATTACTGATATCATATATACACTTGCCGCGTCCCGGGGACGGCCGCCCTGGGGCGTGACACTAAAAATGGCTGAAACAGGGGGGAGGGGAAGCCATGAGAGGGAGGTAAAGAAAGGGGAAATCAAAACAAAAACCATACAAAGATAGATCACACCCTTACCTTTCTTTTTCCCTTCTAGGGTTTTCTTTTTCTTCTCCTTCTACTACCTCTAATGGAAGCAAATAAGAAGAGGGAGAGATGGATTGTGTGTGAGAGAGAGAGATGAAGAGAAGAGGAAAGAAGGGAAGTGGACGCCCACTAATAGGGCACACACACACACTCACACACTTGGAACAATTGTGTTTTGGTGGGGATTGACTTGAGTCAACCCAACCACACAAAAAAACAAAAGGATTTGACCAAGTCAATGGTCAAATTTGACTTGGTCCAAGTCCCCTTGACTTGGTCAAGTCTCCCCTTGACTTTCCCACTCGGTCAAAACCCGGATACGATTCGGAACTGCCAAATTCTGAAACGTTACCAGAATTCGATGAAATTTTTGTGAGTGGTTCGAAATGGCACCAGGACACATAATGTGCAGTTAGATTTTCAATCGGAGTTCTCGAGCTCATGCAGATAGCTAAAGTCCAAAATTTTAGCGGTTTTGATCGAAAAAAGAAAAAGTTGAAAAACTGCCAGAAATGTCCCAAAGGTGACCAAAAGGCTAAAAGTGACACATATATAACAACTTGGGATCAATTAGTTATGATATTTTTGAAGAAGTTCTTTCCTAATCATAAAACTGCTAAGATTCGCATGAATATAATTCAATTCATTCAAAAGGAGGGAGAATCGTTATGGAGATATTTAGAGAGATTCAAGGACTTGTTGTTGCAATGTCCTCATCATGGATTTGAGGTTTGGAGATTAGTGCAAATTTTATATGAAGGTTTGAATTACACCACAAGGACTATGGTTGAATCAATGTGTAGTGGTGAATTTACCAATAAAAATGAAACTGAAGCATGGGCATTTTTGGAAGAAGTAGCTGAAAAATCCATGCAATGGGAGACAATTAGAGAGCCCGAGAAACCCATGCCTTCTAAGGGAGGTATTCATTCCATTGATAGTAGCTTTGAGTCTGAAGCCAAGTTTGCATCTCTCATTCGTAGAGTAGAGGCCCTAGAGATGAAACCAAATCATGATTCTGTTAATCAAGTCTCCACCTCCAACTCTACTATTGTCTGCATTTTATGTAAATCTTCAAATCACCTAGCGGAGACTGTCCTTCCCTGTCATCCCACAAGGAAAGTTGGGCCGAACATGCCAATAGCTTACAGTGGAGGAAAAATGACCCATATGCTCAAACTTATAATCCTGGATGGAGGAATCATTCAAATCTGTCGTGGACTCAAGGCCCACACCAGGGAGGCCCACAGGGACCTCCTCAAGCTCCCATGTATCCTAGACCAAACACAGGACCCATTCCTACTCCATTTCCTCCGCCTGGGTTTCAAACAGAAAATGAGAAGAAGTTCTCTTCCTTTGAGAAAGGATTAGATGTTCTTATGAAGTCCACTCAAAATCTAACTCTCCCAGATGTCTCCCACTTTGAATCAATTTATGCAATCTACAGGGCAAATCCTTCAATCCACCACACAGGCAATCTCCCGTCTCGAGATTCAAGTTGGTCAATTGGCCACCACCATAAATGAGAGAGAGAAAGGAAAATTTCCTAGTCAACCTGAGCCTAACCCTAGAGGATCCATTCTTCAAGGACAAATCAATATTCTTCTAGTAACCAGTCCAACTAGGTTAATGCAATCACTACTCTTAGGTCTAGTAGACAAGTGGACAACAAGGTTATTATGCCTAATAATGATGTTGAAGATGATAAGGACAAGCCCAAATTTATTCATGAGGACCCAGGTTCTGAACCCATCCCTCCTAGCCCATCCATCCCAGAGAAAGCAAAGCCTAATGATTCTCCTGGGAGAATTTATGTTCCCAAGGCCCCATATCCTCAGCGATTAGGTTCAACTAAGAAATCTACCCAGCTAGATAAAATTTTAGAAGTGTTTAAGCAAGTTCGCGTGAACATTCCGCTCCTAGATGCTACCCAACAAGTACCAGCATATGCTAAATTTTGGAAGGACTTATGCACCCAAAAGAGGACCAACAATGTACCCAAGAAACCTTTCCTAGCATCCCATGTAAGCTCCATTCTTTCATGTGAAACTCCAATCAAGTATAAAGACCCAGGTTGTCACGCCCCAGGCGTCCCCGAGACGTGGCAAAATAATAAATATCAGCTATCAATACTTGAGGTCAATAAAGACACCAACAACAATACACAAGGCGGCAAAGCAAGATAATGATAACTGACTGAAAAGCGGAAGCATAATATATAAACAATGTCTGTAAATCAAAAACATTATTACAGACTCGAATACACAATCACTGTCCTGTGAGAGCCAAGTCTAGACCAAAGAAAATACAACCTGTGCCACATGCACGATTTACAAAGCATAAAATGACTCTAGGAATGCTGACAGCCTCGCACTCGCCACCCGCCGGCAGAACGCTCCACGCCCATAAGACCACGCCATAGGAAAACTCCAGCTCCACGCCCAACACTGCCCCTGAAAAGAAACAGTATGCGAGGGGTGAGCTACAAGCTCAGTGAGTGGCTGGAAACCAATCACCATACTACAGTTCAATACATAATCAATTTCCTTTCAAGGAAAACATGGGTGGAAACCCATGGATAACTGGGTCACGCGGCGGCGCGACCAACCTCACCCCCACCCTCACTCCCGGAGGGAGTCTTTTGGGACTTTTGGGGAGAGACCATACCGTCGGTCGAAGAGACCCGGATTTACTGGTCTACACAACACTACTGGATCATCTACATCTAGATAATTTCTCAAACGATGCCTTTAAACATCGACACAGGACCGGACCCAACAACTATGGGAACGGTCGAACAACGAATGGGTCACGCGGCGATATTCTTCACCTCATCCTTACCCTCACTCCTGGAGGGAGACTCTTGGGACTTTTGGAAGAGATTTAGACTGCTCTCCACCCTTGGTCCACCCGGTAGCCTCTCCCACACTCCGTCGGGGAGTCCCTACTCGGATCCAACGAAAGGGGAGAACGATTCCCACGCCCGTAACATCATTCGTTAACCCTCTCCCGGGTAGTATCTACAACCCGATCTCCTCAACTCACCGCTCTACACCCTTGGTCCGCCAGTAGCCCTTTCCCCGGGTAGCCTCTACCTGGTATACTCCCACGATCAGTACTCTTCTGAATGCATCGGTGGTACCTACGGATGGGAGCCCTCTGTCAGGACAGCTAAACCCGAGAAGTTCCTACATCGGATCCAACGAAGGGGAGAACGATCCCATGTTCGCAAAGCGAACCCAATGGAAAACAACTACTCTCGATACTCACTTATCGAGATATCAAAACACAGGCATAACAACAATCCATTCAACACACTCATAATAACCTTAAAGTAGTCATAGTCCCGATACGGGAGTAACTACACAAGTTAGTGGGTCGTAACATCGCCGATCCACCCCACGCTCACCCTTTAGGGGTGTCATGGGCCTTTTGGGACAGACTAGACCGCTCTCCACCCCTGGTCCACCCGGTAGCCTCTCCCACACTCCGTAGCCTCTACCTGGTATACTCCCACTATCAGTACTGTCCGACGCATCGGAGGTACCTACGGACGGGAGCCCTCTGTCAGGTCAGCTTTCCAATGCCGGGGAGTCCCTACATCGGATCCAACCAAAAGGAGAAGACAGCCTACTCACGCGCGTACGATCCTGTTGGATCCATCGACAACGATTTCTAACACTACTAATGTCATGAATTCTCAAGAATTCCTCCAGGGCGCATAACTAAGATGCGGGGAAACATATATTATAACAACAAGGTTATAATATTCTCTAAGGCATGCTTACAACAATATAATCACATTTGATTTAAATAAATTAAACAAAATGGGAAACATGCGTAGGTCGGGGCTTTCCAATCAAGGGACATGGTGTCTAGGCATGTATGGGCCTCTATACATGATATATGGATGCATATCCCTAGCATACAAGGTCTAATGTGGCATGGTTACATCATATTAATCATGCATTAACATGGTATCTACATATTATAGCTAGGGGCCCCATCGATGCGCGACGCGCGTCTATGCGGGTCGAGCGCATCCCTAGAGAGGGGGGGGGGGGATTGGAATCAAACCACTCACCTTACAACCCGGGACCTCACGCATCCCATCCGACGAGATCTGCAAGGTAGGGGCATCCAATTTGGTGAGTAACAACACAATTTACACATAGAAATCATTAGAAATACCCAATACTCGAACAAGCATGCATACGGACTCGCACGCATGCGAGCACGCACGTACGCACGCGAGTCCGAGTGCCCCGACACCTACCCGAACCCTCGGGCAGCCACACGCATGGCCCCCCGCACGCGCACGCACGCATACGCACGCACGCACGCGCCCCAGCACCCTCGGCGCACTGCCGCGCGCCCAGACGCGCTGCCGCGCCCGCGCGCACTGCGCGTCCAGCCCACGCGCCCTCGCGCAGCACCCCGCGCATGCCCCAGCACGCGCACGCACGCGCACTGGTCCCCAGCCCCGCGCCCAGGCACATGCCCAGGCGCACTGCCCCGCGCGCGTGCATGCTCGCGCCAGCACCCGCGCGCCCACTCCGCGCGCACCCGTGCACTCGCATGCCCGCCAGCGCCTGCCAGCGCCCGCCTGCGCGCGCCTGCGCGCGCACGCACGCAGACTGCCCCCAACGCGCGCCCAGCCTCTCCCAACCCCTTTTTAACCCTCCCCAACCCCTCACACACACCCTAACCCATATGCATAGCATGCATGAACACCCTAACAGCCCCTTAAGCCATGAAAACCAAGAAAAGAAGAGGAAGAGCTCACCTTTGGAGGGGGAATGAAAGGGGGAGACTCGGGGGCCCTCGATGCACCCGCGACCACCTCAACCACCACCACCACTACCACCACCTCCTCAGCCCTCCTCAGCCCTCCTATGGCTGCAAATCAGGGGGGGAAAGATCATGAAAAGGGAGCTTGAGAGAGAGGAGATCAACAACAACAATACATGAACAAACCCTCACCAACACTTCCTCCTCCACCTTCTCCTTCTCTTTGAGGAATTTTCACAAACACCTTGGGGGGGCTTGAGAGAGAGGAAGAGAGAGCTTGAATGTTGACGTGGGGAATGGGAGGGGAAGAGAGAGAGAGAGAGAGAGAGAGAGAGATTTTGGGGCACACATAAATATCTAAAGAGGGATGGAAATGACCATTTCATCCCTGACTTAGAAATTCTGCGCATGCTTCACTGGAACAGCCATAACTTCCTCGATATAGCTCCGAATTGCACAATTCCAATTCCGTTGGAAAGCTAAGAAGATTATCTACAACTTTCATGTTTATGCCAAGATCAAATAATCTCTCAAGCTATTCCAAAATATGTGCTAAACATAGAACAGGGCTGCTGCCAGAATTTCCCTCCCCGGGGTATACTTGGAAAAATACCCATAACTTTTACTACAAGAATCCAGTTGATCTAATTCCACTTTTGTACGAAAGCTAACTCAAAACTGGACATCTCATAATAAAATCATATTTAAACCTCTTCATCTTGGATTTTAACAAAATCAAATCCAAATACCAAATCGGGAATACATAACTTAGAAAAAAAAATTATGTAGCCCAAATTTTAAATCAGAGCGCTCCAAATGACACAGGCACAACATTCTTCCCCCCTTAGGAAATTTAGTCCTCGAAATTTAAGGAAACCCAAAAGGGAAGACCGAAAGTATCATGCATAGACCTTTTGCTCCCAAGTGGTCTGTGCACCGGACTGGCGCTACCAACACACTATAATCAAAGGAACGGTCTTAGCGTGGAGCCTCTTCTCATGCTGGTCTCTGACCTCGATCCACTGCTCCATGAACGACAAATCCAGCTCGAGAATGAGACAGTCGAACTGAATGACTGAGCAGGATCGTGGACATAACGCCTCGGTCATGAGACAAGGACGACGTCGTGGGCATGAGCCAGCTGTGGGGAAAAGGCTACATGATAAGCCACCTCCCCCAATCCACTCAATGACGAGAAATGGTCCCATTAAAGAGCAAACTCAGCTTGCCCCGAACGTCGAAACAGAGGGTGCCCTTAAACTGGGACACCTTCACGAAAACATGGTCGCCAAACCCGAAGGTAAGCTCCTGGCGACGATGACCTGCGTAGCCCTTCTGTCGGTTCTGGGAGGTGCAGATGCACACATGAACCAACCTGGCCACTGCAAGGTCAAATAAATAATTGTGGCCCCTCTAGCTGGCGCTCCTCAACCGTCCCAACACAAGGGAGGTATAAAACTGCGCCCGTAGAGTGCCTTTCACAGATCCATCTGGGTGCTCGAATGGCAGTCGTCTTGCAGGCATACCCCAACAAATGGGTGGTGCCTCACCCAACTGCCCTCATCATCGAGCACGCAGGCACTTAGCATGTCCTCCAAGGTCTGAATCGTCCTCTTTGTCTGGCTGTCCATCGGCGATGAAACGCTATACTTAAATGGAGGCTCGCGCCAAAGGCTGCACCACAACCTCAAAGTAACCCTCGCGTCTCAACCGAAAATAGCGCCGACCGGAGTGCCATGAAGACGAACAATCACGAAGGTGAAAACCCACGTCAAGGCGTCCAGAGACTCAATCAGTCTGATAGGGAGGGAAGCGCGGACTTAGTCAGTCGGTCAATGATCACCTAGACGGCGTCATGACCCGAACGTGACATTAGCGAGTCCGCAACAATCCTGATAACCCACTCCCACGTCCACTGAGGAATCTCCATGGACTGACGCTTTCCACTCAATGATGATTCTCGAACTTTGCCTGAGGGCATGCCAACCTGGGGAAACAAGGTCACCCACATCACCTTTTCATCACACCACAGCAATCTCTATGAAGACTACCTCAAAGTAGTCCACGGAAGCCCAATAAAACTTTTGAGATCCACAAAGGCATCCGGCGCATTCGTCAACCCCGATGGCAGTACTTAAAACTCGTAGTGCCTAAACGGTCACGAAAGGCCATCTACGGGATGTCCAACTCTCGGATCTCCGACTTGTGGTACCCTTGTGCGAAGATCGATCTAACAGCAGACACTCGCTCCCAGAGCTGGTCAAATAGATCATCGATTCGCGGCAAAGGTAATTGACCTTCAACCTCCACGGGGAGATCAAAACAACACCTCGAACGATTAAGTTTGGATTCTGCTCCTCGAGCATGGCTGGCGCTCATGATGACACTTACACGCTTGGTAAGCCGCTCAACCGCACTTAATCCACAAGACACGCAATAAGGGGTCGTCGAACCTCGACAATGCCTATGCGACGTCATCTATCCGATGGTGCGGTTGAGTCCCATCACGAGCGCTAGCATCGCGTCTCCTTATTTGCGACCAATGTGGGGCAAAACGCGACAGTATCCACAACTGTGCTTCACATGCCGCCAGAGATAGGTCGCTCATCTATAACCATTGGAACTCCGGCATCCTGCACTCCATGGGCAGATTCATCATGGGGAGTCCATGCTCTCGACATCATTTAGCAGCACTCTCCCAGTGTGGCCTCTACCTGGTAGCCTCCCAAGCCCGCTATCTCTGCCATATGGGCGCACCAACAAGCATAGCATCTAGGAGCACCTCACAGGGCTCTGGCCTCAACCGGGCAGCTACAACGCTCAATGATATATCGAAGCGACTCCAGATGCCACTCTGGAACCCAGTGTTGTGCCTGTGTCATTTGGAGCTCTCTGATTGAAAATTTGGCTACATAATTTTTTTCTAAGTTATGTATTCCCGATTTGGTATTTGGATTTGATTTTGTTAAAATCCAAGATGAAGAGGTTTAATTATAATTTTATTATGAGATGTCCAGTTTTGAGTTAGCTTTCGTACAAAAGTGGAATTAGATCAACTGGATTCTTGTAGTAAAAGTTATGGGTATTTTACCAAGTATACCCCGGGGAGGGAAATTCTGGCAGCAGCCATGTTCCATGTTTAGCTCTAATTTCGGAATAGCTGGAGAGATTATTTGATCTTGGCATGAACATGAAAGTTGTAGATAATCTTCTTAGCTTTCCAACGGAATTAGAATTGTGCAATTCGGAGCTATATCGAGGAAGTTATGGCTGTTCCAGTGAAGCATGTACAGAATTTCTGGTCAAGGACGACTTAGTCATTTTGTACCCCTCTTTAGATATTTATTGGGCAAAATATCTTCTCTCTCTCTCTCCCTCTCACTCCCCACGTCTACGTGGGATTCTTCCTCTCTCTCTTCCTCTCTCTCAAGCCCCCGAGAAGGAGAAGGTGGAGGAGGAAGTGATGGTGAATCTTTGTGTAAGTGTTGTTGTTGTTGTTTGTCTTCTCTTCTCTCAAGCTCCCCCTCATGATCCTTCCCCCCTGATTTTCAGCCAAGGAGGAGGCTGAGGAGGTGGTGGTAGTGGTGGTGGCGGTTGAGGTGGTTGCGGGTGCATCGAGGGCTCCCGAGCCTCCCCCTTTCATTTCCCCTCCAAAGGTGAGCCTTTCCCCTTCTCTTCTTGATTTTTATGGCTTAGGGTTGGTTGGGAGGGTCATGCATGTTGGGTAGATGTGTTAGGGTGTGTGTGAGGGGTTGGAAGGGTTAAAATGGGGTTAGGGTTGGCTGGGCGCGCATCGGGAGCTGTCTGCGCGCGTGCGCGCGCAGGCGGGCGCTGGCAGGCGCTGGCGGGCACGCAGACGCGCACGGGCGCGTGCGCGTGGAGTGGGCGCGCAGGTGCGCGCAGCTGCTGGCGTGAGCGGGGGTGCGCGCGGGGCAGTGTGCCTGGGCATGCGCCTGGGCGGGGGGCTGGGGACCGGTGCGCGCGCGCGCGTGCGTGCGCGTGCGTGTGCGTGCTGGGGCGTGTGCGCGGAGTGCTGCACGGGTGCGCAGTGCGCGCGGAGTGCTACGCGGGGGCGGTGCGCGGTGCACGCGCGCCGCCAGCGTGTCTAAGCTCGTGGGCAGGGGCGCAGCAGCGCGTCTGGGCGCGCGGGCAAGGGCGCGGCAGTGCGCCCGGGGCACAGGGGCGCGTGCGTGCGTGCGCCTTCGTGCGTGCGCGTGCGGGTGGCCGTGCGTATGGCTGCCCGTGGGTTCGGGAGGGTGTCGGGGCACTCGGACTCGTGCGTACGCGCGTGCTCGCGTGCGTGCGGGCCCGTATGCATGCTTGTCCGAGTATTGGGTATTTCTAGTAAATTTCTTATGTATTTGTGTAGTTTACTCACCATATTGAATGCCCATGTCTTGCAGATCTTGACGGACGGTCACGTAGCAACCCGAGTTTCGGTGAGTGGGACAATCCAACCCAGTAGGGAGGCGTTCGATGCACGTAGGCGTGCATTGCCCTCCCCTGGGGCACCATAATTGTGTATTAACTTGTAATAAATATAAAGCTATGCATGCATGATTAATATGATGTATCCATGCCACCTTAGACTTGTATGCTAGGGATATGCACCCTTATATCATGTATAGAGGCCTATGCATGCCTAGACACCAAGCCCCGAACTATGCATGTTCCCATCTAGTTTAATCTAATTAAATCAAAATGTGAGCATATAGTTATAAGCATGCCTTAGAGAATATTATAACCTTGTTGTTATAATATATGTCTCCCCGCATCTTAGTTATGCGCCCTGGAGGAATTCTTGAGAATTCATGACATTAGTAGAGCTACAATCGGTGTCGACGGATCCAAGAGGATCGTATCTGTCTTCTCCTTTTGGTTGGATCCGATGTAGGGACTCCCCGGCGTTGGCTGACCTGACAGAGGGCTCCCGTCCGTAGGTACCTCCGATGTGTCGGACAGTACTGATAGTGGGAGTGGACTAGGTGGAGGCTACGAGGGTGGGAGAGGCTACCGGGTGGACCAGGGGAGAGCGGTCTAGTATGCCCCAAGAGGCCCATGTCACCCCCCGGAAAGGGTGAGGGTGAGGGGGAGGTGGGTTGGCGATGAAACGACCCACTAGAATGTGTTGTTGCTCCCGTTTTAGGGACTATAAATTATTTGAGGTTAATATGAATTGTGATGCATGGGTTGTGCTATTCACTGAGCGTGTGGCTCACCCCTCGCATATATTTTTCCAGTTATATCTGAGTCGGATCTGAAGGAGGAGCTCCCCGAGGCACATCAGCAGTAGCGGAGCAGCGTCACGTTCTGCGAGTGAGAGGCCATCAGCATCCCCTTCTTGATTGTATGTATTGTATTCCGTGCTTGGGCACATACTTATATTTGGATGTCATTGTATATATTGGCTCTCACAGGACAGTTGATTATGTATCGGGTCTGTAATATGTCTTTGAATTACAGACTCAGTCGTTTGAGCTTCCGCTATTTGTATATATTATGTCAGCTACCTTATTGTCTGTGTTGTCATTTTTATGTTGTTTAGAGTATGTTATTGATCTCCTGTATAGACTGCTGATATTATATATACTTGCCACGTCTTGGGGACGGCCGCCCTGGGGCGTGACAAAAGTTGGTATCAGAGCCTGGTCCTGTCAGAGCCAATTGTTTTTCTTAGAGATGAGTCCTAGGATTTCTATATGAGTATTCTGATCCTAGTGTCTGGTTTTCTTAGGTTGCTGATATGCCTCCTCGCAGAGGAATGCGTGGACGTGGTCCCTCTCGGCCTTTGGAGGTTCCCGGACCTACCAGAGGCGAGGATGCTACTGGAGAGTCCTCGGCTATGGGGCCAGGGCTGGCGCAGGAGCCTCCTGCATGGGAGCGTGCTTACGCTCGTATAGCAGATCTGGTGGAGACTCAGACTGGGGCACTGGAGGCCCAGACTAGGGCGTTAGCTGAGCAAGCACGAGAGATCCAGGAGCTGAGGGCGGCCCGCGAGGCAGTTCCACAGGTCCCCTTGGTGGCAGATCCACCGGTGGTGCCCGACGTACCCCCTGTTCCCGTGGTGATTCCAGTGGTGGGAGTTCAGGATCCCCTGGAGAGGGAGGTGGAGCTAGAGGCTGCAGCACGAGTGCATCAGAGCGGCCTCACTGCCTTTCTGAAGCTCCACCCTCCCGAGTTCCATGGCCAGACGGCGGACCCCCTTGCCCCTGAGCGTTGGTTGATGGAGGTGGACAAGATCTTCTCGACCATGCACTGCACCGACCGCCAGCGTGTCTCCCTGGCCACCTTCATGCTGAAGGGTAGCGCCGCCGACTGGTGGGCT
This sequence comes from Acorus gramineus, assembly GCA_030737835.1. Lineage (NCBI taxonomy): Eukaryota > Viridiplantae > Streptophyta > Magnoliopsida > Acorales > Acoraceae > Acorus > Acorus gramineus. Next base: position 27,160,892 of record CM060847.1, read on the forward strand.
ACCCGATCGGTGGACATCCCCGAGGGAGTGGAGCGACTTCTATGGGCGGGGTTCTGGAGGTATTTCCTGGAGGAGTACTTCCCGTTTTCGACACGCCAGATCGTGATGCGAGAGTTCGAGCAGCTGACGCAGGGATCCATTGTCAGTTGCTGACTACTCCACACGCTTCACGAGGCTTTCCAGGTTCGCCCCCACCTTGGTGATGGATGAGGAGACGCGATGCCGTCGTTTTGAGATGGGTCTCATTAGCACCATCCGGGTGCATGTCACCTCTCAGGCATTCACGAGGTACTCGGACTTAGTGTCTCGGGCGAAGACAGTCGAGCGAGACCTTGGGGTCCCTTTGGGGGTTCCGACCCCTTCTGCAGACCAGAGACCCCCCAGGAGCCAGGACCAGGGACAGCGCAAGAAGAAGCGGCCCCGCTTTGATCAGTCAGCGGCCGCCGCTACTCTAGTCGATGTGGTGCCAGCGCGAGGTCCAGCACCCATTGCGGCAGTACCAGTCCAGGCCAGGCAACCGGAGAAGCGGCGCTGTTTCCATTGTCGGCGCGTCGGGCATATTTCATATGATTGCCCTGATGCTGGCCGACCCCGTGTGCTGCCTCCGCAGCAGCAGCAGCTACAGCAGCAGCCGTACCAGCAGCAGCAGCCACGCCAGCAGCAGCAGCCTCAGCGTCAGTAGCAGCAGCCACAGGGTGGCCGAGTTGACCAGAGGAGGCAGCCAGTGCAGCCTGCGAGGCGTGCCCCTGCTCCTCAGCCGCAGTTTGTTCAGGGCCGAGTTGCAGCACTTTCAGCCGAGGAGGCGCAGGCTTCGGGTAGCGTGGTCCGAGGTATTGTTTTGATTTCCCAGCTCCCTGCATATGTGTTGTTTGATTCCGGAGCCACGCACTCGTTCGTGTCTCCCGTTTTTGCGAGACGGATGGGCGTGGCGTCCGCCCCTCTTGATGTTATGCTGGAGATATCATTGCCCGTCAGAGACCGTATTCTCCTCCGTTCTGTTTACCGAGGGTGTACCGTGGTGATTGCGGAGCATGAGGTTCCGTGGAGTTGGTAGAGCTCGCCATGACGGACTTCGATGCCATCCTGGGAATGGATTGGCTCTCAGCTAGTCATGCCAGCATCGACTGTTTTGCGAAGTCGGTGTCTTTCCACCTTCCGGGTCGAAGATCTTTCCAGTTCGTGGGCGATCGTGACATAGCCCCTTTGGGGTTCGTGTCATCTATCCAGGCGTGGAGACTCCTTCAGGGAGGATGTGAGGGCTTTCTGGCGTATATTGCTGAGGAGGACGCACCACTGCGGGCAGATATCAGTCAGACTCCGATCGTGGTGGAATATCCAGAGGTTTTTCCGATGATCTTCCGGGATTACCGCCGGATCGCGTGATCGAGTTTGAGATTAATCTAATTCTGGGGACCGAGCCGATTTTGAGAGCTCCGTACCGGATGGCCCCAGCAGAGCTGAAGGTGCTCAAGGAGCAGTTGGAGGAGTTGCTTGAGAAGGGCTTCGCACGTCCGAGTGTTTCTCTGTGGGGAGCCCCTGTTTTGTTCGTTTGGAAGAAGGACGGTTCGCTGCGTCTTTGTATTGATTACCGATAGCTGAACAAGCGGACCGTGAAGAACAAGTACCCCTTGCCACGGATTGACGATCTGTTTGACCAGCTCCAGGGAGCGCGTGTCTTTTCTAAGATTGATCTCCGTTCGGGCTACTATCAGCTGAAGATCCGGGAGTCAGATATTCTGAAGACGGCCTTTCGTACCCGTTATGGGCACTACGAGTTCCGAGTACTGCCGTTTGGGTTGACGAATGCGCCGGCAGCCTTCATGGATCTGATGAACCGGGTGTTTCGGCCCTTCCTCGACTCCTTCGTAGTAGTCTTCATTGATGATATTCTGGTGTACTCGAGGAGTCTTGAGGAGCACGCTGACCATCTCCGCACTGTCTTGGAGACTTTGGCCCGACATCAGTTGTTCGCCAAGTTTAGTAAGTGCGAGTTTTGGTTGGAGCGTATGGCCTTTCTAGGCCACGTGATTTCCGGCGAGGGCATATCTATGGACCCGGACAAGACGCTCGCCGTGTCGAATTGGCGTCGACCGTCGAACCCCACAGAGATTCGGAGCTTCCTGGGCTTGGCGGGTTATCTTCACTGATCACAAGAGCTTGACTTATTTGCAATCCCAGCCGGAGCTCAACATGCGTCAGAGACGTTGGGTCGAGTTCCTGAAGGACTATGATTGTGACATCGCTTACCATCCGGGTAAGGCGAATGTCGTGGTCGATGCTCTCAGTAGGCAGCCCTTGGGCATGGCCGCCCACTTGGCTGTACGTCGTTGGAGGCTTCTGGAGGAGGCCGCTTGCTGGATCAGCGTTCGAGAGACACCTGCAGGTGGCTTTTTGGCCAGGCTAGTGGTGCAGCCCGTTCTTCTCAACGAGATCCGCATGGCTCAGGGGCAGGATCCTCACTTTCTAGTCCTCTCTGAAGGCGTCACCCGGGGCGAGCGTCCGGACTACCAGATTCGTGAGGACAGAATCGTGCGGTTCAAAGATCGAGTATGTATTCCTAACGACGCAGAGCTGAAGCAGAAGATCTTGGACGAGGCCCATCGTTCGAGGTACACAGTGCATCCTAGTGGCACGAAAATGTACAGGGGCTTCGTCGTGGCTACTGGTGGCACAGGATGAAGGTGGATGTTGGCCGTTTGGTTGCCTGTTGCTTGGTATGCCAGCAGGTGAAGTCGGAGCATCAGCGTCCTGCGGGGAAGCTGCAGTCCATTGAGAATCCTCAGTGGAAGTGGGAGCAGATCACCATGGACTTCGTTTCGGGCTTGCCGAGGTCACGTTCGGGTCGCGATGCCATCTGGGTAATCGTCAACCGACTGACTAAGTCCGCTCATTTCCTCCCCATCCGACTCACTGATTCTCTGGACACCCTGGCGCAGTTATTCATCTCCGAGATTGTTCGTCTCCATGGCACTCCTGATAGAGACGCGAGATTTACTTCGAGGTTCTGGCGTAGCCTCCAGCACGCCCTTGGTACGAACCTCCACTTCAGTACAGCGTTTCATCCGCAGACGGACGGCCAGTTAGAGAGGACAATTCAGACCCTAGAGGACATGCTACGAGCTTGCGTTCTCGACTTTGGGGCAGTTGGGAGAGGCATCTTCCGTTGGTGGAGTTTGCCTACAACAACAGCTACCACTCGAGTATCCGGATGGCACCATACGAAGCGCTCTATGGCCGCAGCTGCAGGTCCCCCTTGTGTTGGGACGAGGTCGGAGAGCGCCAGTTGGAGGGACCAGAGATCATCCACCAGACCTCAGAGATGGTCAAGACAATTCGCGAGCGTATCCGAGTCGCTCAGAGCCGTCAGAAGAGCTACGCCGATCATCATCGCTGTGAGCTCGCCTTCGAGGTTGGTGACCATGTCTTCCTGAAGGTGTCCCCGATGAAGGGCATCTTCCGTTTCGGTGTGCGGGGCAAGCTGAGTCCGCGTTTCATTGGGCCGTTCCTCATCCTCGAGCGGGTTGGAGAGGTGGCCTATCGCATAGCTCTGCCCCCACAGTTGGCTCAGGCCCATGACGTCTTCCATGTCTCGCAGCTGAGGCGTTACGTCCACGATCCTGCTCACGTCATCCCGTTCGAGCCGCTCGTCTTCGAGCCGGACTTGTCATTCGTGGAGCAGCCGATCGAGATCCTGGACCGACGCGAGAAGAGGCTCCGCACCAAGACCGTCCAGCTGGTTAAGGTGCGATGGCAGCACCGTTCTGGTGCCGAGGCCACTTGGGAGCGCGAGGACGCCATGCGTGGCGCATATCCGCATCTTTTCCCTTCCTAGATGTTTTTGTATTTATTTTGTGGACAAAATTTCCTAAGGGGGGAAGAATGTTGTGCCTGTGTCATTTGGAGCTCTCTGATTGAAAATTTGGCTACATAAATTTTTTCTAAGTTATGTATTCCCGATTTGGTATTTGGATTTGATTTTGTTAAAATCCAAGATGAAGAGGTTTAAATATAATTTTATTATGAGATGTCCAGTTTTGAGTTAGCTTTCGTACAAAAGTGGAATTAGATCAACTGGATTCTTGTAGTAAAAGTTATGGGTATTTTTCCAAGTATACCCCGGGGAGGGAAATTCTGGCAGCAGCCCTGTTCCATGTTTAGCTCTAATTTCGGAATAGCTGGAGAGATTATTTGATCTTGGCATGAACATGAAAGTTGTAGATAATCTTCTTAGTTTTCCAACGGAATTAGAATTGTGCAATTCGGAGCTATATCGAGGAAGTTATGGCTGTTCCAGTGAAGCATGTACAGAATTTCTGGTCAAGGACGACTTAGTCATTTTGTACCCCTCTTTAGATATTTATTGGGCAAAATATCTTCTCTCTCTCTCTCTCCCTCTCACTCCCCACGTCTACGTGGGATTCTTCCTCTCTCTCAAGCCCCCCCAAGTGTTTGTTTAAAGTCCTCAAAGAGAAGGAGAAGGTGGAGGAGGAAGTGATGGTGAATCTTTGTGTAAGTGTTGTTGTTGTTGTTTGTCTTCTCTTCTCTCAAGCTCCCCCTCATGATCCTTCCCCCCTGATTTTCAGCCAAGGAGGAGGCTGAGGAGGTGGTGGTAGTGGTGGTGGCGGTTGAGGTGGTCGCGGGTGCATCGAGGGCCCCCGAGCCTCCCCCTTTCATTTCCCCTCCAAAGGTGAGCCTTTCCCCTTCTTTTCTTGATTTTTATGGCTTAGGGTTGGTTGGGAGGGTCATGCATGTTGGGTAGATGTGTTAGGGTGTGTGTGAGGGGTTGGGAAGGGTTAAAATGGGGTTAGGGTTGGCTGGGCGCGCATCGGGAGTTGTCTGCGCGCGTGCGCGCGCAGGCGCGCGCAGGCAGGCGCTGGCGGGAGCACAGACGCGCGGGTGCGTGCGCGCGAGTGCGCGGGTGCGCGTGGGTGCTGGCATGAGCGGGGGTGCGCGCGGGAGTGCGTGCGGGTGCGCGCGGGCGCGTGCGAGCGTGCGCGCGCCCGGGGCAGTGCGCCTGGGCATGCGCCTGGGCGCGGGGCTGGGGACCAGTGCGCGCGTGCGAGTGCGTGTGCGTGCTGGGGCGTGCCCGCGGAGTGCTGCGTGGGGGCGCAGTGTGCGCGGGTACGCGCAGGGCGGGATGCGCTGTGCGCGCGGGCCGGTGCGAGCGTGCGCGCGGGCGCGGCAGCGTGTCTGGATGCGCGGGCAGGGGCGCAGCAACACGTCTGGGCGCGCGGGCAAGGGCGCGGCAGTGCGCCCGGGGCGCAGGGGCGCGTGCGTGCGTGCGCCTTCGTGCGTGCGCGTGCGGGTGGCCGTGCGTATGGCTGCCCGTGGGTTCGGGAGGGTGTCGGGGCACTCGGACTCGCGTGCGTACGCGCGTGCTCACGTGCGTGCGGGCCCGTATGCATGCTTGTCCGAGTATTGGGTATTTCTAGTAAATTTCTTATGTATTTGTGTAGTTTACTCACCCTATTGAATGCCCATGTCTTGCAGATCTTGACGGACGGTCACGTAGCGACCCAGGTTTCGGTGAGTGGGACTATCCAACCCAGTAGGGAGGCGTTCGATGCACGTAGGCGTGCATTGCCCTCCCCTGGGGCACCATAATTGTGTATTAACTTGTAATAAATATAAAGCTATGCATGCATGATTAATATGATATATCCATGCCACCTTAGACTTGTATGCTAGGGAAATGCACCCTTATGTCATGTATAGAGGCCTATGCATGCCTAGACACCAAGCCCCGAACTATGCATGTTCCCATCTAGTTTAATCTAATTAAATCAAAATGTGAGCATATAGTTATAAGCATGCCTTAGAGAATATTATAACCTTGTTGTTATAATATATGTCTCCCCGCATCTGAGTTATGCGCCCTGGAGGAATTCTTGAGAATTCATGACATTAGTAGAGCTACAATCGGTGTCGACGGATCCAAGAGGATCGTATCCGTGTGAGTAGACTGTCTTCTCCTTTTGGTTGGATCCGATGTAGGGACTCCCCGGCGTTGGCTGACCTGACAGAGGGCTCCCGTCCGTAGGTACCTCCGATGTGTCGGACAGTACTGATAGTGGGAGTGGACTAGGTGGAGGCTACGAGGGTGGGAGAGGCTACCGGGTGGACCAGGGGTGGAGAGCGGTCTAGTATGCCCCAAGAGGCCCATGTCACCCCCCGGAAAGGGTGAGGGTGAGGGGGGAGGTGGGTTGGCGATGAAACGACCCACTAGAATGTGTTGTTGCTCCCGTTTTAGGGACTATAAATTATTTGAGGTTAATATGAATTGTGATGCATGGGTTGTGCTATTCACTGAGCGTGTGGCTCACCCCTCGCATATATTTTTCTCCAGTTATATCTGAGTCGGATCTGAAGGAGGAGCTCCCCGAGGCCATCAGCATCCCCTTCTTGATTGTATGTATTGTATTCCGTGCTTGGGCACATACTTATATTTGGATGTCATTGTATATATTGGCTCTCACAGGACAGTTGATTATGTATCGGGTCTGTAATATGTCCTTGAATTACAGACTCAGTCGTTTGAGCTTCCGCTATTTGTATATATTATGTCAGCTACCTTATTGTCTGTGTTGTCATTTTTTATGTTGTTTAGAGTATGTTATTGATCTCCTGTATAGACTGCTGATATTATATATACTTGCCATGTCTCGGGGACGGCCGCCCTGGGGCCTGACACCCAGTCCACAAGCAATCGCCCACCAAGCTGCAATAGGATGCACCCAATCCCGATCGTACGCATCACCACTCGCTACAGCACCTTCCAAGTGAGAGGAAAAATCCATCATCAATTTGATGCTTCTAAGGTATTCCTTAACTGGGAAAAGAAACCTTGGCAGGGCACCATGAGGTCCCGATATAGGATATCCCGACAACCAAACAAGGAACACGGAGTACCCTAGCCCGGGTCTCAACGCTGACCCTGCAAGGCCCCTTAATCCTGAGTAGGAAGGCTAGAAGAAGACATCATCCCTTAATGAGCAATACGCCACATCCTCAACACTTTACACAGGCGCCGCACGCGAACTCCATGGTTACTAGCGATACCGATGCACGGGGAAGAAGCTCCATTATCGAGACGCAATCCATACCTTAGAAATTGCGACCAATTCATCACTATCACACTACTAGGCTAGAATCTCCTACCCAAGCCTTAATCCCGCAACAAGGGATCCAACAACTGACCCTAACCAGTCGACCCAGTCGACAACTTAAGGGTGGGTCCAGGGGGTCACGTCCACGTCAACGGATGCGAGGAGGCATGTCAGCAACCTAAGACAACTTCTAAAACAAGAGTACTCGGATGACAATCCTACGACTCATCATCTATACGACTAGACTTAGGCTCTGACAGGACCAGGCTCTGATACCAACTTTTTGTCACGCCCCAGGCGTCCCCGAGACGTGGCAAAATAATATAATATCAGCTATCAATACCTGAGGTCAATAAAGACACCAACAACAATACACAAGGCGGCAAAGCAAGATAATGATAACTGACTGAAAAGCGGAAGCATAATATATAAACAATGTCTGTAAATCAAAAACATTATTACAGACTCGAATACACAATCACTGTCTTGTGAGAGCCAAGTCTAGACCAAAGAAAATACAACCTGTGCCACATGCACGATTTACAAAGCATAAAATGACTCTAGGAATGCTGACAGCCTCGCACTCGCCACCCGCCGGCAGAACGCTCCACACCCATAAGACCACGCCATAGGAAAACTCCAGCTCCACGCCCAACACTGCCCCTGAAAAGAAACAGTATGCGAGGGGTGAGCTACAAGCTCAGTGAGTGGCTGGAAACCAATCACCATACTACAGTTCAATACATAATCAATTTCCTTTCAAGGAAAACATGGGTGGAAACCCATGGATAACTGGGTCACGCGGCGGCGCGACCAACCTCACCCCCACCCTCACTCCCGGAGGGAGTCTTTTGGGACTTTTGGGGAGAGACCATACCGTCGGTCGAAGAGACCCGGATTTACTAGTCTACACAACACTACTGGATCATCTACATCTAGATAATTTCTCAAACGATGCCTTTAAACATCGACACAGGACCGGACCCAACAACTATGGGAACGGTCGAACAACGAATGGGTCACGCGACGATATTCTTCACCTCATCCTTACCCTCACTCCTGGAGGGAGACTCTTGGGACTTTTGGAAGAGATTTAGACTGCTCTCCACCCTTGGTCCACCCGGTAGCCTCTCCCACACTCCGTCGGGGAGTCCCTACTCGGATCCAACGAAAGGGGAGAACGATTCCCACGCCCGTAACATCATTCGTTAACCCTCTCCCGGGTAGTATCTACAACCCGATCTCCTCAACTCACCGCTCTACACCCTTGGTCCGCCAGTAGCCCTTTCCCCGAGTAGCCTCTACCTGGTATACTCCCACGATCAGTACTCTTCCGAATGCATCGGTGGTACCTACGGATGGGAGCCCTCTGTCAGGACAGCTAAACCCGAGAAGTTCCTACATCGGATCCAACGAAGGGGAGAACGATCCCATGTTCGCAAAGCGAACCCAATGGAAAACAACTACTCTCGATACTCACTTATTGAGATATCAAAACACAGGCATAACAACAATCCATTCAACATACTCATATTAACCTTAAAATAGTCATAGTCCCTATACGGGAGTAACTACACAAGTTAGTGGGTCGTAACATCGCCGATCCACCCCACGCTCACCCTTTAGGGGTGTCATGGGCCTTTTGGGACAGACTAGACCGCTCTCCACCCCTGGTCCACCCGGTAGCCTCTCCCACACTCCGTAGCCTCTACCTGGTATACTCCCACTATCAGTACTGTCCGACGCATCGGAGGTACCTACGGACGGGAGCCCTCTGTCAGGTCAGCTTTCCAACGCCGGGGAGTCCCTACATCGGATCCAACCAAAAGGAGAAGACAGCCTACTCACGCGCGTACGATCCTGTTGGATCCGTCGACAACGATTTCTAACACTACTAATGTCATGAATTCTCAAGAATTCCTCCAAGGCACATAACTAAGATGCGGGGAAACATATATTATAACAACAAGGTTATAATATTCTCTAAGGCATGCTTACAACAATATAATCACATTTGATTTAAATAAATTAAACAAAATGGGAAACATGCGTAGGTCGGGGCTTTCCAATCAAGGGACATGGTGTCTAGGCATGTATGGGCCTCTATACATGATATATGGATGCATATCCCTAGCATACAAGGTCTAATGTGGCATGGTTACATCATATTAATCATGCATTAACATGGTATCTACATATTATAGCTAGGGGGCCCCATCGATGCGCGACGCGCGTCTATGCGGGTCGAGCGCATCCCTAGAGAGGGGGGGGGATTGGAATCGAACCACTCACCTTACAACCCGGGACCTCGCGCATCCCATCCGACGAGATCTGCAAGGTAGGGGCATCCAATTTGGTGAGTAACAACACAATTTACACATAGAAATCATTAGAAATACCCAATACTCGGACAAGCATGCATACGGACTCGCACGCATGCGAGCACGCACGTACGCACGCGAGTCCGAGTGCCCCGACACCTACCCGAACCCTCGGGCAGCCACACGCATGCCCCCCCCCCCCCCGCACGCGCACGCACGCATACGCACGCACGCATGCGCCCCAGCACCCTCGGCGCACTGCGCGCCCAGCCCACGCACCCTCGCGCAGCACCCCGCGCATGCCCAGGTGCACCCCCGCTCGCGCCAGCACCCGCGCGCACACTCCGCGCGCACCCGCGCGCCTGCGCGCGCACGCGCGCAGACAGCCCCCAACGCGCGCCCAGCCTCTCCCAACCCCTTTTTAACCCTCCCCAACCCCTCACACACACCCTAACCCATATGCATAGCATGCATGAACACCCTAACAGCCCCTTAAGCCATGAAAACCAAGAAAAGAAGAGGAAGAGCTCACCTTTGGAGGGGGAATGAAAGGGGGAGACTCGGGGGCCCTCGATGCACCCGCGACCACCTCAACCACCACCACCACCTCCTCAGCCCTCCTATGGCTGAGGGGGGGGGAAAGATCATGAAAAGGGAGCTTGAGAGAGAGGAGATCAACAACAACAATACATGAACAAACCCTCACCAACACTTCCTCCTCCACCTTCTCCTTCTCTTTGAGGAATTTTCACAAACACCTTGGGGGGGCTTGAGAGAGAGGAAGAGAGAGCTTGAATGTTGACGTGGGGAATGGGAGGGGAAGAGAGAGAGAGAGAGAGAGATATTTTGGGGCACACATAAATATCTAAAGAGGGATGGAAATGACCATTTCATCCCTGACTTAGAAATTCTGCGCATGCTTCACTAGAACAGCCATAACTTCCTCGATATAGCTCCGAATTGCACAATTCCAATTCCGTTGGAAAGCTAAGAAGATTATCTACAACTTTCATGTTTATGCCAAGATCAAATAATCTCTCAAGCTATTCCGAAATATGTGCTAAACATAGAACAGGGCTGCTGCCAGAATTTCCCTCCCCGGGGTATACTTGGAAAAATACCCATAACTTTTACTACAAGAATCCAGTTGATCTAATTCCACTTTTGTACGAAAGCTAACTCAAAACTGGACATCTCATAATAAAATCATATTTAAACCTCTTCATCTTGGATTTTAACAAAATCAAATCCAAATACTAAATCGGGAATACATAACTTAGAAAAAAAAATTATGTAGCCCAAATTTTAAATCAGAGTGCTCCAAATGACACAGGCACAACACAGTGTCACGCCCCGGGCGTCCCCGGTACGCGGCAAGTGTATATAAAATATCAGAATCTACACAGGAGGTCAATAATATATCATACACAAGCAACCAGAATGACACACAGACGATAAAAGCAGGGCTGACATGATATATACACCAAATGCGGAAGCTAAGACTGAATCTGTAATTAAAACACACTACAGACTCCATACATAATCACATGTTCTGTGAGAGCCAATATACATACAAAGACATCCAAATACAACACAAACGCGTGCCCAAGCACGGAAAATAATACATACAGGCACAAGGGATGCTGATAGCCTCTGAAACTCGCGGGACGTGGCGCTACTCCGCTACTGATGAAGTCCCTCGGGGAGCTCCTCCTCCAGATCCGACTCAGATGACACTGAAGAAAAATATTATGCGAGGGGTGAGCCACACGCTCAGTGAACGGCACAACCCATGCATCACAGACAATATTGACCACAACCAGAAAATCCTTAACATCCACAATCTCATTACCAAAACCACAAAAGATAACAATTCCGCAACCTAGTGGGTCGCTACCGCCACCCACTACACCCTCACCCTCACCCTCAATGGGTGACCAAGGATATTGGGACTAATTGCACAGAACCAGCGGGTCGCTTCCGCCAACCCGCTACACCCTCACCCTCACCCTCAGGGGTGACCAAGGATATTGGGACTTACAATCCAGTGGGTCGCCACATCGCCGGCCCACCATACCCTCACCCTCACCCTCAACAGGTGACCTAGGCTCTTGGGACTAACTAGGCTGTTGGTCACCCTTGGTCCACCGATAGTCTCTCCTCACTCCGTAGGTCGTTTGGCCACTCCCATGTTCAGCACAGTCCTTCACCAAATCAGGAGGCGCCTACTACTGGGAGCCCCTGCACGGGACAACCTGTCTAACGCTGAGGTAGTCTCTACACGGATCCAACGAAGGGAACAGAACAGCCTATCCATCGCATATGATCCACTCGGATCCGCAGACAGCACATCATAACAACACTAATGTTCTGAATTCCTCAGAACCCACCAGGGCGCATAACTACGATGCGGGGAACATGCATAAGGTTATAACAAGGGTGGAATATCATTGGGGGAAAGAAACTCGGGAGGGCAGCGTGAGTCCCCGTTATAGGACACCCCGACAACCAAACAAGGAACACGGTGTACCCTAACCCGGGTCTCACCGCTGTCCTCGCAAGGCCCCTCCCCTATAATATTCACTATAACATGCAATTTAACAATTACTAGCATTTAATTTAATAAATAAACTAGTAGGGCACATTCATTGGTCGGGCTTCCTAACATGGAAACAGAAGACATGGTGCATGGCTCATACCCATATCCTAAGGGTGCAAGTCCCTAACATGCAAAGTCTAGGGTAACATGCATTCTACAATTAAATCATGCTCGCATGATATACACATTACAACATGTCAATATTCATCCATGGTGCCCCAGGAGAGGTCGGTATACGCCCAAGTGTGTATAACACCTCTCTACTGGGTTGGATTGTCCCACTCAACGAAATCCGGGTCGTCGCGCGACCGTCCGTCTAGATCTGCAAGACAGGCATTTATACGGTGAGTAAAATCCACAAATACCCCAAAATACATCAAAAATACTCTAAAAATACCCAATACTCGGACAAACGTACATACGGCACGTACGCACGCTAGCCCGAGCACTCCGGCTCACTCCCGCACCACCGGCAACCACCCGCACGGCCACCCGACCCCTCGGGTGCGCCGCCGCGCCTCAGCCCGCGCGCCCAGGCGCCGCCGGGCCCCTGCCCGTCGCCCTGGACCCGCAGCCGAGCCACCCGGTGCACCGCGCCCACTGCGCCCCGCCGCAGCAGCCCACGTGCACCCCCACGCACACCACGCGAGCACACCGCACGCCCCGCGCGCCCAGCGCCTCGCCCCGCGCGCACCCCGCGCGCACCGCCAGCTCCGCCCTGCGCGCACCACCAGCTCCGCCACGCGCGCACTCCGCGCGCACCACCAGCTCCACCCCGCGCGCACGCCGCACAGCGGTGCCCAGCGCCCAGCGCCCAGCACCCTCGGCCAGCACCCGGTACCCGCGACCCAGCGCCCAGCGTTCTGCGCCCAGCACCCGGGACCCTCACCCAGCGCCCACGCGCACGCACGCGCAACGCGCACCCAGCGCGCCTGCCAGCCTGCCCCACGCTGCTGCCCGCGCTGCCTGCCTGCGCGCATCGCCGAGTGGCCCGAGCACCGCTCGCCTGCACGCCCCGGGCACTGCCCACCTGATGCCCGAGCGCCCCTGCCCTGCTCGCCTGCGCGCCCAGCCTGCTGGCCCGGCCTTCCAGCGCGCACAGCCCAGCTAGCCTACCCGCATGCATCTCCCTGCACCCCCCGAGCGCACGCCCGCGTGCGCACCCGTGCGCACGCGCTCGCGCGCCCGAAAAACTGGTGCACCTACTCCCAGCCTACCCGAGCTAACCCTGCCAGCCTGCCCAGCGCGCACGCCCAGCCCTGCTGGCCCCCAGCGCCAGTCGAGCGCCCGCACGCCCAGCCCTGCTGGCCCCCAGCACCGCCCGAGCGCACGCACGCGCGCGCGCCCGCGCCAACCACTGCGCCTGCACCACCCTGCGCTGCTGCCCTGCCCGAGGCAGCAGCCTACCAGCCCGAGCTCCTCTTCCACCCACCTCCAACCACCACCACAGCCTCCGACCACCTCCCACAACCCCCCGACGGCCACCTACCGCCGCCAACCTCCACCCAACCCCATTTCCACCCTCCTAGCATACATCCAAGCAAGAAAGAGAGGAAAAAGAGGCTTACCAAGGGGAGGAAAGGAAATCCGGTTGCTCTCCGCGCACCGAAACCTCTCCCAAAGGGCTTCCAACGCCCGGATCTACCTCCACCTCCGAAATGGGCCAAAACAGAGGAGAAGAGAGGGCGGAGGGAGGGGCAAATCTCACCGGAAAAGGGATTTGAAACCACCGGGGTGTAGATCGGGACCCGATCTACACTTCCTAGGTTTTAACTTTTAAGGTTTGAGGGGCTAAGGGCCTCAAAAGCAAGAAAAACGGAGGAGAGGAGAGAGAGGGCTCAAGGAAGGAGATGATGAATAGTGCCAAGCTATTTTTAGATTTCACTTTATATAGCAAGCGACTTAAAAACCCAGATACGCCCCGGAACTGCAAAATTTTGGAAACGTTACCGGAATTCGATGAAATTTTGTGAGAGGCTTAAAATGGCACCAGGACACCAAATATGCAGTTAGATTTCCAATCGGAGTCCTCTAACTCAGGACGATAGCTAACAGTCCAAAAATTAGCGGTTCCGATCGAAAAATCGAAAAAAACGAAAAACTGGCAGAACGCTCCAACGGTTACCAGCAGGCTAAAAGTGACACATATATAACACACAGGTTGTCCCACCATTTCATGTGTGATTGGAGACACCCGTATTGATCGAGCTTTGCTAGACTTAGGTGCGAGTGTAAATCTGCTGCCCTATTCAGTGTACAAACAGTTAGGCATAGGAGAATTGAGGCCTACCCCAGTGACCTTACAATTAGCAGATCGATCTGTGAAAATTCCTAAAGGTGTCATTGAGGATGTCCTGATTAAGGTTGGGGATTTCATCTTTCCTGTTGACTTTATAGTTTTAGAAACCCAACCTGTTCTGAACCCAAAGGGGCAAATTCCTGTAATTTTAGGCAGACCATTTCTGGCTACATCTAATGCTTTGATTAACTGTCGAAATGGATTGATGAAATTATCTTTTGGAAATATGACAGTTGACCTAAATATCTTCCACATTGGAAAACAACCAGAGATTATAATGATGAATTAGAGGATGTAAATTCTATTGAGGAAATAATTGAAGATTTGAAACATCATTCTATGAGCACGAAAGATCCTTTAGAGTTTTGCCTTGCCCACTTTGGAGAAAATTTTGATATGAAAAAATCGATCATGGAAGTAAATGCTCTCCTAGATTCAGAAACAACCATCCCATTTAATAAGTGGCAACCAAAGTCTGAGCCCCCTCCTCTGTCACCACCCCTTCCTTCCATTGATGAGCCTCCCAAGCTAGAACTTAAACCATTTTTGGAGTTACCGCTGGAGAAAATGGAGGTCATTCACCTCCATGATTCCATCTATCAAGATTAAGCTCTCTTGGTAATCATTTTGTACTATATTTTTCTGGGTTGCCTTTCCTCCCGAATCATCATTTCCTTGTTCATGCTGTAAACTAGGTTTGGGGGCGTTAGGGTAATTTTCCATTTTCAGTCTAGATTTTATGTTTGTTTGCATCCACTATCATCGAGTCATTGGATGTAGTCTTTATTTTAAAGTATGTTGAACTAACGAAATTGTTTTGATGCCATCGTATAGCAGCAGTTCAATGGTGATCACTTGATATGGTAAAATTCTTCCTTTTTTATTCTCCATTCTTGATATTTCACGTGTCCAAACATATGAACATTGAGGACAATGTGTGGATTAGGTTTGGGGGGGTTTTTGACATTTTGAATTTATCATGTGATTCATTATTCTCAGTTACGATAGAGTATTCAAAAAAAAAATGCCTATATCCCTATGATGGTAGCATGAACTCTTATGTTAATTTCTATTTTAGTAGGTCTTAAGTGCTTGATATTGGAAAAGTCACTACACATCTGGATGCATTTTTGAGTTAAGATGAATTTGTGGAGTCGACTTAATAATTGCCTAGAATGTTAAGAACTTTCTAAAACCTGTTGAACCTAAAAGTCTAGTTCATTGGTTTGCTTGATAAGGAGTTAGGGTTTACATCAATTGAAAAGCAACCATTGAATCACAAGTACAGTGGAAAAGGGCTACTTATCATTAGGTCTTAAAAAAAAAATTGATAGAGTACTTTTTCAAAAGAAAAAAAAAAAAAAAAAAAGAAGAAGAAGAAGAAGAAGAAGAAGAAAAAATTCAATGAGATAATATCTAAGGTGCTTTGAACAAAGAGATTAGCAATCATTATGTTGAAGTTTAAAGACCGATTCGACAGTGATAGAGTGAAAGCCTCCCTGTAAAAGATAGTAAGTAAGCTGGAATATCACATATAAAGCCCATGAGGTAATAAAGTGAACATCCAAATCTCTTACTGGCTTAGTAGACTATTCTGGTTTTGACTCAGTGTCTAAGGGAGAACCAACCATTCGACAGCAATTAGAAGGAAAATTCTTACTTAGGAGTCTGAACCTCTTGAGTGTTGTCCAGATTTTCACGAGCACACCATGTCATTACATTAAGTACTTTTCTGAAAAGAATTTAATATCTTGAGCTCTACGATACTATCATGGGATTATGGCAGAAAAAAAAAGAATTTTGTGGGTAGATTCGCTGCAAACCCTCACGAGTCAAACTCGTCCACTAGGGGTGACCTAGGGGTTTAAGGGCTTGTTGCATACGCTAAATGCAACCGTGAGAGCCTGCGAAAGTGGCCTTATCCTTGTTTTTAATCACTTTAGTTGCTAGAGGACTAGCAAAATCTAGGTTTGGGGTATTTGATAAGCGTAATATTTGCACATTTAATCCCCTTAATTTAGTTTTCTATTTCCTAATTTTATGTGTAATAATGACTAATATTCAGAATTTATTTGTTATTGCAGGTAATTGAGATAAATGATGATTATCAATGCAAAATATTCTATAAAGCATTTAAAGATATGAAGGAGAATCAAGAGGATTCTTGAAGATCCAAAATTATGCTAGATAAAGATTTGGTGAAGAGAGAATCAAAAATCAAAATCCAATCAAATATTCTTCAAATCAATGTTAAAACCGTCCCACTATTTTGACCATAACTTTTGCCTCAAATATCGTATTTTGGCCTAGATATGGCGTTGAAAATATATTTTCAAGATCTACAAATCAATGTTTCATGAATATTTTGCAATTCCACCTTATTAGGGGTCAAAAATTCATCCGAAGATTCTGCAGAAAATTAATGATGGGAATGAAAGATTTTACCTGCTAAAATTATCAAATATTCATATGAGGAAGGTTGATGGCCAATCTTAACCATCCAATTCATTGCAAATCAATGGTCAAGATTCAAGGCTGAATGCTATAAAAGGAACACATATGAAGCCAAGAAGGACATAAAAGAAGGAGGCAAAGGGACAACCAAAGGAGAAGAAAGATTCAAGAGTTTTGCTTTGTTTTTGTTTTTCTTTTCATCTCATATCTTTGGATGTTTGTATATATTTAGATCTGAATTTTAATATTACTTTAGTATTTTTATTTTCAAGAATTTTTCAATAATATGATGTTTTTTATTTTTATTTAGTTTGATCATGTTTTCTAGTAGCTAAATCTTCAACTAGGGTTGAAGATGAAACCATGCAATGCTAGTTTAGGATTTTATATTTAGATCTGAATTCTCCATATTATTTGCTTTATTGAATATCAATCTCTCCTTCAATTCTCTTTTGAAACCTTTCATGTGAATTTTTTATTACCTTCTTCAAAAATCTCTTGTATTTGATTTGATAAAATATGCTTTGATTAGGTTCTCTGATATTTTATGCTCTTCTTAACAAGTTGAATATTGAGTTAGTAGATTTTATAAAGGGAAGGGAGATAGATCATTTTATGAAATAATTAATATGATTTTAAATATTTAATTTCCGATTGGTATTTGACTAACGTCAATATTGATTGAGTTATATGGTGGAGTTTCACATTTGAATATAACCCCTAAATTGGTATTGCATGGTGGATTCTAAAACCCTAGTTATCTTTTTATATTAATATCCGTTTAAAAAAAAAAAAAAAAAAACCTTCATCAATCTTCCTGTCTAATTTGATTAGGTAAATCAATTAATAATTTAATTTGAACAATTCTCTGTGGGATCGACCGTATTTGCTAGATCTATACTTCTGTAATGATCCGTGCATTTACGGTAATTAATAACAACTTTAATAATCAATCAGGATACATGAGGGTGCTAGAGGAGGAAGAGAAAGAAGAGGCAACAACACAACATATGCACACACAAACCTTGCTCTTCCTTCAAGTGCTTCTTCTTCTCCATCACCTTCTCCTTCTATTTCTCTTCTTACACACACACATGAGAGGGAGAGAAGACAAAAAGAAGCATCGGATGACTTTCTTTTCCTTGAGAGAGAGAGAGAGATTCAATAACAAATAGGGGGCATTTAATGAAAATAATGGGGGTTGAAAGGACCAAATCGTCCCTGACAAGAAATTATGGACATGCTTCACTAGAATAGCCATAACTTCCACCATATAGCTCTGAATTGCACAATTCAAAATCCATTTGAAATCCAAGAAGATTATCTACAACTTTCATGTTTATTCCAAGATCAAATAACCCCTCCAGCTATTCAGAAATATGAGCTAAACATCAAACAGGGCTGCTGCGAGGATTTTCTCATTCCCGGGGTATAATTGGACAAATACCCATAACTTTTGCTACATGAATCCAGTTGATCTAATTCCACTTTTGTATGAAAGCTAACTCATAACTGAATATCCCATGACAAAATCAGACTTAAACCTCTTCATATTGGATATTAACAAAATTAAATCCGAATACCAATCGGAATTGCATAACTTCTAAAAAGACGTCAGAATGCAACGAAAATTTACAGGTAGGACAATGTCAGTACCAGCAGAACAATTATGCAATCAGAGCACTCCAACTCTTGCATGTAGCTAAAAGCTAAAATTTTTAGCGACTCCGATCGAAAAATAAGGCTCCTAATGACACAGGCATAACAGGGACGGTATGATAGCTAGCGCACAACAAGGGAGTAAAGCTCCAAAGGAAAGAGTATTGCAACTTTTGGTCCTTGCAACCCTATGGGCAGTTTGGCTTGCCCAAAACGGCATTCTCTTCAGGGGGCACAGAGTCTATGCCGACAACATCTGGGAATCTACTATGTTATTCATTGGACAGTGGGGCTGTACACTGGCAGGGGCAAACCAGATTGAGTTTAGACGGGGGGAACTATGTATCCTGGGGTAAACTAATCTGGAGAAAAATTTTTGCTTTTATTTTATGTTCAATCCCAACCCTTTTGCTTTTATTTTATGTTCAATCCCAACCCTTTTGCTTTTATTTTATGTTCTCTTAGTTGTAGCAAGGTTACAATCCTCTTGTAACATTCTAGTTTTTATGCTTCACTTCTATTCACATTCGGACCAAGTTTGTAACTTTCTCCTAAGTTTATAAAATGGTCTACCGTTGCTAAAAAAAACCTAATGATATAAAAAATTGATAAAACTGAATCAATCCACTAGTTGAACTGATAGTTTTTTTGAACCGGCTTGGGTTGTTAAATCGATCAGGTCTCTATTCATAAAAGCTGTAATTAATTATTTGATAAAATATGAATTCTAATCAAAATTTTAGATTTTATATTCTAAAATCATATTATAATGTTGAATAAAAAGTTTATGCAAAGTTTTTTTAAAATACTTTATATTTTTTATTTAATGTTGATAATTAATATATATTTATTATATTATAATTATATAGTGATTTAAATCCGATTAACTCGATGGTTGAGTGAGTGATCCCTCACCGTGATTTTTCCAAAGTTCGATTTAAAAAAAATGATATTAAGTATTAGGCCCTGTTTGGAATCACTTTTAATAAAAGTGATTTCGCTTTTAATGAAGCAGAAAGTTAAAAAGTGTTGTCAAAGACATTTAAAAAATTAATTTACATAAAAAAATATTTTTAATTTTTAATGCAAGAATATTATTTTTTTAAAAAACACAGAAAATGCACTTTTAAAGAATAAAGCTTATTTGAGTTACTTTACCATAAGGAAGAATTACCGTATGTTTCAGTGTTTTCCTTAGATAGGCATCTATATTCAGATTGTATACAGTACTATAAGTAATGACAGCTCACCGAAATGCCCGTGTTTGTCCGTTATTAAAAAGTAATTCAGAATCGCAATCCCTTTTTTCCCGTGGTATAAATCGGTCGCTATATACAAGCTCGGTCTCTCTCTCTCTCTCTCTCTCATAAGACACCGAAAGATTTTTCTTTTTCTCCGGCCAGAAATCATGATCGCCAATCGCCTCCTCCGCTCGAAGGCATACTCTCAGGTGACCCCTGTCTCTCTCTCTCTCTCTCCAGCTTTGGAAGTGCTATATAAACAAGTATTTGTTCTGGAATCTCTTGGATGTTGTGTATGTGTTTTTTTCATTATTGTGTTTGTTGACCTATTATGGGTGAAATAATCAAATGATGAGATGCAGAGGCCAAAGTTTAATCTTATGATGAAATTGGAGAGTACCGCGAAATAGGTTATGTCTGTAATCTTAAAAAAAATCTTTTGACTTAAGGTACTATTGGTTGCTAAGAATAATGAGTTCATTTTTTTTTATATAACTCACTCTGTTTTCTTAGGTAGGAAGGTTCTTGACGTCTCTGGAAATATTTTTATAAGGTTTATATTGAGTTATAATTGATTTTGGGTACTTCTTTTTGCAAATAACACAAGGAAATAATAGTTTCTATTGAACCATGTCACCCATGAGGATAAAAATTATTTTTATGTTTCTGTATTTTAATCAATGCTGGCATTGAACAGAACTTTTTAGAGGGGGCTTGGAGAAGCATCTGGTTTTACTTTGTTATTTGACTGTATTGTATGATTGTTGATTGAGAAGATATGTTTAAATTTCTTAGTTGGAATGTTAATTCCCAGCATTTTTTTGTTCTATTTAAAATGATTTGATGATCAATTGATATTATAATATTTGCGACAGATAAATAATGTAAATGGTATATTGTTTGTACTTTTTTATTTTATTTTATTTTATTATTTTGTTATTTTTTGTAATTAATCAGAGCAGTCCAGTCTCTTGCATCCATAATGCGAATGGAGTGGTAATCCACCTTCAATGAACAATGGAAAGATTTGATACCTAATTTAATCTTTTACAAGCGCCTGCCCAACAAATAAGACTATATAATCTGTAGCTGAGTTAATCATAATCGAGAAGTATTGTAGCAACCCATCAGAAAGCAGATTGATAGTATTTCTATATATTTAATGCTTCAGTGGCATTGGAAGTTTTTCAATTTAGTTTGTAGTGTATAATATTCTTTTTATTATAACATCCATAACAAGGAAACAATAAATATCCAACATTTCAAACCTTCTTATAAATTATTTTTGGAACAAAAGTCATGACACCATGCATCATTAATCGATGTAATTTAGTGGAGGTTCTTCTTCTTCTTCTTTTGAGAAACTAGTAGGAACAGTACCACCAAATGCTATTATGTATTAACCAAATGGTATAATTTGGTGCACATTCCAAGGGATGTAGGAAAAAAAGAAAGTAAGTCGAACAAAGAAAAGAAAATCTGCAGTAGATGAGAAATCTATTGCCACCCTATATAACTAGTACAATTACAATCCTACCACTAGCTTCCCCACCTCAAAATTCACTGTGGCTACCCCGGTACAGTACATAGCCCAATCCTTGTCAGCCTCACACTTCCCTCCCAAATGTTCTTGAATAAGGTGGAAGTTATATTGTGATGTTCAATAGAAATCAAGTATAAGTTGGTACTCCATCTACCATTATGGGCACTTTATGGTTCGGAAGGTGAAGTATTAGGGGCTTTTGTTGAGATGGTCTTCCTATTTTGTGGAGAATCATGTCTTTTATTTCCTTCTCTTTCTATTATTTGTATGGAGATCGCTTGTCTCCTCTTTGTTCAGGGGGCTTCTTTCTTTCTTTCTTTCTTTTTAAATCAGATTGCTCCTTTTTTTTTTTTTTTTAAAGTATAAGTTTATAATTTGATGTCCTGGACATGTTTTGAAGAATTTTATTATTTAGAAGAGGTGGGAGCACATCATCTCGATTTTATTTAGATTGAAGTATATCTCCAAGGATAATAAAACAAAAAGAGATGAGAAGTATTAACTTCCTAAATTTGAAAACCCACGCGATACAACAAAAAAAAAAATAGGAGAGAGAAAAGACAAAAGAAGAAGAAAAGATCCAACCCTTTCACTGCCTTATATAATCAATCAATCACCAAGCCTTAACTCACCTTATACTACAACTCCCAAATAAATAAGACCTACAAAACGTGGACTTCCCCGGAGGCCCCGTACCGGTGTAAGACACGTGTCGGACACGGACACGGCGCGGACATGGCACGGACATGTGTCTGACACACCTTCAGCCGTTTCTGCCTGCATTTTTGTTTGGACATGGTTGGGACACGGCCTAGGATATGCCGGGGACACAGCCTAGGACACAGCCCAATCAATTTTAGCCCAAAAGTAAAGAAAAAAAACAAAAAAAGAAGGCCTAAACATAGCCCACAAGTATTCAACTCATAAAATTAGCCTAGAACAACCCATTTAAACAAAATCTCTTTATGAAGGTTAAAAAAACCAATGATTTATTAGTTTAAAACAGTTATTTATAAAAATAGCGGTTTATTAGTTTAGAACAATGATTTATAAATATAGTGATTTATTAGTTTATGCAGTTGTTTATAAATAGTGATTTATATGAAATGTGTTTGTTTATATAAAATAGTGATATATATTTAATTTATTTGTTGCCATGTGCTACCAGTATCCTATTTTTTCAAAAATTGCCGTGTCATCGTGTCCGTGTCGCTGTATTCTGTCAGTGTCCGTGCTTCATAGAATAAGGCAGTAGTATTTCTCTTGTCTCTTAGTTTCCCTTTTTTTTTTCTCATTATGTTTCTTTACAGGCTGGCACATACATAAGAAATGTTTTAGCTGCTGGACGATCTCAAGAACCATTTTCTCAATGTTATACATTTGCCAGAATGAGCAGTTCAGAGGCTTCTCTGCCAAGCGAATCAAAAGAAGATAAAGGGTATGATGTGATGAAATATTCTTGCCCACTCCCACTATAACATCTACCCCTTGAGGCACTTTTTTTTTTTTTTTGATTGGTAAGATGAACCTCATTCATTCCAAAAAAAGAACTAAATAGTTACAAAATATGTTACTTCTAAAAATCCCCAATATAGACACTGGAGAGATTATCTCCCAAAAGGAGTGAATGCCGAACTAAATCGACATACATCCCCTTCTAGGATATAACCTCGCCAACACTTCTGGAATTCCTGAAAAAATACAAAAAACAGGGAGGATTTGTACAAGATATCATTGTTGAGGCACTTTTTCATGTCTTGTTAAATACATTAATTTGTAAACTCTATGATGAGAGTGGACGAAGGTGGATGGAGAGGAATTACACTTTGTTTTTGAGTTGTTTCAAGTCACATACATCTGAGTGAGCTTCGGAAACATTTGAACCCACCTCTTGCCAACTTTTTTGCTATATAGATATTTGTTTGGATGCATCGTAAAAGGATTACAGGTGTTATTCAATAATACAGGTTTAAGGGGCATGATATGTTGGCTCCATTCACTGCTGGTTGGCAGAGCAATGATTTGCATCCCCTATTGATTGATAAGTCTGAGGTATGGCTCATGAGTTGCTCTGTTTTCCACTTTCAACCAATCATTCAAAGTTTATGTCCCAAGTGGGATTTTTTGCATATACTAAGTGTGCATCTATTTCTTCTTTTAATCTTGTTTGGATATTTATCAAGAAACGTAGAAGTCCATAGACATATCTGTCATATATTATGCCAAGCATTCAATTATTCATATTGTTCCTAATTTTTTGGCTTGTAAGTGAGTTATGGTTTAGTACTTTAGTTGATTGATTATGCTTGAAGTACATTCTCATTGGAGCTTCATTAATGCCCTCCGTAAATGGAACTCCATTGCTAGCTGAATGTCCGAGGACATCTGTTTTGTTGATTTGAGAATGTGATATCAATACATCACCAAGCCTGTGTTGGAAGGAGATGGGATTGAAATTTGATTACTCCATATGAACAGACAAATTATAGTATAACTTTGGCTTTTACGTAGACCTTGACCATTTACTCACACTCTGACAGTGATTCCCTACTTATTTACGCTATTATGATTGGAAATTCCTTGGTACTTGCAAACCCGAATATATCATCACAAATCTAATTTGAAAATCCTGTGTGATATGTGATTGACATCTATATCAATAAACTCATACAAGAAGGCCCCAATAGAATTTACTAAAGGGTTTAAAGACAAATTATGTTTTGACCTCCTGAAATAACTGATAGTTATGAAAAAAGACTGAACTTTTTGAGAACACCCTTACTGGAGAAATGCCTATGTGAAACTGCATTTATTGCACTTGCAGTAACCCCATGAATGTTAAGTTAAAAGAGATGATTTTCATTTAAATTTAAATTGTCAGACAGAATTTTTGGACTCCCTGTTCTTATTTTTTTCCACCTTAAAAGTTTTGTGAGATGATTAGTTCTTGGTAAATGCTTCAGGGCAGTTATGTCTATGACATCAATGGGAAGAAATATCTGGATTCACTGGCTGGTTTATGGTGCACCGCATTAGGTATATATTGTTTTGGTCATTGAGTATCACATGAATTTATTTTTCTCTCGAAAATCTCTGATAATTCCAGCTCCATGTGACTTAGAATCCATTACTAATATGTTCATTAATGGGGTTAATTTTAGGTCACAATGAGAGAATTAGTTGGCTTTCTATTGTTATGTATTTTTATGGTGCAGTCATGGAATTTCCATTTCTAAATTTCTAATAATATCATATGGGTGAACTTCACAATCCAGCTTCTTCCTTTTTCTCATTGTAGAGAAAATTATTGGCAAATGATACAGAGCAATTTGGTTTTGTGAACTTTTATTTGTTCCTCGATAATGCACAAGTAGCCATTTAACAGTTTTCATTGGTGTATGGTGACTACTGTATATGTAGTTTTATGTTTTTCCAAATAGAAAATTTTAAAATGATGCAGGTTAAGTCAGTTTATAACACTTTTTACATTTGTAGATGACAATAGACGTTCAATCATGTGTTTATGTGAAAATGCATGCATACCATTGTATGTGTACATCCGCTTTAGTAGCCTCACCAATCCAGAACATACAACATTTCTTATTCTGTATATAACATTTTTTGTTTACAGTACAGCCAATTGCTTATATTATCTGCATACCTAATTTTGTCAATAAGATATTCATCTATACTTTCTGTGTATGTTTCAATCCTGGTTTCTCCTTTCTCAGATTTGATGTATTTAAAAATACACTGAAGTTTTAAGGTCAAAGTTTTTGTTCACAGAATTAATTTGTAGCCACCTGTTATATCTGATGTCATTTATTTTTTAATCATTGACCACTACATGAAATTTGATTTGTATATTGTAAAAATCTGGTAACTTTTTTGAAAATTTCAGTGCATGTCTCACTAATTCATCGTGTATTCGTCTAGTATGGGATTAAGGAAGACCTACTTGTAGGAAGAAATTATGATTGTGTCTATCTTCAGTGTAAAATGTGAGAGTACTCTTCTACTCCTGGGCTGAATGGATGCCATGTCTTTCATGATATCATGGCTTTGATTGGGCTCATTACCAGTCATCTAAACATAGTCCTTATACTTTATTTTGTGGTAAATTTTATCTATATTAATGTGCTTTTAATCTTTCCTGACCTTGTGCAGGAGGAAATGAACCTCGCCTTGTTGCTGCTGCAACTAAACAATTGAATACTTTGCCATTTTACCACTCCTTCTGGAACCGGACTACAAAACCCTCCTTGGTATGTTGCAATTACTTGCACTTATGTTATTATATATATACATACATATATATCTATATATATGTATATATATATGTGTGTGTGTGTGTGTATATATTTCAATTTCAATTTCTGTCTGGAAATTAGTATATTATAAAAGAACTACTTCCTCATGCAATGGCAGCTGGACAGCTAAAATCATATACTGTGCCTTTTTGTGTTTTTCTTTTTCTAATAGATGTTGATTTTTGATAAGAATGAGAAAATACTGCTAATCATTGTGATCTTAATTGATATTTTTGCCAATTACACATCTATGTTCTAGATTTTACTGGTAACTGGAGGCCCAATAGAGGAATTTTTCTGTTATTCTCTTGCAGGATCTTGCTAAGGAAATTCTTGAAATCTTCACTGCAAGAAAAATGGGAAAGGTCTTCTTCACTAACAGTGGTTCTGAAGCTAATGACT
Source organism: Acorus gramineus (assembly GCA_030737835.1). NCBI lineage: Eukaryota > Viridiplantae > Streptophyta > Magnoliopsida > Acorales > Acoraceae > Acorus > Acorus gramineus. The sequence goes on from CM060847.1 coordinate 27,186,826, forward strand.
CTCAGGTATGTCATTTGCAAATAACTACTGGAAGTTTTATAAAGATGTAATTTTCTGATGATTTGAGTTTTGCTAGTGTTAGTGAAATATGAATCAGATTAGTTCATGAACCTTGTACCTTGATTACCCCTATTTTTCATGAACCTTACTTAATATTGATGCACTTGTAGGTGAAGCTTGTCTGGTATTATAACAATGCATTGGGAAGCCACTTAAGAAAAAGTTCATAGCACGCTCAAAATCGTATGTTGTTAATTAAAGGATGCACCTTATATAAATTTTTCTGGAGCAAACTATGGGATAAATTATTTGCTTGACACTTTAGATGTCTGATTAACTTTTCTTCGGTGTTGTGTTTTCACCAGTTACCATGGATCAACTCTGATTTCAGCTAGTCTTTCTGGGTAAGTATCGAATTTAGCTGACACAGATAAACCTTTGAAGTTAAAACATCAAAAGTACTGATATTATGTTAGCAGCTTTAGTGTTTTCTAACAGTGTCATGCATTTACAGTCTTCCATCCCTGCATCAAAAGTTTGATCTTCCAGCACCATTTGTATTGCACACTGATTGCCCGCACTACTGGCGATACCATTTACCAGGTAATTTATAGGTGTCCCTTAGACATTACTTTTCAGTTATTCTTTACTCTATTAATTAAACATAAAGTACACCAGGTGAGACCGAAGAAGAGTTCTCGACCAGATTAGCCAATAATTTGGAGAATCTAATCCTCAAGGAAGGACCAGACACTGTAAGTCCAATTCACTGAACATCTTACATGTTCATGTAAATTTTCATCATAAAGCCAAAAAATATTCATATTTCTTGAAAGAACAAAAAAAAAAAAAAAAACTTTGCTAAAATCTTTCTTTTATTTGTCAGATTGCTGCTTTTATTGCTGAGCCTGTCATGGGTGCTGGAGGTGTTATTACTCCCCCAAAAACTTATTTTGAGAAGGTAATGTCAGATCTCTTGTTATCAAAGTTAAATCTGATCCCCATGTCTGAATTTTAATAAGTCCTCCTTTTGTGAGGTTTGACTTGTTCCAACTTGTAGAGATGATCATAACTTCTTACATTTATTACCCATTGAAAAACTTCTTATTTATTTATTGAAACTGCAGATTCAAGCTGTTGTAAAAAAATATGATATTCTATTTATAGCAGATGAGGTATGAGTATTCCTTTTGTTCCTGTTTTTCTCCAGACATACAATGTTTCTTTTATTGGCTTTGGAGAGAATGCTGATATTTCTCTCATCCCTATTTCAGGTCATCTGTGCTTTTGGAAGGTTGGGAACAATGTTTGGTTGTGACAAATACAATATCAAGCCTGACCTTGTCTCAATAGCAAAAGTGAGTTTGAAGATTCACCAACATTTTTTATAATTTCTCATCTTTATTTTTACTCCTTTATCTCTTTTCCCAGGCTCTTTCTTCTGCTTACATGCCCATTGGTGCGATTCTTGTTAGCCCAGAAATTTCAGAAGTTATACATTCTCAAAGCAACAAACTAGGTACATTTGATCCTTTATTTTTTATGAATTATCTCTATTTTCTGTTCTGGTGAACAAAATGTTTAATGGTTGTGTCCTTTATTTTTGTGAAATATCTTAATTTTCTGGGTCTATGGTGAACAAATGATTACTGTGCCAACAATTTCATTATGCAGGATCATTTGCTCATGGATTTACATATTCTGGACATCCAGTAGCTTGTGCTGTTGCTTTAGAAGCCCTCAAGATATACCAGTATGTTTTTTTTAATAGTCCATGATACATTATTTGGAAGTGGATTTTACATCATCTAATATGGGATTGGACAGAAGAATATTGTGTGTTTATGTGTGTGTGTGTTGGAAGATTTGTTGTTTATTCTCATCCCTCCTTTAACAGGGAAAGAAATATTGCTGAGCAAGTCCAAAAGATAGCCCCAAGGTTTCAAGATGGAATTAAAGCCTTCTCTGATAGTCCCATTATTGGAGAGGTACACTTGTCAATGGTTGCACAAAACTGTTATCCCACCACTCATCTTCATTAAATACCTGAATCAGTCTCTGCTTCCTATAGAGAGTGGTTGAAGTCTTGTGATCTGAAGCTCATGTCATGATTCTTATGGCATGCAGATACGTGGAACTGGCTTGATTCTTGGTACCGAATTCACAAACAACAAATCACCAAATGACCCATTCCCTGCTGAATGGGGTAAGTTCTTCATTTGCAGAAGAGTTTGTATGACTGTTTGCCTGGAACATTGTCCTGCAAAGAGATTAAAAGATGAATTTTAAAGTGATCTTAAATATGACTCTTGGCCTTATCAGACCAGCTCGAAACTTTTAAATTAAATAGTGACACAGGTTAATGGGAAGAGATCAGCCTCACAAGTTCAGCTGACGACCTTCTGTTTGTAGTTGATATGTTTTCTTATAGGCTATGAGATATAATGGAAAGTAAAGCACATTTTATTTGGTGGCTGGTGACAGGCGTAGGTGCATATTTTGGTGCGCAGTGCGAAAAACATGGAATGCTGGTTCGGGTTTCCGGGGACAATATAATGATGTCTCCTCCGTTCATAATCACTCCTAAAGAAGTTGATGAGGTAAGATCATCCAGTGCATTTGCTTATCTAGTTGCTACTTATGTATCCCATTCAGCTGTTGGTTCAATGCTCGTTACTGATTTGTCAGGATAGATTAAGGCCCTGTTTGGATCTGCGTTTCAATCCCGAAAAAAGTCAAACGTAGATCCAAATGGGCATCCCTCGGTTGCATTTCGAAAACTCAGTTTTGTTTTTTTAATGTAAAAAAAAAATTGAGTATGAAAAGCTGAGGAAAGCTATTTTTTCAGAATCTGAGTTTGAAATGCAGCTTTATAAGAATCATTTTTTTGAAATTCTTAGATTGCAACGGTTAACAAGTATTCATGCTTCTAAATTTGTGTTGCTTTTCAGTTGATAAGTATTTATGGGAAAGCTCTGAAAGCGACTGAAGAGAGAATAGAAGAGCTGAAGGCTTTGCAAAAAAAATAACGATGTAAAAGATTCTCAGGTGGTGATGGCGAGAAGGATTTTTATGTGGAGTCTGCAACCAATTACTGCACTCGATTTGTCTCTATCAATTCTTCTCTTCATTGCTCATTTCAAGTGGCAGTTTCTCCATCTCCCAGAGATTGTGTTGTTTATATATCCTTGGGGTTGCTAATCTTTCTGTTCGGCAAGATTGTAAGTTCCTCAGATGATTGAGATTAGCTTTGGTAATAACAAGGACATAAAACAAGAATATATTGGCATGTGAATGCTTGTTCTTGAGTGATTTTTATTTTATTTTATTTTATTTTTATTTACAGTTGATCCCCGGATAAATATCATACTTACATACACCCCTTTTAACCTATGACTTGCTTATGCCATGTGTCAACTTACATTATTTTCTACAGTATATTTACAAAAAAATCTGTCTATAATGCAGGGTCAGTGAGAACGGCCTAAATTGTTATTGTAGTATAGAGGTGAAATGTAGTATAGAGGTGAAATATATCATGACTTTGAAAATGCTTTTTTATTATTATTGGTAAGCTTTTTAGGTAAGCAATTCCTTCATTCACAAAAAATATATTATTTCAAATATGCTGGGCTCCCGCTCACTGCAATGGGCTTAAAATTATTTTAGCTTAATGTTTATTCTCCCAACACAAACAATGGGCTAAAATAATACAGCAATATAAGAATTCCCAGAATTCTCAGTTGCTTGAATAAGTCCATGATATATAGATTTGATCTCTTCAGAAACAATTTTAAAAAACACATTATACTAGTTCATGATTCCAATTGTAATCAAATGACATCTTCTAAAAAACGTCACCTCGTTCATTCAAAATGAAGGGTTATACAAGAACTTCACTTCCTCAATTAAACTGCTCATGTAAGACGATGCTGGTAGTGGATATTGATTACAACTGATGTTCAAAGTTTGTCAATGTCAACAGGGTGATGTTAAACAGCGGATCATCGGATGATGAATAACTTCTTCCCCTTGGCAGCTTTTATTTCATAACCTCCGGATGGATCAATACAGAGTTAATTCTATATATTATTCTTTACTTATCAAATTCAATTTTTTAACCTTTTTCTCAAGGAACAAGGTTTGGACTATTTATGAAAGATAAATGGAGATAGCGTTTGGTTGTGCGATTGCGTAACGTTTGCAATTACAACCAAACAGTTTTACAATCGCAGCTTCTTGTAAACAGATTTCAGATAAATAGTACCCAAAAACTACAATTTAAGAAAACTGAGAGGAGACAGTTTTCTACAAAATCAGTTTTAAACCCAGCGATTGCAGAAAATCAGTTTTGCAATTGTGTTACCAAACGCTACCTAAAGACAAGGGGGGACAAAGAGACAAAACAAAAGACAAAAAAAGCAAACTTTAGTTTCTTTTATTTAAAAACCATTTGAAAAGAGTTAGCTTTTTTCTAAAATTTAGGTTTAAAATTGAGTTTGAAGAAAGCGATATTCCACGTATCATGAAAAAACTGACTTTTGGATATTTATTTACCAAAATGTGTCTTTAACTTTTAATTAAGCTGCAATTTTTTTTCTGTTTGAAAAACTCAGCTTCCTACAAGCTGAAAAGTTTTCTAAACCCATTTCCAAACGGGACCTTAATAAATCACGAAAGAGTTGCTTAGACCACTCAAGTTTTTTTTACTTCTTGCTTCTACTGCACTACTGCTCGCTCTCTCTTGTGGTTCTTTCCAAGGGTCTACAACACATTTTCTTTAGTTGTGAACTTTCAGTACAACAATAGAAATAAAGAGAATCACCCATTGGCGCCAAGTCTCAGGTACATATAGAATATATTTAAGAGCCTTTTCGCAGAGTTAGAAAACGCAACAAAAAACGGAGGAAAAAACATATACTACAAAGGTTTTTAGTATTGTCAACACATATGCGAAAATGTTGTTTGTGTGGGCGTTCATGTCCGCCGACACCCACCAACGCCACCCCTCTCAAAACGCAGTGCCAAACACTGCCTAAGTCAAGCAAAGCGTCTTTCATTATAGTCTTTCATAACCCTCATAATATATATCTTGACTCGTATCTAGTAAAATTGGACTCCCTCAAACCTCTTGAAGATTTCCAACTTGCCTACAAAAATTTGAAGATTTTTTTCTTCCAAAAGTCTGCACTCTGCAGTCTGCACTGCACCATGGATCTGTCAGTTCCTTTAGCTTACGCCTGCTCTTCAATGGGTCGCCCACTTGCTTTTCAATGGGTCGCCCACTGGATCACTCAATAATAATGCAGTCTCTAGTAAATGCATGATTGTAATCGCACAATCCATGTGTGCCTAGGGTAATATATGAAGATTTTTTTAATGAAAAAAAAATATACTAATGCAATTCAATATATATTTCAATTTTTATAACAATATATACCTCAATACATGTGTATAAATTTTAAAAAATTTAAAAAAAAGCCGATGAATGCTACAAATGGACTGCACATAGGGATGAAAAACATGTCATTTTCCTTGCATAAAACAAACCACCTTCTACAAAACCTCAGGTAGATGGCGAAGAATGATCCATCTAAAAGGTGAAAAAAACAGGTAAAGAAACAGGCTCGTTTAGGGAATGTATAAAAAAGTATAATAAGAGTATCAAGTGAATGGATCCTCTAAGATGGAAGGACAAAAGGGGGAATAAAATTCTGCATAAGCTGAAAATTATTTATTTCTCAAACAATCAAAATCAGTTCAATCTGATTGTCAATTGAGTCACAAGATGATATTTGCTAAATGCACAAAATTGTATATTTTATAAATAATAATGCCTGAATAGCCAATAAAAAGATCCAACAGCAACTCTGGAAAAAAAGACCGAAGAAAAAGATGAGGTCTGAGAAGTAATAGTCATCAATCAGTAACCAGTTGAAAATTTTATGATAGATGGATGTGTGATAAACTATCTCAATCAATAACTATCACCAATGACAAACATTAGACTTTTCTGATAAATTAGCATCACCTAATAAATCCTCCACTCCTGCTGAATGATTTATAGAAGTTTGCTATAAATGTATTCAGTGAGTCTTACCCGCCATAAATAACATAATGGAAAAAAGAAATTGTTTAAATCTACATTGAAGCTTTTGTCAGTCAAAAAGGACAAAAGAAGATAAATAAAAGATCCACACAAGCAGTTCTACCTCAGAGCACAATCAATTTTCAGAATTAATGTAGAATGAAAACAATCATAGTGACTATTCATGTTATTTCATGTAAATATCCATAGCAGAAAAATTCAAGTCACCAAATCCTTCCCCCCCACCCCAAACAAAAGAGAAACACCAAAAATAACATTTACTCATTGAATCATAGCACAAAAACAAATTAGCACTGTATATCAGGAGATACCAAAGTGCTAAACTAAAAAGACAAATTGATAATAAAGCCAGATAATAAATATTAAGCATTAACCATCATGATTGGAAAATGTCTAACATATAGCTACAACATCCTTCTCCAAGCAAAAATACACAAATTCCAGCACAATTCATACTTAAAATCCAATAATCTAAGTAACTGTATATCCAGGGGAATGGTTTAACTTTCAATGTTGCAAGAAGCACAGGTCACAGTAATTAGAATCTATGCTTAAGTTCTATCTTAAACCATACACCGAAAGGGAAACAAATATAAAAAATCAGAACTAATCCATCGGGGGAATCTCAAAAAAATTCACTTTAGACAAAACATCAAGTATAAGGTCAGAAAAACAAAAGAAAAGGAACCGGGAGCTCTGGACTCACTGAAAAGCGAATTAGGCAAGGGCTCGGGGGATGTTAATGCTAAGAGAAGAGAAGGAAAGGGTATGGTGGATGCTGATCAATCACCCAGGAAAAAGAGGGCATATTCAGTTTCCCAATAAAAGTTTTGTCATGGAATATTCGTGGCACCCAACAAAGAGGGAAGCAGTGAAAGGTCAGATTATGAAGCATTATGTCGATGTTTACTATTTGCAAGAAACCAACCTTGAGATGTTGAGCCTTCTTACTAAGGCAGTTAGGCAGGGGATCTTTGTTAGATTGGCATATTCAGTGACAATTATTGTTGGTTGGAAGAACACCACATAATTTTCGGTTACTGTGGCTCTTGATGAGTGAAACTCGAGTTTCTGGTGTATGTTCACCAGCATATATGGGCCTAATGACCATGTTGATCAATCATCATTTTGGAAAGAATTGTGTTGCATGCTCATTATGGTGTTCAATTGCAGTTCTCAATCGACGGTTCTATCCGGAACTAGCGGTTTCCAGGAGTAGATCTCAGAGGCGGCTATGATTGAGACCCCTTATCTAATTACAAGTTCACATGGAGCAATTTGAGAGACCATTCAACCATATTTCCCTGCTTCACCTAATTACAGTTTTCCCTTCTCTCCATTGGATGGATTGCTGCATTCCTGTTCATACCACATTCCAATCCTTTATTTCCTCAGTGAGAAAATCATGGAAGACCTAAGAAATTCAAGTTCAAGAATTGGTGGCTTCAAGACAGTTTAAACATGGTAGAGGATTGGTGGAAGTCTATCACAGTGGAATAAAGGGGCTCAAAAGTTGGCCGGGAAAGTTGTACACATTAAAAAGAAGCTGATCGAGTGGAGAGCCCTTCTAGCCGAGCATGCTTAGAAAACCTCTTTGGAAGATAAATCGGTGAATGGGATAAGGTGGAGGAAAGTCTGGTTCTTTCTTTAGAGGAGGAACTAGAATAGAGGAAGAGGGATAAAGATACGCTTATGGTGATTCTTTGTGAAGAGGAGGAAGCTTGACAACAAAGGTTGAGAGCGATTTGGCTCAAAGCGAGAGACGACAATACAAAATTCTTCATAGAATAGCCAATGCTAGAAGAAGACGACATTCCATCTCGTCCATCATGGAGGTGATAAACGTATAGAAGCCAAAGAAGAAATTGTCACCATTGACCATCATTTCATATCCCTCTATCGAAAGGATACTTCATGACTCCCCAACTGGCATGACGCTTCGTTTCCTCATCTCTCTTCATCTCAACGGGAAGAGCTTGACGAATACAAGATTAAGGACGCTCTCTTTCAAATGGATGGTGATAAAGCTCCTAGGCCCAATGGCTTTACCTTGAAAATTTTCCAATCCTTTTGGGATGGGGTGAAATTGTGAAAGTGGACGTAGTGGAGAATTGGAGATGATGAATGAATTCTTTGAATGTCGTCAAGAATGTGTGCCTTAATGCTACATTCATTGCTTCAAATGCTACATTCATTGCTTCCAAAGTAGTATGGCGTAAATCAGTCGATGACATATCATTCAATTAGCCTGCTTAATAGATCGTACAAGATCATTAGGAAAATTTTGGCCAATCGTCTCCAGAAAGTCATCAAAGACTTGGTCGACTATAGTCAATCGGCATTCATTCATTAAAGATCTATTTCAATGGTTTCATAATAAGCTCAAGAATGTGTATCTAGGGCACATAAAGGTAAGAGGAAGTTTTCCCTTTGCCAGCTTGACTATGCAAAAAACTTATGATTCTATTCATTTAGACTTCCTTTGGAGATTATTGGAATATTACAACTTTTCATCGAAATGGCTATGGTGGTTAAAAGAATGTCTATGTACCATTCTGCTGTCAAGGCAGTGGCTTTTTCAATATGTGGAGGGACATCCTCCAAGGTGATCCACTTTCTCCTTTCATTTTCATCCTTGTTGCAAAATGTGCTTAGTAGAATAATTCACTTAGGTGTAGAAAGTGGGTGGATCCATGGTTTAGAAGTTACTAAAAGTGGCTCCCAGACTTCATGTATTCAATGTGCTGATAACACTATCCTTCTTTGTAATGATATGGAAAGGAAAGCTACTTGGAAGGCTTCAAGTTTAATATCAAATGTTGTGAATTGGAATCTGGCGTAAAGGTAAACTTATGTAAAAGTACCTTGGTGGGTATCAACATTCCCATCGATAAAGTCACAATTCTTGTTTCGAGTTTAAATTGTAAGACTTCAGAATTCCCCATCAAGTACTTTGGGCTTCCTCGTCATACTAGTTGTCTTCGGATGCGAGATTGGGATGCTGTTCTCCTAAGATTTGACAAAAACTAGAACGTGGGAAGAACCTTAAGTTTGAGTGTTCAACTCACGCTCCATAAAGAAATTCTCACTAGCCTCCATTTATATTTTTTTCTGCATCTTCAAAGACCCTCGAGGTGGTGCTCTGGAGAAGATGGAGAAATAAGGAGGTTCATATGGAATGGCACCAGGGATGGCGGCAATGGACCTCGTTTAGCTAAATGGGATCTTATTTGTAGGTCAAGAAGAAGGGTGACATGGGTGTCCTAAATTTTTGGAAAATATTAATGAGTCTCTTCCGGGGAAATGGCTTTGGAGATTGGCTGCCGACCCAAATTCCTTATGGATTCAAGTCACCTGTGAGAAATACTATTCAAGGTGTAAATGACTCATGCTTCATCCTCCCCTGAGAGTGGCTCTATCTAAGGAGTGGAAGGACATCCTTGAATTTATAGCGATGATCAAAGAGGAGATCCAAATAATCCCAATAACGGGGTGAAAATCTAGTTTTGGAAGGATGAATGGCTTCAAAGTGCTTCTCTGGCTTCCCTCTCTCCCAACCTATACTTTGTGATGTTGGATGAGAATGTTACTCATTTGAGATTCCTTTATGTATGGTGACAACCCTATCATTTGGACTCTCCAGTTTCGTTGTAGCCTTAATGATGTCAAAGTGAAAGAGTTATCTACCCTCCTTGTGGCTCTCCAAGTGGTGGATTTGAATTTGGAGGATAAGGTGACATGGAAGTTATCCCCTCAATCCGGATTCTCAATGAGGTCTTTGTATAAGAAGCTCAACAAGAATCCCACCCCTAGCATTCCTACCACTCAATTTGAGTGTCCCAAATGGGGAGCCCTTTCCCCCCCCTTTGACGATTAGGGGATTCATGTGGTTACTAACTCTTGGCAAACTTCTTACCAAGTTCAATCCTTCGAAATGGGAAAATAATGGTATTGTTACATGCGAGCCTTGCAGACAAGAAGAGGAACCTATTCTTCAATTACTCCTTCAGTGAAAATATTGGGGAGAATGGATCTTGAGTCTCAATGTTCTTTTGATGACCTTGACAAAATGTGCAGTGGTTTCGAAAAACAAGTAAACGAGGGGATCGAAGTACCCTCACCAAATTTTAATGGCTAGTTCCACAAACGATGTGTTTGAGTTTTTGGATGACTCGCAAAGAACAAGTCTTCCAGCAAAAAAAAAAAAGATTTTATGCGGAGAACACATGGGTGACTATCTCCTCACTCCTTAGAGAGTGGATTATATTTATTTTGGATTTCCACACTCCATCAACTATTATGGACAATCTAAAGTTCGGAAGGTGAAAGCAAAGGGATTAATGGGGTTGCCCCTTTTTTTGAAGCAAATGGGCTTGCCCTTTCATTTTATTTTCTTCTCTTCTCTTCTCTTCTTTCCATAATTTCTTAAGGAGATCCCTCATCCCCCTCTTTGTTTGGGAGCATCTATTTATAATAAGATTGTTCCTACCTTTTTTCGGGAAAAAAAAAAAAGATAAAACCCAAGTTTAAGTTTTAAACACTTTGAAATTATAAAAGTAGCCAAGATTTGCATTAACATAACTACTACAGAGTGCTTCTAGTCTTAGAAATCCACAGAACCATCTGATGTCACATAAACAGCCTATAGTCTAACTCAAATGGCCAAAATTCAAAAATTGCCTACTACTAAAAAACATTTCCTGCAATGTATAGTGGTATTCCTAACATCATAGGGAGAGAGGGACGGAGACAAACAATCAATAACATTTTCTTGCAACTATATTGCCTGTTTGCAAGTCTAAAGGTAAAAATTCTCCGGTTCCATGTAATTTAGGATGAAAAGATCTGCATTAGCCTAATTTCCACATTAGGCATTTCAGCATGTAAAGTCAAAAAATAAAACATAGTCCCTCAGGTATTAGCCTAATCTCTAAGTGATATCAGGCCAGAAATCACCTCCACACCTCTGACAACACCTGAAGCCCTAAGTGACCTCTTTCTCCCTTCAGCTATCATACGCTTTTACATCCTCAAATATTTTTTTATCATCTAATAGGAGCATGAAAAGTTCTGATTCAATTATTATAAGCAGGGAAAACTCGATATAACTCCCTGTAAACTTGTTAAAATCATAAAAGATCCTCGTAAAATCATGAAATATCTATAGCACCTAAGTTTTTAAAAAATTGTTGGATAAGTTCCTATCGTCACCCCAGCTTAGCGTATGGTTAACATTAACCACACGTGAAAGATTACTGAAAAGCCTTCCAAGTTCATCTCAGACAACACCCCTTCCCCCTCCCCCGCGCACATCACACTCTTTTTTTCTTCATCCTTTAATCCTCCATGAATACTCACTCAACAATGGCGTCCGAGCGCCTCGTAAAATCCTGGTCTCGATGGAACAGCCTTGATGGAGGCAGTGATCACCATCAACGTCCTCCGTAGATCTAGCATCAATGTCACCATCATACTGGTCGATACAGGCTCCAAGTGGACGCCGCATGGGAACTCAGACTCATCGCCAACAACCACAACCTTGACCTTGCGAATTCGAATTCGAATTCAATCACGTCTCACTCCCTGGAGGAATGCCTAACTCGGCTAATTTGAAAAACCTCTCTACAATAGAGAAGATATTCAAATATGCCAAATGACTAAATCAACGACCCACATTAGAATATTCATATACAACCATACATCAATAAACCAGTAATCTTTACCCATTCATGGAACTGAATTCATAAATAACTATAAATAGGAATTCAACGTTACTCTAAATCAAATAGATCATTAAGCATAACCCTAAGCATCCAGTCAGATCAATTGAAAGATGAAAGGAAACCAAACAACCCAATAACCGCATCCGGTGGCATCAAATTCCACAAATAAGAAGTGCATTAAAGTACGTACACGGTACACCATAACATAGTTTTCAGAGACTCATATATAGCCCATGCGAGAAAAAAAAAACAAAGTTTGAACCAAACCATCAAGACGCCTCTGGCGCAGGCTGCGTCACCCCGGACAAGACAAGCAACTTCCCAAGCGCCTCCGCCGAGCAAACCCGGTACTCCACTTCCCCATCCAACCCGATCAACACCTCAGCAAGCTCCAGCTTCTCGGAAGTCAGGCTCGTGCTGTCCATCGTCTTGGACAGAACCTTGAGCGCGAGGTTCACGGTCTCCTCCTTCGACATCCCCTCCCTGTATTCTTGCTTGAGCATCGACTGCGCTGCCTGGTTGTTGGCCCCGATCGCGGCCGCCTTCCACCCGCTGTAGTTTCCACTCGGATCGCTCATGTAGAGCTGGAACCCGAAGTGTTTGTCCCACCCGGCGAACAAGAACGAGACCCCAAAGGGCCGGAGCCCGCCGAACTGGGTGTAACCCTGCTTGGTGTCGCAGAGAGACTGGACGAGCTGCTCCACCGGCATAGGCTCCTGATACGCGAACGAGTACCGCTGAGCCTGGACCCGGGCAGTGCTGATGAGGATGTTCGCGTCGGACATAATTCCAGCGACGGCGCAGGCCACATGGCCGTCGATCTTGTACATCTTCTCGGTGGATCTGGAGGTCTGGAGGAGCTTCGAAGTGACCTTCTTTTCGCCGACGAGGACCACTCCGTCGGCGGAGAGGATGCCGATGGCGGTACCAGCGTTTCCGATCGCCTCCATCGCGTACTCCACCTGGTAGAGACGGCCCTCCGGGGAGAAGATTGTCGTGCGGCTGTCGTAACGGCGAGACATCTGGGGAAGATTTTGGAATCACGGATTCGTCAGGGGACGATTTTTTTGTTTTTTTCCAATTTAGCGCTCTGATGTTACCGAATGTATTGTTGGATCAGTTTGCTTCTTCTCCAAGTGACTTTAAACTACGGTGCTTCGCAGGTGAACTTTAGATGTGGATTCACTGTAGGGCACTGATATTCCGCCCTCCCATTTTTTTAGACACCAGATTCTCACCTTCTAACATTTTATCTATTACCAAACTCACCATTTTATTAAAACCTCTTTAGTGAAACACCAAATGCACCACCTCTTTTGTTTTTTCTCATCTCTTTATTTTTTTTCTTCTCTTTTATTTATATCACGTCCCAGGGCGATCGTCTCCGGAGGCGTGATAAATATATAATATCAATAATCAATACAGGGCATCAACAATGACACCAAATATAAAACATACAAGGCTAACAAAGCAATGATAACTGATAACTCATCTGAAATGCGGAAGCATAAAAATATCAATAAGTTTGTAAACCAAAAACATTATTACAGACTCGAATACACAATCACTGTCTTGTGAGAACCAAGTCTAGTCCAAATAAAATACATCATGTGCAACACGCACGATTTCATTTGCATAAATAACACTAGGACTGCTGACAGCCTCGCACTCGCTAACGCCGGTCGGGATGCTCCACGCATGCAAGACCACGCCACAGGAAATGTTATATATGTGTCACTTTTAACCTTCTGGTAACCGTTGGACCATTCTGGCAGTTTTTCGATTTTTTTCGTTTTTCGGTCGGAACCGCTAAAATTTTGGGCTGTTAGCTATCGCCCTGAGATTGAGGGCTCCGATTGAAAATCTAACTGCATATTATGTGTCCTGGTGCCATTCCAAGCCGCTCACAAAAATTTCATCGAATTCCGGTACGTTTCAGAATTTCGCAGTTTCGCGGCGTATCCGGGTTTTGACCGAGTGAGAAGTCATTGGGAGACTTTGACTTGGTCAATGTGGACCCTTGACTTGGTCAAATCATTTTTGGATTTTAGTGTGGTTGGGTTGACTAGGGTCAAACCACACTTAAGCCTCCCTAAGCTAGCTTAAACCCTAATTAACCTAGCTTAGCCTAATCTAAATGAGGTTTGACTTATTTAAAGAAAGCAAAAAAGTGCTCTTCACTATTCATTGTCTTCTCCAACTCTTTTTCTCTCTCCCCCTCTCTCTTTTTCAAGCTTTTGAGCCACCTAGGGTCCTCAAAGCTTAAAACCTAAATCATAGAAAGGCTAGATCGGGTCCCGATCTACGCCCGGTGTTCTCGGATTCAAATTCCGAGAAGTTTGGCCCCTTCATCCCCCCTCTTTTCTCCCCTGATTTGGGCCATTTCGAGGGCCAAGGGAGATCCCGGCGTTGGAGGCCCTTGGGGAGAGGTTTCGGTGCGCGAAGAGCAACCGAGCATCCTTGCTTTCCCTTGGTAAGCCCTTTTTCCTTTCCTTTCTTGCTTAGATGCTTGTTAGGAGGGTGGATTTGAGGTCGGGTGGTGGTCGACGGCTGTGGGTGGCCGTTGGTGGCCGGTGAGAGGAGTTTGGGTGGTCGGGCAGGGTGTTAGGCAGTCCCGGGCAGGGAGGTTGGCTGTCCCGGGTGGGCTGGCAGCGGGCGGAGCAGGCAGGCGCACCAGATTGCCGGGCGCGCGAGTGCGTGCGCGCGGGCGTGTACTCGGGAGGTGCAGGGGGAGGCGTGCTGGGTAGGAGGTGCTCGAGCATCAGGCGGGCAGTGCCCGGGCGTGCAGGCGAGCGGTGCTCGGGCCACTCGACGATGCGCGCAGGCAAACAGCGCAGGCAGCAGCACGGGCAGGCTGGCAGGCGCGCTGGGCGCGTGCTGCCAGGCGCGCTGGGCGCGTGTTGCACGGGCGTGCGCGTGGGCGCTGGGTGAGGGTCCCGGGTGCTGGGCGCTGGGTGCTGGGTCGCGGATGCTGGGCGTGCTGGGCATGCTGGCTGTGTTGGGCGCTGGGCGCTGAGCACGGTGCAGGAGCATGCGCGCGGGGCGCTGGGCAGAGGCGCAGGCGTGCGCGCGGTTGGGTGAGCAGTGGGTGCGAGCGGGCGGGGTGCGCATGCGGGGCGCTGCGCTGGGGCGCAGTGCGCACGGGTGCACACGGGGCTAGGCGAGCTGCTGGTCGAGTGGGTGATGCAGCGGTGGTGCGCGCGGGGTGCGCGCGGAGCGAGGCGAGGGCAGCGGAGGTGCGCGGGAGGGCGCGCGGGGCGAGGCGCTGGGCGCGCGGGGCAGCGCGGGGCGTGCGGTGTGCCGGCGGGCTGCTGCGCTGGGGCGCAGTGAGCGCGCGGTGCACCCGGGGAGCTCGGCGGCATGTCCAGGCGTGCGGGCAGGGGCCCGGCGGTGCGCCTGGGTGCGCGGGCTGAGGCGCGGCAGTGCATCCGGGGGTGGGTGGCCGTGCGGGTGGTTGCCGAGGGTGCGGGAGTGGGTCGGGGTGCTCGGGCTAGCGTGCGTACGGGCCGTATGCACGTTTGCCCGAGTGTTGGGTATTTTTAGAGTATTTTGTGGTATTCTTGTGTATTTTACTCACCTAGTTTGTTACCCTGTCTTGCAGATCTTAACGGACAGTCGCGCAACCGGTGAGTGGGACAATCCAACCCAGTAGGGAGGCGCTATACGAACTTGAGCGTGTACCGTCCTCCCCTGGGGCACCGTGGATTTATATTAACTGTTGTAACGTGTAATCCATGCGATCATGATTAAAATGTAATATGCATGCTACCCTAGACTTGTATGTTCGGGACTTGCACCCTTAGGATATGTGTAAGAGCCATGCACCCTGTTCCTATGTTAGGAAGCCTCGGCCTATGCATGTGTCCTATTAGTTTGATTATTAAATTAAATGTTAGCATGCCTTGTATAATATTATAGGGAGGGGCCTTGCGAGGTCAACATTGAGACCCGAGTTAGGGTACTCCGTGTTCCTTGTTTGGTTATCGGGATGTCCTGTATCGGGACCTCATGCTGCCCTCCCAAGGTTTCTTGTCTTAATAATATTATAGCACTTGTTAATAATTAATATGATATCCCTTGTTATTATGCATGTTCCCCGCATCTTGGTTATGCGCTCTGGAGGAATTCTGAAGAATTCATGACATCAGAGTTGTTAGGATGTGTTGTCTGCGGATCCGAGTGGATCATATGCGATGGATAGGCCGATCTGTTCCCTTCGTTGGATCCTTTAGAGACTACCCCGGCGTTGGAAAGGTTGTCCCGTGCAGGGGCTCCCATCAGTAGGCACCTCCTGATTTGGTAGACGGACTATGCTGAATGTGGGAGTGGCCAAACGGCCTACGGAGTGGGGAGAGACTATCGGTGGACCAAGGGCGACCATCAGCCTAGTCAGTCCCAATATCCTATGTCACCATATTGAGGGGTGAGGGTGAGGGTGTGGTGGGCCGGCGATGTGGCGACCCACTGGTTTGTGAAGTCCCAACATTTTTTGTCACCTATTGAGGGGTGAGGGTGAGGGTGTGGTGGGCCGGCGATGTGGCGACCCACTGGTTTGTGAAGTCCCAACATCCTTTGTCACCTATTGAGGGGTGAGGGTGAGGGTGAGGGTGCAGTGGGTTGGCGATAGCGACCCACTGGTTTGTGAAATCCCAACATCCTTTGTCACCTATTGAGGGGTGAGGGTGAGGGTGTAGTGGGTTGGCGATAGCGACCCACCGGATTTGTGTAGTTGTTGCCATTTTGTGGCTTGTAAAATGATGATTGTGGATTATAGCATCTGGTTGTGGTTAATATAAGCTGTGATGCATGGGTTGTGCTGTTCACTGAGCGTGTGGCTCACCCCTCGCATAATATTTTTCTCCAGAGTCATCCGAGTCGGATCCAGAGGAGGAGCTCCCCGAGGGATTTCATCAGTAGCGGAGTAGCGCCACGTCCCGCGAGTTTCAGAGGCTATCAGCATCCCTTGTGATTGTATGTATTTATTCCGTGCTTGGGCACGCGTTTGTATTGTATTCAGATGTCTTTGTATATATTGGCTCTCACAGGACAGTTGATTATGTATCGAGTCTGTAATATGTTTTTGAATTACAGATTCAGTCTTTAGCTTCCGCATTTGGTGTATATATCATGTCAGCCCTGCTTTTACCTGTGTTGTCATTTTTAGCTGTTGTGTGAGTATGTTATTGAACTCATTTTACTGATATCATATATACCCTTGTCGCGTCCCGGGGTCGGCCGGCCCTGGGGCGTGACAGGATAACTCTAGCTCCACGCCCAACATCGCCCCTGTGGAAGAAGCAGTACGCGAGGGGTGGGCTACAAGCTCAGTGAGTAGCTGAAAACCAAACACCATTACAACAATTCAATACTAAGGCAAATTCCTTTCGATGAACAACATGGGTAGAAACCCAAAGGATAACAAGGTCGCGCAACGGCGCGACCAACCTCACCTCGCCCTCACTCCCGGAGGAAGGCTCTTGGGACACTCGGGGAGGAACAACTGTTAACCATAACACATGGTGTTTACTGGATAACAAGATACAACGAGTTTAACAATTACGAGGTAGAAATACACTACGATACCTCAAGCATTAAACATAATATAGTACAACAAGTCCTTCCGCTATGAGGTAGAGATACACTATGATACCTCAAGTGTTAGGCGTAACATACCAAGAGTATACTCGACGGGTATAAGAGTCACGTGACGACGTGACTTCAACTCATCCTCACCCTAGCCCCCGGAGGGGTGACCCTATGGACTTTTGGAATAAATCTGTTTGCTCTACACCCTTCGTCATCCGTAACCCTCACTCGAGTAGCCTCTACCTGGTATACCCCCATGATCAGTACATCTTTCCGCATGCATCAATAGTACCTACAAGTGAGGGCCCTCTGTCAGGATAGCTACAACGTCGGGCAGCATCGACACAGATCCGACAAAGAAGAGAATGATTCCAAGCTCACAATATCATTCGTTAGCCCTCTTGTGGGTAGCCTCTACCTGGTATACTCCCATGATCAATACACATCTTACCGCATGCATCGATAGTACCTACAGGTGGGGGCCCTCTATCAGGACAGCTACAACCCGGGGCACTTCAACACGGACGATATTGGGAGGAAATACTCCATGTTCACAAAGCGAACCCAATGGAAAAGTCAACTACTCTCGATAATCACATACCGATGATATCGAATACTCTTGAACTCCCACACAGATGCGTCGCTCGGATGCGAGGAGTTACCTCTGCTCTCGCGCAGAAATAAGCCAAAAGGCATATAACCCAACAGGCGGTTCATACACGCGCCTGGCATGGGTAGGCCTAACTTAATGCCATGGCCATCGGTTTAACCAAACCGATACAGTAATGAATTATCCTGAATTCCATATGAGTGCATCACACATATGCAAGGGTGATTACATCTCTTGCGCTCTAACTAATAAGGTACAACCCGACTAAGGGTCATACCCACGCCTAGCACGGGTAGGCACAATTAATCTAACATGCGCATAACATAATAGAAGAATTCTACCGTAGTTATGTACATAAACAACATGTACGATAACATAATAATTAATCATGGGGGGTACTCCCTAACATGGATAAAAGCATAAACAACATATCATGGTATGGCCTAATTAAACATGCATACAAGGCCATTAGTCATACAAGCATAAAAGTATACCCTAACATGCGTTGGATATCACCAACTTAAAAGGGAAGGGTCAAGCGCGATCTCGCGCATTAACAGGTGCATGCCAATATTCCCAAACGAACCTGAGTCAAGTATGAACCACATCTACTTACTCAGTTCGCACAAAGAGAGAGAGCGAGAGAGAGTTCATCATCTCTAGAAAGTTTGTCATAGCTTTGCCCCATTAGCATAGTGCAACAACTACACTATGCCCTCAAGTCTTATTGCAAGGAAATATTAGGCATGTGCCTGTTTATTAACCAAGGCTTAATCATACTGGATATTCCTAATAATAGGGTAGTATTACTAGAAGGGACTACTTAAGTCATGCCATATTTTATACACCCATATAAACACACAAGATACATGCAACCACAATCATTCACACATAAATACTATACATAGGACAGTATAAGGTAGAATAAGAGGGTTCTACGCAATATACGAGCTATAATAACCTAGCATGCAAATAGCTAGCATATTATGGGTCAGACATGACCACACTACTTATCTAAATAAGTAGTATAGTCAGGGTGCCCAACGGATGCGGGACGCCCGACTACGTGCATCCAACGCTTCTAGAAAGGTTGGATCGAACCACTCACCGATACCCGGGTCATCGCGCATCCAACCGATGAGATCTGCAAGGCAAGGGCATCAAAAGGGGGTGAGTACTTCAAACAAAGACTACCTAACTCTTGATAGTTTCCACAACATGCATAACAACTCCTTGACACACAATCAAGCAAAACTGGTAAACCTGCTGCAACCAACCCTACTATTTGATCTTCACAGCACCAAATACACATCCACAAATTATGAAATAAATCATACACATTGCCTGACATGTTGGGATCATAATCTATGAATACATTATAACCTAATTTTTCCTCTACAAGCCCGAAATAAAATATTTCCAGAAGCAGGTCAATTCCCTCGTGAATCTGGACAATCCATGCAAAAATAGGTTCTAACTCACAACATAGGTATCATAATGATACCAAATTTCATATATAACATCTAGACACATAGATGATAATATTATATGAAGACACAAGCCTCAAAATATACCTCTAGGTACCTTATTCACAAGGATCTTAAGGAGACAGAAAATCTGCATTACTTACAACACAAAGTCACCCCATTCATGCATAAACACAAACATCTCATGCGCAGCAGCAATTACACCTAACATCACTCTCCCAACAGCACCCACACATACCCACATGTGCTGAAAAACCAGTAGAAAGAAGAGGGGAAAGCTTACCAAGAGAGGGGGGAGGGAAGGGGAGATGTGGGAGCTCACACACATGCCCACGACCACCTCAACCACCACCACCACTACCACCACCTCAATCTTAGCCTCTCTTCTTCTTACTGAACCAGAGGAGAGGGGGAACAGGGGATACATGAGGGAGCTAGAGGAGGAGGAGAAAGAAGAGGCAACAACACAACATATGCACACACAAACTTTGCTCTTCCTTCAAGTGCTTCTTCTTCTCCATCACCTTCTCCGTCTATTTCTCTTCTAAAACATATACATGAGAAGGAGAGAAGAGAAAAGAAGCCTCGGATGGATTTCTTTTGCTTGAGAGAGAGAGAGAGAGAGAGATTCAATAACAAATAGGGGGCTATTAATGAAAATAAAGGGGTTGAAAGGATCAAATCATCCCTGACAAGAAATTCTGGACAGGATTCACTAGAACAGCCATAACTTCCACCATATAGCTCTGAATTGCCCAATTAAATATCCATTCGAAATTCAAGCAGATTATCTACAACTTTCATGTTTATGCAAAGATCAAATAACCCTTCCAGCTATTCCGAAATATGAGCTAAACATCAAACATGGTTGCTGCAAGGATTTTCTCATCCCTGGAGTATAATTGAACAAATACCCATAACTTTTGCTACATAAATCCAGTTGATCTAATTCCACTTTTGTATGAAAGCTAACTCAAAACTGAATATCCCATGACAAAATCAGATTTAAACCTCTTCATCTTAGATATTACAAAAATTAAATCCGAATACCAAAAGAATTGCATAACTTCTACAAAGACGTCAGAATGCAACGAAAATTTACAGGTAGAACAATGTTAGTACCAACAGAACAATTATGCAATCAGAGCACTCCAACTCCCGCAGGTAGCTAAATGTCAAAATTTTTAGCGACTCCGATAAAAAAATAAGACTCTAAATGACACAGGCATAACAATTTATACCTCATTTTCTCTTGTCGCGGCTGAAGCACAATCATCACCATACTACTACTGTCGTTGCTCCCTTGCCGCTGCACCATCGCACAATCATCACCGCACCGTCTCTCGCTTACCGACATTGCCCCCTTGCTATTACATCGTCCATGATCACCACCATCCTCCTCATGTGGTAGCCCCACACACACCTCTACTCCCGCGACGCCACCTGCCTCTTCTTATCCATCCCCGTCATTCCTCCCGATCCCTCCCCATCCGGCACCCCAATCCCCCCTCCCCATTGTCCCCACCCCCCCCCCCCCCCCAACATGCACCCCTCCCCCTTCATCACCTTCTCGCACCCACTACCCCCTCCCTACGCACCACCTCTTTCTTAAGACGCCTTCATAATGAGACAAAGATATAAAATGTGTATGTTATGTAATGGGTATTATTGTTGATTTATTCTTATCATAGGAAATTAGGATTTTGATAAGGAAAGTTAGAGTTTTAATATGAAGTTAGATATTTGAGAAATGTAGGGTATTGGATCAATTTTAGTTTATTAGAATTAGAAGTTTTGGTTTGTGAGTGCATTTGTTTGGTTGAAATATTTCATAGTTAATTTTCAAAATTTTGTATGTTTGTGATTGTTGTTGGTGGGATGAAGTTTGATTTTTTTTTAGTATACTTAGGTTGCGTTTGGATGTAAGGTTGAAACGCTAAGATTATTAAAAACTTGTGTTTCAAACTCAGTTTTTGAAAAACTATGTTTTATTAGATTTTCAACCATAAGATTTTTTGACCTAAAAAAGAAGATGGTGGTTTGAAAAGTTAACCACTGAAAATGTGTTTGGATCTAAGTTTATGAATTTTTAGCATTTTAAATGCATAATTTACATAAACTCATATTCAAACAGGACCTTAGGGGGCATTTGGCAGCACTTAAATAAAGTGATTCTACTTTTAATTAAGCAAAAAGATGAAAAGTATTGCCAAATGCATTCAAAAAAATTGGCTTAATTAAAAAGTTACTTAGTACAAAAAACTTACTTATAAAAAAAAACGCAGAAAAATGCGTTTTTTAAGAATCAAGTCTATTTAAACAACTTTATTTAAAATATTATTTTTCAAACATGTTTCTAAACATACCCTTAGAGTCATTTCAAATTATACACCGGTTAGGTGGAGATCAATTTGATAACTACTTATAGATGATTTTATATTTCTTAGGTTGATTGAATGGCTAACAATTGTATGTGTAATTAGAAAAATATTTTAAAAAAAGTTATCTAAAATCAACATTCTCAATTTCGTTTTAATCTATATAATATATCATGTTATATATACATAAATCTATCTATTATATATATTATTAACTTATTAAAAGAAAAGTGATCCAAATTTTTTATTTTCTTTTGTATCCTCATAAATTTAGCAATTACTTATATCTAATACTTATCTAATAAAGGAAAACTAACCCAGTTTTTTTCATTTCATCTTTGACCTCTCATAAATTTAACAATTATTTATATCTTATTTATTGAAAATTTAAGATTTCAAATCAAATTTAGATAAATCATAAATAAATTATATGATTTCAAAATCAGATTTAAGTAAATCATATCAATATATTCAAATTTTAATAATTCAAAATTAAAGAAATTTATTAAATAATTAAATTTATCTCAATTGAATTCTAAAAAAAATTGTTACTTTATTTTTATTATAATATAAAATAATATTACAAGATATAAAATATTACCCTATATCTTAATTGAAATGACTTTTTAAAATGTTCAATATTCTAAACATTTCATCTATATTGTGTTATTCATATCAATATTATAGTTAGGAATAATGTAATATAAGCACATAGGAACATGCATCTACTACTTAATTTAATAATTATTGAATTTTTAGATCTTTTTGTTAAATTGTTTACATATATAAAAAGCAATATTGTACCACGTGTTTTTGGCATGTGGACATAACTAGTAATAATATATTATAAAAATCATTATTAAGTTACAAATAAAAGAGAGATGATACAATTGAAAATGATTTTTTTTTTCATACGTACCCTCAACAAATCCTATATTGTCAAAATCCCGTATTTGAAACTATAGAACTATTAATATCCATCGACTGAAGAAAAAAAGACGTCTATGCATAATTTGAAGGGGAAATTGTTCAAATACCCCTTAACTAAGGGTCTGATTTTTTTTCTACCCCCGTACTTTTTTTTATTTTTTTTACCCCTGAAATCTGATCTTATTGTTTTTTTGCCTCTAGACTTGTGCTATCTCATTTTTTATACCTAAACACCCCCATCTGTAAATTAGTATTACATTTTTGTAATTGATCGTTATAGTTTTATAATCAGCTATTACATTTCTGTAATTTACATGTCCTTAGTTTAGTTCTATGTATGATATTACATATTTGTTGTGTAAATTATAGTTTTTGTAATTTCTGTTGTAATTGTTATAAGAATAATAGAAGATATTACATTTCTATTATGTAAATAGTAGATTATGTCATTGGGCATCACATTGGTAGTTTTTGTTGTAGTTGTTATGTAAATGTTAATTTCAGTAATTGTTAAGTACATGGATCAAGAAGTAATTTTATTAAAATATTACAATTGTTCATAAATTTTCAGTTCAGATTCATGCTATTACTAATTTTATTCATATTGCTAAATAAAAATTTATTTAAGTGTTTGATTGTTGTATTTTTGATATAGCTTGAAAAATCCGTTCTTTGTTATGAAGTACATTGAATGTCTAGTTCGATAATCTTGTTTCATTTTACCCAAGCGGACATGAAGATGATTAAGAGGGAGATAACAATTAATCATTAAGATTTGAAGAAAACGTCGTAATTCAAACAATTGATGTATCTATTTCAACGAAACTTTGAGATTGTATCTATAACAATTTTGTGTACACTGAATACGTTTACAGATGATAATATAATGACATTGAGAATGTATACATAATCATTTTATGTATAAACATCTTTGCGTACTTTAATATTTTTGTAGATAACTATTAAATATATGTAACTATGTGTATAATTTATGTATGTATCACATTATATTTTTGCATTTCTGTAACTCTGTCTGTAAGGGATAGTTCGGGTATTATGAAAATTCAGGGGCAAAAAAAAAAATAGGACCAGATTTCAGGGGTAAATAAAAAATAAAAAAAAGTTCAGGGGCAGAAAAAAAATTTGACCCTTAATCAAGGGGTATTTGAACAATTTCCCCTAGTTTAAATCATTGAGGGTTACTGTTGTAACAAATCATCAGAGATATATTGGTAATTTGTGTGTAACAACTGCATATTTTATATAATTTATATTATTATAATGAGAGAAATAATAATTTATTATTTTGTGCAGTTGCTTAGGTCAAAAGGTTGGTATTTTATTTTCGATGGGTTTTAATAGAGGTTGTTAGTATGTTAATTGGATCTGGTGACCCAGTTATAATTATTAGATTTTGGGTTAGCCAAGGAAGGACCTATTTGCCAATTTTAGTTCTGTTTGGACCTATCTGAAATTGTCCCTCCGATTTGCTCAATCCGAAATTGTAATAGCCCAGATTTTTGAGGGATTTTGATTGCAGATTAACCCCTTTAAATACTCCCATTATCTCTCCTATTAGCCCTAATTTAGACCTTGAGGCCATTAACATTGTCAATCTAGGTATGTTTCTCTCATCTCTTCTCTTTTGAATCTTTTATTCTTTTGGTTCTTGACCATGATCTTCTTAGTTTTTCCCTTTTCATGGTTGTTATGTGGTTTGGGTTTTAGATCTTAGATTTGGATGGTTGTAATAGAGATTTATTATGATTGGGAAGAAGATTAATTAATATTTGTTTTGGGTGATTGTGTTATGGAAGAATGTTTTTTATTGATTATCTTTTGTATTCGAGTGTGGAAGAAAGAGAGAGAAGAGAGAGATGTGGGTATTGGAAGGAGGAGGAAAAGAGGAAAAGAAGTTTTTCTTTTAAAAAAAAAGAGAGTGAGAGTGAGAGAGAGAGAGAGAGAGGGTGGAATCGCCGGTGGGTGTTATATATGTGTCACTTTTTGGCCTGTTGGTAACCATTGGAGCATTTTAGCAGTTTTTGAAATTTTTGCATTTTTCGATCGGAACCGCATAATTTTGGACTGTTAGCTATCGTCCTGAGTTAGAGGACTCCGATTAAAAATCTAACTGCGTATTATGTGTCCTGGTACCATTTTAAGCCACTCATGAAAATTTCATCGAATTCCGGCAACGTTTCTGAAATTTCGCAGTTCCGGGGCGTATCTGGGTTTTTAAGTCGCACACTATAAATATGTGAGATCTAATTTTTGAAAATACTATTCATCATCCCTACCAACTTTCCCTCTCTCCTCTCTCTCTCTTTTTCTTCCATTTGAGGCCCTTAGACCCCTCAAAACCAAAAACCTAAAACCTAAGAAGTGTAGATCGGGTCCCGATCTACACCCCGGTGCCTTCAAATCCCGTTTCCGACGATCCTAGCCTCCCCGTCCTCCCCTCTTTCTCCTCTGATTTGGACCGTTTTGAAGGCCGTGATAGATCGGGGCGTAGGAGGGCCTTTGAGAAAGGTTTCGGTGCGCGGAGAGCACCCGGTCACCTCTTCCTCCCCCTTGGTAAGCTTCTTTCCCTCTTTTTCTTGCTTAGATGCTTGATAGGAGGGGGTTTTTGGGTTTGGGAGGTGGTCGGCGGCAGTGGGGGGTCGTCGGAGGTGGTTGGGGGAGGTCGGAGGCCGTCGGAGGCCATTGGGTGGTGGTGGAGGTACTCGGGCAGTGGGGCTCTGTTCCGGGCAGCAGGCAGCAGCGGCAGCAGCGCAGGCAGGCGCGGGCTGGACGCGCATGCGTGCGCGTGGGCGTGCGCTCGGGGGAGCTGGTGGCCAGCCGGCGCGCGTGCAGGGCGTGCTGTGCGCGGGAGTGCAGGGCGTGCGTGCTGGTCGGGCTGGTCGCGCGGGTCTGTGCGCGAGGAGCTGGTCGCGCGGGTCTGGTGCGAGGAGCGGGTCGAGCAGCTGCGCGCGGGTGTGCTGGGCGTGCGGACGCTGGGCGTGCTGCGCGCTGGTGCACCCGGGAGGGGCTGGTCGAACGGCTGGTGCGGGGAGAGGTGCGAGCGGCGATGCACGCGGGTCGGCGGTGCTGGGCGTGCGGGTGCTGGGGAGGGGGTGATGGCCGAGGGCAGTGCGCGTGCGGGAGGTTGTGCAGGGTGCGCGCGGGGGCGGCGTGCAGTGGCGGTGCGCGCGGGGCGCGGCGAGGCGGCTGTGGTGCGCGCGGGGCGCGGCGAGGTGGCGGAGGTGTGCGCGGGGTGTGCACGGGGCGAGGCGCTGCGCGCGGGGGCGTGCGGGGTGCTCGCGGGGCGGGCGAGGCGTTCGGGGCGCGCGGGCTGCTGCGGCTGGGCGCAGTGGACGCGCGGTGCCCCGGGTGGTGCGGCGGTGTCCAGGCGGCGGGCAGGGGCCGGCGGGGCGCGGGGTGCGTGGGCCGAGGCGCGGCGGTACCCCGGGCGGTCGGGTGGCCGTGCGGGTGGTTGCCGGCCGTGCGGGTGTTTGATTTGGGATTTTGGGTATTTATTTGTGTATGTTGTGTATTTTGGGGTATTTGTGGATTTATACTCACCAGTTAATACCTGTCTTGCAGATCTCGACGGACGGTCGCGCGTCGACCCGACTTCCGGTGAGTGGGACAACCCAACCCAGTTTGGGAGGCGCTACATGCATTTGGGCGTATACCATCCTCCCCTGGGGCACATAGTTAGTATAAACTTCCATGTAAGCATGATGTGTGTGTAGAATGCATGCCACCCTAGACTTGTATGTTAGGGACTTGCACCCTTAGGATTTGTGCATGAGCCGTGTATCATGTCACCCCGTTATCATGCTAGGAAAGCCTGACCTGAGCATGCGTCCTATTAGTTTGATTTATTTATTAAATGCAAACTGCTATATATATTAGCATGCTTGGGAATATAAGGGGGCCTTGCGAGGTTAACATTGAGACCCGGGTTAGGGTACTCCGTGTTCCTCGTTTGGTTGTCGGATGTCCTACATCGGGACCTCAGGTTACCCTCCCAAGGTCTCTTTTCCCCTTTATGTATTATTTATTTCCCCGCATCCTGGTTATGCGCGCTGGTGGAATTCAGAGGAATTCAAGACATTAGAGTTGTAGAGATGTGCTGTCAGCGGATCCGAGTGGATCATATGCGATGGATAGGCTGTTCTGTTCCCTCCGTTGGATACGTGTAGAGACTACCCCGGCGTTAGAAAGGTTGTCCCGTGCAGGGGCTTCCATCAGTAGGCGCCTCCTGATTTGGTAGAAGGACTGCGCCGAACGTGGAAGTGGCCAAACGACCTACGGAGTGGGGAGAGACTATCGGTGGACCGAGGGTGACCAACAGCCTAGTCAGTCCCAAGAGCCTAGGTCACCTGTTGAGAGGTGAGGGTGAGGGTATGGTGGGCCGGCGATGCGACGACCCACAGGATTGTGTATGGATGATTATCCACCCTGCTAAGTCCCAACATCCTAGGTCACCTATTGAGGGTGAGGGTGAGGGTAAGGGTATGGCGGTTCGGCGATGTGACGAACCCCCCGGATTTGTGATGTTTATGCCGCTTTGGGCTATTGGCTTGATTTAAATGTGGTTAATATGAACTGTATGCATGGGTTGTGCTATTCACTGAGCGTGTGGCTCACCCCTCGCATATTATCTTTTTCAGTGATCTCTGAGGGAGGAGCTTCCCGAGCGACTACACCAGTAGAGGAGTAGCGCCGTGTCCCACGAGTTTTGAGGCCATCAGCATCCTTCTTCTATTGTATGTATATATTCTGTGCTTGGGCACCTAGTTGGATTATGTATGGATTTTATTTGTGTATATATGGACATGTTGGCTCTCACAGGACATACGATTATGTATCGAGTCTGTAGTATGTTTTGATTACAGACTCAGCCTTTTTAGCTTCCGCATTTGGTGTATATATTATGTCAGCCCTGCTTTTATCTGTGTTGTCATTTTAGTGATTGTTGTGGTATTTATTGAACTCCTGTTACTGATATCATATATACACTTGCCGCGTCCCGGGGACGGCCGCCCTGGGGCGTGACAAAAGTTGGTATCAGAGCCTGGTCCTGTCAGAGCCAAGTGTCTTCTTTTCATAGAGATGAGTCCTAGGATTTCTATATGCGTATTCTGATCCTAGTGTCTGGTTTTCTTAGGTTGCTGATATGCCTCCTCGCAGAGGACGGCGCGGACGTGGTCCCTCTCGACCCTTGGAGGTCTCCGGACCTGCCAGAGTCGAGGATGCTATTGGTGAGTCCTCAGGCGTGAGGCCAGATTCAGCGCAGGAGCCTCCTGCCTGGGAGCGCGCGTTTGCGCGGCTAGCAGATTTGGTAGAGACCCAGACGAGGGTGTTGGCAGATCAGGCACGGGAGATTCGGGAGCTGCGGGCAGCCCGCGAGGCAGTACCGCAGGTTCCCTTGGCGGCAGATCCGCCTGTGGTGCCTGATACACCCCCAGTCCCCGTGGTGGAGATTCCGGCGGCCAGAGTTCAGGATCCTCAGGAGAGGGAGGCGGGGCTAGAGGCAGCAGCGAGGGTTCAGCAGAGTGGCCTCTCAGCCTTTTGAAGCTCCATCCTCCCGAGTTCCGGGGTCAGACGGAGGACCCCCTTGCTCCAGAGAGATGGCTGATGGAGGTGGATACCATCTTCTCCACGATGCTTTGCACAGACCGCCAGAGAGTCTCCCTGGCTGCGTTTATGCTGAAGGGTAGCGCCGCCGACTGGTGGGCTACTAGATCAGTTGACATTCCAGAGGGATTGGAGCAGCTCACATGGGCGGGATTCAGGGGATATTTCTTGGAGGAGTATTTCCCCTTCTCGACGCGACAGATAGTGGAGCGGGAGTTTGAGCAGCTGACTCAGGGCACTATGTCCGTCGCTGACTACTCCACGCGGTTCACGAGGCTGTCCAGATTCGCTCCAGCTCTGGCGATGGACGAGGAGACGAGGTGCCGTCGGTTCGAGCTCGGTCTCAGCAGTGCCATCCGAGTGCACGTCACCGCCCAGCTTTCACGAGGTACTCCGACTTAGTCTCGAGCGAAGACAGACGAGAGAGACCTCGGGATCCAGGTGCGGGCTCCGATCCCATCGACAGAGCAGAGGCCACCCAGAGGCCAGGACAGAGGGCAGCGGAAGAAGAAGAGGGCCCGCTTCGAGCAGTCAGCGGCTCCCTCTCTTCCAGCAGATGTGGTGCCAGCGCGAGGTCCAGCACCCATCGCAGCCGTGCCAGTCCAGTCGAGGCGACCAGAGACGAGGCGCTGTTATCACTGTCAGCGCGTCGGGCATATTCTGTATAATTGCCCCGACGCTGGCCGACCCGCAGTGATGCCCCAGCAGCGGCCGTTCCAGCAGCAGTTTCAGCAGCAGCGCCAGCAGCCTCAGCGCCAGCCGCAGCAGCCTCAGCGTCAGCAGCAGCAGCCACAGGGTGGCCGTGCTGATCAGAGGAGGCAGCCAGCGCAGCAGGCGAGGCGTGCCCCTGCTCCTCAGCCTCAGTTCGTCCAGGGCCGAGTGGCAGCGCTTTCGGCAGAGGAGGCCCAGGCATCAGGCAGCGTGGTCAGAGGTATTGTTCAGATCTCCCAGCTTCCTGCTTATGTGCTATTTGATTCCGGAGCCACCCACTCGTTCGTGTCTCCTGCTTTCGCGAGACGGACGGGTGTGGCGTCCGCTCCTCTAGATGCTGTGTTAGAGGTGTCATTGCCCGTGGGAGACCGGATTCTCCTCAGTTCGGTGTACCGAGGGTGCACGGTGGAGATCGCGGAGCATGAGTTCCCGGTAGAGCTGGTGGAGCTTGCGATGGCGGATTTTGATGCCATCCTGGGGATGGATTGGCTTGCAGCTAGTCATGCCAGCATCGACTGTTTCGCCAAGTCGGTGTCGTTCCACCTTCCTGGTCGGAGGTCTTTCCAGTTCGTGGGCGATCGAGACGTAGCTCCTCTGGGGTTCGTGTCGTCCATGCAGGCGTGGAGACTCCTTCAGGGTGGGTGCGAGGGCTTTCTGGCTTATATTGCTCTGGAGGATGCACCGCTGCGGGCAGATATCAGTCAGACTCCGGTCGTGGCAGAGTTTCCCGAGGTTTTCCCCGATGATCTTCCGGGATTACCGCCGGACCGCGCGATCGAGTTTGAGATCAATCTGCTTCCGGGGACCGAGCCGGTTTCGAGGGCTCCGTACCGGATGGCTCCCGCAGAGCTGAGGGTGCTGAAGGAGCAGTTGGAGGAGTTGCTGGAGAAGGGCTTCGCACGTCCGAGTGTGTCTCCGTGGGGAGCCCCTGTCCTGTTCGTCCGGAAGAAGGACGGTTCACTGCGGCTGTGTATTGATTACAGGCAGTTGAATAAGCGGACAGTGAAGAACAAGTACCCGTTGCCGCGGATCGACGATCTGTTTGACCAGCTCCAGGGAGCGTGCGTCTTTTCCAAGATCGATCTCCGCTCGGGGTACTACCAGTTGAAGATCCGGGAGTCAGACATATCGAAGACGGCCTTTCGCACCCGGTATGGGCACTACGAGTTCAGAGTACTGCCATTCGGGTTGACGAACGCGCCGGCGGCCTTCATGGATCTGATGAACCGGGTATTTCGACCCTTCCTCGACTCCTTTGTGGTAGTATTCATCGATGACATATTGGTGTACTCGAGGAGTCTTGAGGAGCACGCTCACCATCTTCGCACAGTCTTGGAGACTTTGGCCAGACATCAGTTGTTCGCCAAGTTCAGCAAGTGCGAGTTCTGGTTGGAGCGGATGGCCTTTCTGGGCCATGTGATTTCCGGTGAGGGTATAGCTGTGGACCCGGAGAAGACGCTCGCCGTGTCGAATTGGCGTCGACCGTCGAACCCCACAGAGATTCGGAGCTTCTTGGGCTTGGCGGGTTATTACAGGAGGTTTGTGGAGGGTTTCTCCAAGATAGCCGTTCCTCTTACCCGCCTCACTCGGAAAGACGTTCGGTTCGAGTGGTCCCCTTCTTGCGAGGAGAGCTTCCAGGAGCTGAAGCGAAGGCTCACCTCAGCGCCAGTTCTTACCCTTCCATCTGGGAGTGGTGGGTTCGCAGTATACACAGATGCATCGCAGTTGGGTGTGGGTTGCGTCCTGATGCAGCACGGTAAGGTGGTGGCTTACGCGTCTCGTCAGTTGAAGCCCCATGAGCAGAACTACCCCACCCATGACCTCGAGTTGGCTGCGATCATATTTGCGCTGAAGATGTGGAGGCATTATCTCTACGGAGAGGAGTTCGAGCTCTTTACTGACCATAAGAGCTTGACGTATCTGCAGTCTCAGCCGGAGCTCAACATGCGACAGAGGCGTTGGGTTGAGTTCCTTACAGACTATGACTGTGACATCGCTTACCATCCGGGTAAGGCGAATGTCGTTGCAGATGCGCTCAGTAGGCAGCCCCTGGGCATGGCCGCCCACATGGCTGTCCGTCGTTGGAGGCTTCTGGAGGAGGCCGCTTGCTGGATCAGTGTTCGGGAGACCCCTGCGGGTGGCTTTTTGGCCAGGCTGGTGGTGCAGCCGGTTCTTCTCGACGAGATCCGCACGGCTCAGGCTCAGGACCCGCATTTTATAGTCCTTTCTGAAGGCGTCGCCCGGGGCGAGCGCCAGGACTACCAGATTCGCGGACGGGATCCTGAGATTCAGAGGCCGAGTGTGCATCCCCGACGACGCAGAGCTGAGGCGGAAGATTCTGGACGAGGCCCATCGCTCGAGGTACACCGTGCACCCTGGTGGCACGAAGATGTACAGAGGCCTTCGTCGCGGCTACTGGTGGCGCGGGATGAAGACGGATATCGCCCGTTTCGTTGCCCGGTGCCTAGTATGCCAGCAGGTGAAGTCGGAGCATCAGCGCCCTGCGGGGAAGCTGCAGTCCATTGAGATCCCTCAGTGGAAGTGGGAGCAGATCACCATGGACTTCGTCTCGGGTCTGCCGAGGTCACGTTCGGGTCGCGATGCCATCTGGGTGATCGTCGACCGGCTGACGAAGTCTGCTCATTTCCTCCCCATCCGACTCACCGATTCTCTGGACACCCTGGCGCAGTTATTGTCTCCGAGATTGTCCGACTCCATGGCACTCCAGTCAGCATCATCTCTGATCGAGACGCGCGTTTTACTTCGAGGTTCTGGCGTAGCCTCCAGCACGCCCTTGGTACGAACCTCCACTTCAGTACCGCGTTTCATCCTCAGACGGACGGCCAGTCGGAGAGGACGATCCAGACCCTTGAGGACATGCTGCGGGCCTGTGTACTCGATTTTGGGGGCAGTTGGGAGAGGCACCTTCCGTTGGTGGAGTTTGCCTACAACAACAGCTACCACTCGAGCATCCGGATGGCTCCCTACGAGGCACTTTATGGCCGCAGCTGCAGGTCCCCCCTGTGTTGGGATGAGGTCGGAGAGCGCCAGCTAGAGGGACCAGAGATCGTTCACCAGACCTCCGAGATGGTGAAGACGATCCGCGAGCGTATCCGAGTCGCTCAGAGTCGTCAGAAGAGCTACGCCGACCGCCGTCGCCGTGAGCTCGCCTTCGAGGTCGGTGATCATGTGTTCTTGAAGGTGTCCCCGATGAAGGGCATCTTCCGATTCGGTGTGCGGGGCAAGCTGAGTCCGCGTTTCATTGGGCCATTCCTCATCCTCGAGCGAGTTGGGGAGGTGGCCTATCGCATAGCTCTGCCCCCACAGTTGGCTCAGGCCCATGACGTCTTCCACGTCTCGCAGCTGAGGCGATACGTCCACGATCCTGCTCACATCATCCCGTTCGAGCCGGACTTGTCTTTCGTGGAGCAGCCGATTGAGATCATGGACCGCCGCGAGAAGAGGCTCCGCACCAAGACCGTCCAGCTGGTCAAGGTGCGATGGCAGCACCGTTCCGGTGCCGAGGCCACCTGGGAGCTCGAGGACGCCATGCGTGACGCGTATCCGCATCTTTTCCCTTCTTAGATGTTCTTGTATTTATTTTGAGGACAAAATTTCCTAAGGGGGGGAGAATGTTATATATGTGTCACTTTTTGGCCTGTTGGTAACCATTGGAGCATTTTAGCAGTTTTAAAATTTTTGCATTTTTCGATCGGAACCGCATAATTTTGGACTGTTAGCTATCGTCCTGAGTTAGAGGACTCCGATTGAAAATCTAACTGCATATTATGTGTCCTGGTGCCGTTTTAAGCCACTCATGAAAATTTCATCGAATTCCGGCAACGTTTCCAAAATTCACAGTTCCGGGGCGTATCTGGGTTTTTAAGTCGCACACTATAAATAGTGGATCTAATTTTGAAACACTATTCATCATCCCTACCAACCTTCCCTCTCTCTTCCCTCTCTCTTTTTCTTCCTTTTGAAGGCCCTAGACCCCTCAAACCTAAAAACCTAAAGCACGAGAAGTGTAGATCGGGTCCCGATCTACACCCCGGTACCTTCAAATCCCTTTCCGACGATCCTAGCCTCCCCGTCCTCCCCTCTTTCTCCTCTGATTCGGGCCGTTTCGAAGGCCGTGGTAGATCGGGGCGTAGGAGGGCCTTTGAGAAAGGTTTCGGTGCGCGGAGAGCACCCGGTCACCTCTTCCTCCCCCTTGGTAAGCTTTCTTTCCCTCTTTTTCTTGCTTAAATGCTTGCTAGGAGGGGGTTTTTGTGTTTGGGAGGTGGTCGGTGGCAGTGGGGGTCGTCGGAGGTGGTTGGGGGCGGTCGGAGGCCGTCGGAGGCCATTGGGTGGTGGTGGAGGTACTCGGGCAGTGGGGTCTGTTCCGGGCAGCAGGCAGCAGCGGCAGCAGCGCAGGCAGCGCGCAGGCTGGACGCGCGGGCGTGCGCGCGTGCGTGCGCGGGGCGTGCGCTCGGGGGAGCTGGTGGCCAGCCGGCGCGCGTGCAGGGCGTGCTGTGCGCAGGAGTGCAGGGCGTGCGTGCTGGTCGGGCTGTCGCGCGGGTCTGTGCGCGAGGAGCTGGTCGCGCGGGTCTGGTGCGAGGAGCGGGTCGAGCAGCTGCGCGCGGGTGTGCTGGGCGTGCGGACGCTGGGCGTGCTGCATGCTGGTGTACCGGGGAGGGGCTGGTCGAACGGCTGGTGCGGGGAGAGGTGCGAGCGGCAACGCACGCGGGTCGGCGGTCTGGGCGTGCGGGTGCTGGGGAGGGGGTGATGGCCGAGGGCAGTGCGCGTGCGGGAGGTTGTGCAGGGTGCGCGCGGGGCGCGGCGAGGCCGCTACGGTGCGCGCGGGGCGCGGCGAGGCGGCTGTGGTGCGCGCGGGGTGCGCACGGGGCGAGGCGCTGCGCGCGGGGGCGTGCGGGGTGGTCGCGGGGCGGCGCGAGGCGTTCGGGGCGCGCGCGGGCTGCTGCGGCTGGGCGCAGTGGACGCGCGGTGCCCCGGGGTGGTGCGGCGGTGTGTCCAGGCGGCGGGCAGGGGCCGGCGGGGCGCGGGGTGCGTGGGCCGAGGCGCGGCGGTACCCCCGGGCGGTCGGGTGGCCGTGCGGGTGGTTGCCGGCCGTGCGGGTGTTTGATTTTGGGATTTTGGGTATTTATTTGTGTATGTTGTGTATTTTGGGGTATCTGTGGATTTATACTCACCAGTTGATACCTTGTCTTGCAGATCTCGATGGACGGTCGCGCGTCGACCCGATTTCCGGTGAGTGGGACAACCCAACCCAGTTTGGGAGGCGCTACATGCCTTGGAGCGTGTACCGTCCTCCCCTGGGGCACATAGTTAGTATTAACTGTTGTTTTGAAATCCATGTAAGCATGATCTATGTGTAGAATGCATGCCACCCTAGACTTGCATGTTAGGGACTTGCACCCTTAGGATGTTGTGCATGAGCCGTGTATCATGTCACCCCGTTATCATGCTAGGAAAGCCCTGACCTGAGCATGCGTCCTATTAGTTTGATTTATTTATTTAAATGCAAACTGCGATATATAGATTAGCATGCCTTGGGAATATAGGGGGCCTTGCGAGGTTAACATTGAGACCCGGGTTAGGGTACTCCGTGTTCCTTGTTTGGTTGTCGGATGTCCTACATCGGGACCTCAGGTTACCCTCCCAAGGTCTCTTTTCCCCTTTATGTATTATTTATTTTCCCCGCATCCTGGTTATGCGCGCTGGTGGAATTCAGAGGAATTCAAGACATTAGAGTAGTAGAGTTGTGCTGTCAGCGGATCCGAGTGGATCATATGCGATGGATAGGCTGTTCTGTTCCCTCCGTTGGATCTGTGTAGAGACTACCCCGGCGTTAGAAAGGTTGTCCCGTGCAGAGGCTTCCATCAGTAGGCGCCTCCTGATTTGGTAGAAGGACTGCGCCGAACGTGGAAGTGGCCAAACGACCTACGGAGTGGGGAGAGACTATCGGTGGATCGAGGGTGACCAACAGCCTAGTCAGTCCCAAGAGCCTAGGTCACCTGTTGAGAGGTGAGGGTGAGGGTATGGTGGGCCGGCGATCACCCACAGGATTGTGTATGGATGATTATCCACCCAATAAGTCCCAACATCCTAGGTCACCTATTGAGGGTGAGGGTGAGGGTAAGGGTATGGCAGTTCGGCGATGTGATGAACCCCCGATTTGTGATGTTTATGCCGCTTTGGGCTATTGGCTTAATTTAAATGTGGTTAATATGAACTGTATGCATGGGTTGTGCTATTCACTGAGCGTGTGGCTCACCCCTCGCATATTATCTTTTTCAGTGATCTCTGAGGGAGGAGCTTCCCGAGCGACTACACCAGTAGAGGAGTAGCGCCACGTCCCTCGAGTTTGAGGCCATCAGCACCCTTCTCTTGTTGTATGTATATATTTTGTGCTTGGGCACCTAGTTGGGATTATGTATGGATTTTATTTGTGTATATATGGACATGTTGGCTCTCACAGGACATACGATTATGTATCGAGTCTGTAGTATGTTTTTGATTACAGACTCAGTCTTTTTAGCTTCCGCATTTATTGTATATATTATGTCAGCCCTGCTTTATCTGTGTTGTCGTATTTGCTGTTGTTTGAGTATGTTATTGAACTCCTGTATACTGATATCATATATACACTTGCCGCGTCACGGGGACGGCCGCCCTGGGGCGTGACAGTGGGTCTCCGGTCGGCGGACCTCCGGATGGTGGGTCCGGCAGTAGGTCTGGAGGAGGGAGGGTGATAGTTGTGGTGATGAGTTTGAAGTTTTCTTGGTTGGATAGAAGAGGTAGATGAAGGAGGAAGAAGAAGAAGAAGAAGATGAAGGGAGGAAGAAAGGAAAATATGGGTTTGGGTTGATCCAGAATTTTTGGACAGTGGGCTTGAGCCCAACCCGACTGGCCCGTGGGCCAGTGGGTCTTGGGCTTTAGGTGTTTTGGAATTTCTGATTTTTGTTGGGCAATGGTTCTAGGCCCAACCAGATTGGCCCATAAACCAGTGGGTTGTTCTAGAGGCCCATTGTCCAGTGTGGGTTATTGGAATAAATGGGTTAGAATAAATGGATGGTTTATTTAATATGGCTTTTCAATTTATTTTTATTTATTAGAATTATTATTCTATTTCAGGCGTTTCGTATACAGATTAGCCCGGTATTGTGTCACACATATTGTCGTTGAATCGGAGGTGAGTGGATTTGAGTCTCATATGTAGTTTCAAAAGAATATATTATGTATTCATTCTAGGACCATCTATTTTGTGGAATATAACTGCTAGTTTCAAAATAAAAATGTGAGCATGACTTTTATTGAGATATTTATAATGAATTGATTGGTATGTTGAGATTTTTGCATGCTCTATTCTTTTGTGAATTTTGAAGATATGATAGGCTATCAATGCATCCATTCAGTCTAGGTGACTCAGTCTTGGTGGCCAACGTTTAGGTGGGCGTACGTCTACGTGGCCAGATCCGAGAACGTGGAACCCAAGTCTTTGTGGCTATGTCTACGTGGCCATGCCTGTGAAAGGCCCCGCGAGCTAGGTGCTGTGAAGACGGACATGCTAGTTCCTGGTGTTGCATGCATCATGTTGGATAGGATTGTGTGTGTGTATATATATATTATTGCATGTCTTGGTGGCCTTGTTGTATATTTATTTTCTTGATATATTACATGTCTGTGTAGACATATTACGATATTGATATTTTGAATATAAATGTACTAACGGGATGATCATAGTCCATTCACTGAGCGTGTTATAGCTCACCCCTCCTTTTTCCCTTTCAGATTTGATGATCGAGTAGTAGCGTTGTGGATCTCGAAGGCGTTAGCGAGATCAAGTTTGGGTCGTCATCTTTGATCGTCTAGTTTTGCTTTCATTAGGGTAAATAAAACCTTTCTTTGGCATGTAGAAAACTTTCCTTAGCTCTATCAATAAAACCGTAGAGATTGTTACGTTTAATAATTATTATGTATGTAATCATCTAAACTTGGGATGAATTATTGATAGATCCTAGTGATGTCTTAAATAATAATTTACCAGTGTAGTTTAGTTGATTATTTAATTATGTTTGAATGAATAATGGTTAATTTCTTTAGATTACTCTGAGATTCGAGGTTTATGTCACGTAGCACACCGTCTTCCTCGCCTAATATGGATGACAGATTCGGGGGCGTTACATTGTGTTTTTTAGAGGTATATATAAAAAATAATATATTAAAAATATTAAGATTTGACGGATATGAAAATGATATTATTCAATTTATATATATACACGTATATAAAGCGATAGATTTCTTGTTTCATTCTTATTCCAATATAAAATTAATAAAAATAAGAGAATATGAATGGATGATGTGACCTGATTAATACCATTAATTTTACATATCTTTTAAAAATTTGTTATTTTATTTAGTGTAAGAATGGAAGAAGGAACAGGTAGCTATAGTACATGGTGTAACTAAAACAATGCCCTTTTAACAAAGAATTAATGATTATTAGTGATACACTCGGCACTATTGAGGGAACATAAAAGGGCGTGTCTATCCCCACCAAACATTTCCCTTAACCCACCAGCAAAAAAAAAAAAAAAGAATCAGTGTTTGACTGTTCTCACCAATCCAAGTCGACCGAACTTGATTGCCATTTCAGATTTTTGGACGATCGAAGTTGGCCGTTATTTCAGGTTTTAGACGACCGAACTTAGTCACCATTTCAAGTTTTGGGTGACTGAAATTGGTTGAATATGGTCCAGAACTATATCTATCTATTTTTTGTAAATAAATTAATTTTTGGGTTAATCCATCATATTCTACGTTTATTCTTTTATTCAAACAATAGCTAAGGGACTGAAAAAAAATGTAAGTAGGTATACTTTCAATTAATTCAAATTTTTATAGAAAATATCTTATTAGATAATTTTTTATATTATTTTTAAGCTTCGTTTAAATTTGTAATTAAGCGGATTCTTTGTTTAAAAAAAAAACCTACCAGTTGATCCAAACACATTTTATATCTAGCTTTTGAAAATTTGTCCTCACTTATGTAAAAAAATTATTTCTATATTTTACATTTAAGAATAATGATTGATTTTTCTTATATTACAACTCAAACTTGGAGTGGTATGAAGGATCCAAGGAGGGATACACGTCATGGGTTTATGTTTCCAAGAAAAAAATTATAAACTTTATCACAAACCCTGTTCGACCAAGTTTGGTCGCCCAAAACCTGAAATGACAACCAAGTTAGGTCTTCCAAAACATGAAATAACGATCAAATCTGATCGCTTAAAACCAGGGCCGGCCCTGAGATAAGAAAATCTAGGTGGGCCCTAGGCCAACTCATGAAATGGGGCCCTATATATGTATATTGAAATTTTTGAGTGAATGTTTTAATCATGTTAGCAATAAAAAAATCAAGACTAAGCAAAAATATGATAATAATGATTAAAAATAATATATAACAAAAAAAAAAAAAACTCATCAAGTTCTTTAAAAAGAAAAAAAATTACAAAAATAAGATCATTTTTTTTATAGAAAATAAATAAATCCCTATAAAACAAATACTAAGAATATATTAAATATATAAAGATACAAATGAAATTTTTTAAAAATCACAAGAAAAATACTTTTCATAATGATATCAACAAAGATTACATTTTCAAATAAAACTTATAAATTTAAAATAAATAGGAAGACATATTCAAGTTATTTAAAAAAAATAATAATTTTAGAGTGTTGTTACACATAGTTTTTATTCCAGCCTCAATTCCAGTCCTATATGCATCGATAGAAAATTATCGAAGCTTATATTCACCTTAGCAATGCATATATGCTATTTATTAGAGTATATGCTTCACTTATTGTGACAATATGTACTTTATTAGATGATGTATACTATTTTAAAAATATTCAAAATACTTTTAAATTGAATTTAGGGCTACAAAATAGACTGGATGTAAAATTATCATTAAGTTTAATGTCAAAAGCTTAATATAAAAAAAATTCTTGGATTTGGAGGCCCTCTTTAAAGAAAGGGTCCTAGGCGGTCGTCTACCCGACCTATAGTTAAGGCAGACCACGCTTAAAACTTATAGTACCGATCAAGTCTGATCAAACTATCCGAATTGATGGGAACAAAAAAAAATATATATATATAATTTTTTCGATAGGTGGATTAAAGGAAATAATTGGTGGGGATAGACCCGTCAAATATAAAATACCCGACTACGGTTTACCTCTCCCACTTGCCTCAGATCTGCGCAACCGAACCGGAGATCCAAAATCTCTCCCTCTCCCTCTCTCCATAAACCACACCGACAGAGAGTTACAGCAGATCGGCCGCCGTACGTCGAGAAGCTACGATGGCGTCATCCACGGCGGGACCGGATCACCTCTTCGGGTTGAGAAGCAGCTTCCACCTCGGTGCGTACCAGACCGCGATCAACAATAGCGACATCCCGAACCTCTCCCCCGAAGACGCCGTCGAGAGGGACTCTCTCGTGTATCGCTCCTACATCGCCCTCGGATCCTATCAGGTCCGCCTAATCAAACCCCCTCCTTCTCTCTCGATAGATGTTCAGCTTTCGTGCTTCGATCTGATCTTGATCGGTGAATTATTGGTTGGGCTCTTGCAGCTGGTGATCAACGAAATCGACTCCTCGGCCCCGACTCCTCTACAGGCCATCAAGCTTCTCGCGATCTACCTCTCTGGGCCTGAAAACAAGGTTTGTTGTCACATATTTTTTTAGAGCAGTTGAGAAATTGCTTTGATTGGAAGCATATTTGATTCGGTGATTGGAATCTATGGACTTTTGTTTCTTTGAGATCTGTAGAGGGTTTGTTTGTTTAT
Organism: Acorus gramineus; assembly: GCA_030737835.1. Lineage (NCBI taxonomy): Eukaryota > Viridiplantae > Streptophyta > Magnoliopsida > Acorales > Acoraceae > Acorus > Acorus gramineus. The sequence continues at coordinate 27,226,843 of CM060847.1, forward strand.
TTGTTCTATGTGTTGGGTCTTTGTTCTATGAAGTTCAATGAAATTGGTATTTTTATTTTGGATTTTTAATTTTTTTTTGATTCTTTGTTTAAGTTGAATGAAATTGGTGCTGGATTTGCGCTTCTCCTGTGTTTTGAGAGATGCTTTTTTATGTATGCTATTTTACCTACCATTAATAATGAGAGCTTGTGATTTTGTTTCGTGTGGTAACCCTTGATTGTTTGTATGGATTCACTTTTTTTATAATGATTTGGAAGATCCTGTTTGGAGTTTTTCTCTTTCAAATTGTTGTGGGCTAACTTTGTGAGGTTGCTTCTACGCATTTTGTTCTAGCGACATTTTTTTTCAATGTTATTTTAAGAGACTTATATATTGAAAAACAAACTTTTGTTTAAATTGTATGACCAGATCATTTTGGCATTGTAGTTTATCTGCACCTGTCTGTGTTATTGTTTATGACCATTGATTTCCAAAACTACAACTTTAGTTAACTCTCTTGCATTCCTAAATAATCTCTTTTTTTTTTTAAGATTGGTGCCCCCCTTGGTTTGATCCCCTGACCTCCTTTATGGAGAGGGGGGTGCTAACTGACTTACCAAAGCTCGGTTCACTTGAATATCTTGTTGTCTTGATGCACAAGAACAACTTTTTGGGTGGGGTGTTCTGCAACTGAAACTTTGATTATATTAATAATCTTTGAAGTTTGGCGAACAAATTTTTGTCCGAAAGTGTGTGTAGTCGGATAAATAAAAAACGTGGATTATTGCTAACATTTTTTAATATTTTTTAACAAGAAAAATACCCTCTAATACAAAATTCATATGAAAAATTGATAGATTAATGTGAGAATAATTATCAATACTGATTTTCAAGCACATGCAGAATAAAGTGAAGAAATCGAATGAAGGAAATAATAAAATGAAAAAAGAGTTTATTATTAAATGCAACTGTGTTCTAAAAAGCAAGGTTAAGCAGACATGAAACAGACGCCTATGCGGAATTGGATCCAAGCTGCCTCATCTTAGAGATTGAGTAGCTGTGGAATTAAGAGAGGATTAACCGAGGTTAAGCTGCTAAACAATGGTTAAGCAGGGATTAATAGGGGCATAATCCAATTAATTGCTCTTGTCTTCCTTTTTTTATTGCATGTATTTTATGTACTCCATATTTGAACTATGATTGATTAACCCCCTCTTAATCCCACCTAGCCGATTATTCCTAAGTGGTCACTGACTGCTTGACTATTGCGTACTGGTTTTTATAACATTGAATGCAATGGCTAACTGTTGGGTGATATATTCAATTGAAATGAATATCTAGGATATTGATCTTGACTCGACTTTTTATAATCCAACCCTTAGATTTTATGAGAAACTCACCCTCTTGGGAATCTCAATGAAATTTTGGTGGGAGCTCACCACTAGTATTATCCAAAAATAGAAGCAAAGCTCCAAGGTAGGAGAGTGATGTCATCCCTTTTTTTTTTGAGGAAAGAGGTTGGAACTTCATATATATCTAAATGATGCCCCTTAAAAAATCTGGAGACAAGGGATCTCCAAGAGAAATGAAAAAACATGGAAAATAACTAGAAAATAGGAATGAAAAAACTCCTTTGGAAACCACGGAGCAAACTTCTATTTCTTATTAAGGAGCAAACTTCGATTTCTCATTCCTAATAACCCTATATTACAATGAATTCTAGTGCCTTCTCCCAGATAAGAACAAAATCCCAAGTGTGAAGTGTTGCCTTGACCGCCTCTTAAATGCATCCTTACATCCAAAACATCAGGGCGAGGTTCTCACAATCCCCACACTAAACATAAACCTCACTCTCCCATACAATCACCTAACCCCTCCCAAGATCTAGAGTTACAGTTTCATCTCCACTCTTAGAATTAGATGGGATCCCATTCCATGTGTTATCATCAGCATTTGGAAAATCTTCTCAATTTTCAACAGCAAATAGCCTAACTAGTGCAGGATATGCCATGTGGAATAGATTGAGAGAATTTTCCCCTTTTTTCTGTTCTGCTACTCTATAATTTTTCTGAACCTTATATATTGGGTGTTTGTTTTGTAGAGAACGATAGACATTCAGCCTCATTTTATCCAAATAGAAGATAATACCCAAATAGGAAGTACATGGCAGTCAAAAAGAAAATAACTACCACAGATTAAGCTTCCTGATAGATGAGAGCTCTATTGGGTGAGCATCCGAGCCAAAGAATCAAGGGCATGCTCATGAATCAAAATTAAAAAAATTTACCCCTCCCCCTCTAATATCACTATACTCGCTCTTGCACAAAATCTCCCCCAATCTTGAACACATTTGATCATCACTTCCTAAATATGTTTTGCAGAAGCTTTCTTGTAGATGGGGTTTCTCCATGAACACATGAAAAGGCAGGACTACCAATGTCTTGTTGTGAGTGATGAAGTTCTCTTTGTCTATTCTATATCTGTTGTGATGGTCACACATTTATTACTACGTACATTGTAGTAAACACACTTATATTATTAGTTTGGTTTGCTTGGTCAATTTATTTTAGCCATAAATGCTGCATCAATTTATTATGAAATTCACTAGGTCTCTCTTTTTGAATGAGTTGCTCAGGAATCTGCATTGTCAAGTCTAAAAGAGTGGTTAGGTGATGTTGCCATAGCAAACAACCCTGTACTACGATTAATTGCTGGGATCATATATATGCATGAACAAGACTACAATGAGGCTCTGAAGCATACAAACTCCGGAGGAACCATGGAGCTGTTAGTTCTCTTTTGTCCCATTATCATGTCATTGATTTTGGATTCATATTCATTTAAATTGTTATGTATCATCCTAACATATGCTAAGTTTTAAATAGAAATTTATCTGTGAGATTATGCTTATTTTGTGAATAAATGATATCATTTATCATGTGAAAGCATGATAGTAAACAAATTTTTCTTGTAAAAGGTAAATATCTCAAGTTTTTTTTTATATTAGGGCATTACCATAATAATATTGAGGTAGGACGCCTACATTTCCCTCAAAAAAAAATAAAAATATGAAGGTTTTTTTTAACCATTAATTGATGCATGCGCATCTAATTTTTAGTTTGAGATTTTTAAACTCATGTTATCTTGCGAATTCTAAATTTCTCAACTGTTTTTTTGAAACTACTGCTTTATTTTTACAAGCAACAATCTTGGTTCCATCAACATGGGCTTGAATATGGAGCCTATCTCAACAAGTCAAGCGGGTACTGAAGTAGGATTGAACTGATTATTACGACCCTCATCTCTACAACTCAAAGAGGCACACCCACATACCCCTAGTAGGATGTGCCTAAAGCAAGTGATATAGGGTGGCTTGCTGGTCTCTGGTTTGGAGACTTTGGGCCTCAAGTATCTCATCCATAGCATGCAGATGATACTCTGCCACTCCGTGATGATGATATCCAAAATGTTGTTGGCTTTAAACTCATCCTTAGGTATCTTGAGATGTTCTCTGGTTTGAAAATAATGCAAAAAGTGTGCTTGCTGGTGTGAATCTGTTATATGATGAGATCACTTGTTGTGCCTTAAATATCTGACTGGAGTGTTCAGCAAGATGGGAAGAGATGGGTGCAAGATGGTGAAAGACTTGTGAATTTTGTGAAAGGGTTAAGGAAACAAATGATCATCTCTTCTTCGAGTGCCCAATTAGCTCTTGGATTTGGGAGAAGGTGGAATTGGGACTTGGTTCTTGATGTTGTTTACAGGCTTTGAAGGATGTGGAATTGGTTAAGCGAAGTGATTGTAGTTTTCTAGCTAAGTTCTAATGGCTTGTCCCTCATGTAGTGTGTTGGTGCATATGGAACACGCGGAATGAACACATTTTCCAACACAAGAATCTTTACATAGAGAACATTTGGGTGGCGATGACTACTTTCCTTCGAAATTGGGTCATTATGATTCTAGGCGTGGAGACGCCTTCCACCATTATGGGTTGTAGTGGTTTGAATACTTTCCTCTGAAATCTGCTCAATTTCCACTTCATGTATGCTTTATCTGATGCTATGGAGGGCCCTACCCTCATTTCGGCTCTTATGCACACTGCTACTATGGTGGCGGCGGGCATTTGTGCTAACATTGCGGCATGTTCCTTTAAGGAGGTTTTTTTGTGTATTTTCTTTATTTTGTATGCAGATCCCCCCATCTCTGCCTTGTTTGGGACAATTTCTAAATAGATTTGCTCCAACTTTCTCTCAAAAAATTACTGAATGGTTTCCTATAAAGTATCTACACAGTGGGAGTATTATATGCAACGATTATAACCCTGTTAGATTGGTTTGATGGTCAGCAGCTTGGAAAGGCAAATTATTTAGCTTTATAGGTAGACAAGTCATTCTTAAAGCTGTTTTGACAAATTTGCAGCTATATTTCCTTTACTGCTTGTTATTCCCAGGAATCTTTGGAGAGAATGGCTGTCAGCATGAGAAGACTTCTATGGTGCTGGAAAGAAGGTAAGAGAAACCCACACGGGGTTGGCACTTTAGCTAGAGCCATGGGTTTGCTTCCCTGCCTCCCCATATATCTCGAGTTCAAATCCTTCTTGGCTTATCAGATGTACAATTGTGGATGATTCTGTGCTTCCGGGGTTTTCCCAACATAAAAAAATATTGCCAGGGTTCCTCATCACTAAAAGCAAAAAAAATGGTAAGAGAGGAGTTCATCTAGTCAAATGGAAAGCAGAAAATTGGGAGTATTATATGCAACGATTATAACCCTGTTAGATTGGTTTGATGGTCAGCAGCTTGGAAAGGCAAATTATTTAGCTTTATAGGTAGACAAGTCATTCTTAAAGCTGTTTTGACAAATTTGCAGCTATATTTCCTTTACTGCTTGTTATTCCCAGGAATCTTTGGAGAGAATGGCTGTCAGCATGAGAAGACTTCTATGGTGCTGGAAAGAAGGTAAGAGAAACCCACACGGGGTTGGCACTTTAGCTAGAGCCATGGGTTTGCTTCCCTGCCTCCCCATATATCTCGAGTTCAAATCCTTCTTGGCTTATCAGATGTACAATTGTGGATGATTCTGTGCTTCCGGGGTTTTCCCAACATAAAAAAATATTGCCAGGGTTCCTCATCACTAAAAGCAAAAAAAATGGTAAGAGAGGAGTTCATCTAGTCAAATGGAAAGCAGAAAATTGGGAGTATTATATGCAACGATTATAACCCTGTTAGATTGGTTTGATGGTCAGCAGCTTGGAAAGGCAAATTATTTAGCTTTATAGGTAGACAAGTCATTCTTAAAGCTGTTTTGACAAATTTGCAGCTATATTTCCTTTACTGCTTGTTATTCCCAGGAATCTTTGGAGAGAATGGCTGTCAGCATGAGAAGACTTCTATGGTGCTGGAAAGAAGGTAAGAGAAACCCACACGGGGTTGGCACTTTAGCTAGAGCCATGGGTTTGCTTCCCTGCCTCCCCATATATCTCGAGTTCAAATCCTTCTTGGCTTATCAGATGTACAATTGTGGATGATTCTGTGCTTCCGGGGTTTTCCCAACATAAAAAAATATTGCCAGGGTTCCTCATCACTAAAAGCAAAAAAAATGGTAAGAGAGGAGTTCATCTAGTCAAATGGAAAGCAGAAAATTGGTTGGAGGTGTGGGAGTTCTTGAACCAGAACTGATGTGTGTAAATCAGTCGATTCAAATCCTATATTGGATTCAAATACCGTTAAAGCTGCAGGTCCTTTGAAATCAGCCATACTGTGACCTACAGAATGTCGAAAATAAGAAAGTGCATCATCAAATTGGCCCCTAATATGCATGGGAGATTAAACTTGTGGTGGCAAATGGAAGCGAGGGATGTTTTTGGAATGATAAATGGCGGCATCTATAGCAACTTGCAGGAAAGTTTTCAAGTCTCTTCAGACTAACTGCCTCTGAGGATCTCAAAATTATTCAGCCTAAGTGGCAGGGGATGTGACAAATTGGTGCCCAAGATTCAGAAGAAACCTGTCAGACGAGGTGAGCGAGGTGGGACAGGGTTTCCATTCTACAAAATTATTTATCCTTCTGGGGAGATAGGTGGGACTGCCTTTTTATAGTCAGGAACCTGTTACCTAAAGAAATGCTGGAATGTGTGCTCTCCTCTCAAAGTCCAAGCTTTCATGTGGATCATGTGTTTAAACAGAATTTTAACCAAGTTAAACAAGACTATCTGGGTTTGATGCCCCATTGGGATGTGACTTTTTTGGAATTCATGTTGAAAATGCTGAACACATGATGGTAAGTCGCACATTTAGCAGGGCAGTGTCAGATGGAGTGTGAAGGAGATGGGGGAAATCAGTCAACCTTGGGACAATAAAAAGTATCTGATTAGCTTTCGCAAATGAATGAAAAGACATGACAAAATTAAAGGAACAAGTTCATAGCCAGGATCCCTCAAGCTGTTTGCTGAGTCCTGTGGGTCACCAGAAATGAAAATCTTTTCCATCAAAGGCCTGCTGCACTGAGAATACATGATTGTCAGTGGTGTTTTTCCCAATGGATTGGTCTGTACACTTCCTTAAGGCTGATAATGTAAATATGGAGTGAGGCATAAACTAAAGTGAGTGATTGGGTGGCATGCTTCTGGTGTACTATTTATATCTATAAAAAAAGGACCTTTCCAAAATAGTTGATTTCAACCTTCAATGTTTTATTCTTGTTAATGAAGAACAACAATGAAAAGTTATATCTGCATCCCACTAAATGGGGCTTTTTTGTTTTTTTTTGTTCATTAGGGAAGAAGCATCTTTAGGATCTAGTTTTTGTATGCTGTTTAACCCATTTTTTCTTAGAACATCCCTAACCATATTTTCCTTTTCTTCTGGGAAAAAATTGTGGGATTTGTTTGAATAGTTTTCTGTTTTTTATTTTTATTTTTTTATTCTATGTTTTTTCAATGTTCTACAAAATGCCAGGTACTAGTCATAGTTAGGCGGTCAGTTGCTGCATAGAGATTAATTAGTTAGGCGGGGATTAAGCCGACCACTTTTCAATACACACACATATGATATAATGTATGTATACTCATGCAACTATGTACATACATGTGTACGTATGTATTTATGGATATAGATATGTATGTATCTTTACCTGTGTGTGTGATGTGAATGTGTATATATAGTTGAAAAGACAAAATAAATAAAATAAATGCAAAGAAAAATCACATTAATCACAGCTTAATCCCACAGCCACTTAATCCCCTTGGATGAGGCAGCCTAGGCCCAATTCCACCTAGGTTCCCGTTTAATCCCCGCTTTTTAGAGCACGTCTTCTTTTTTTTTTTTTTTTGGGGTGGGGGGAAGTGTTTGGCAGGTTTGCCCATGTAGAGGATTGAGATCTACAGTTTTTCTAATTTTGCATATTGTAGTAGTAATTCTGACACTAATGCAATTTTTATTTTATTTTATATATATATAAGACAAGGTTTCTAGGTGAAAATCTCCTGATCTCTTGTTCCAGTGGTGGTTTGGGCTACTTGGCCTTCTTGAAACCACCTTTCTTTAGAGGACACCGCTTTATGTGGAGAACATTTGGGAGATAATCATGCGGTTTATCTCTGACTGGGGAAAGCACTGTGCAGGGGCTAATAAAGTCATGTTTGTAAGGGGCAAACTCTTCATCGAAGAGTGATTTGATCGGGTTGTTGTATTTCGGGGTCCACAGTAGTCACCTCTACTAAATGGACCCCAGTTTTTTTTTTGTTTTCTTTTTGTTTGTTTGCTTTTGGCACAGTGCTTTTTTTTTAACGAATTGAGGCGATCTGCCTACCTTTATCCTAAAAAAAAATAGTCAAAGGAGAATGATTTAAAGATCCTCCTCTCTTTAAATCAAAATATCATATGCTGTTTAAGAAGAAGGGAAATAGTGATTTTCTTTTCAATGTTTTTCTTTTACTTGTGTTACTCTCTGAAGGTGAGCTGCCATCAGATTTTGCAATTGTGTCTTCGTGTATCAGAGACTGTCACTGATGATTTGATGGCATCAAGTGTCATTATTATGGCATATTTCTTCCGCATTTTGCATGGCGTTTACTTCAGAGAGTAACCTTCCTCCATAATTTTGCTTAGCAGTATTTGGACAGTATGGTTATTGACTCACCTCTTGGCTAAATGTTGAGCTCTTATTGAATTGTTATATGTATATGTCTTCTCAGGCATGCACTGAATGTTCAGATATACCTTAAGATGCACAGATCAGATTATGCAGAGAAGCAGCTAAAAATCATGCAACAGATTGATGAGGATCACACACTTACTCAGCTGGCACATGCATGCTTTAACTTGGCAGTGGTAGGCTGGTTCTGGTGTAATTCTTCTGAGTATAACTAAATTTTGCCACTCAAAAACTAATAGTTTTTTTGGTGTCAGGGTGGTGCCAAGATACAGGAAGCATACCTAATCTTCCAAGATTTCTCTGACAAGTATCAAATGACAGGATTAATTCTAAATGGAAAGGCTGTCTGTTGCATGCATATGGGGCGATTTGATGATGCTGAAGGACTCCTGCTTGAAGCATTGAACAAGGCATGTTGTTGAACAACCAGAACTAGGATTTATACACTTCTTTATTATTATGGATGCTCATTAACAGGAAAGAGGGATGACTAGATTAACATATCATTAAATTTTAGTTCACCGTGCCATTAGTTTGTTTATGCTATAATTTTGGTAATCTATTACCACTTGATAATTTTATTATATGTCTGGAAAATTGAGAAGACAAATTTTTGTTCCTTTCAGGATGCCAAGGATGCTGAAACCTTGGCCAACCTCATTGTGTGCAATCTTCACCTTGGGAAATCTTCATCACGTTTCTTCAGGTAATGTTTATGCAGAGATCTTCCATGGTATCTATTTTTTGGGGGTTAGGTAAGTAGTGGGATTTGAACCCAAGGCCTCATGGTTGCAAATTTTATTGTAAATCATTGAGCATAGTCACTATTACAAATTTTTTTTTTTCCTGAAGTTGCTAGATCGCATTACTTTGGCCTTGTGATTCAGTCAACAAATATGGATTTTCATAATGCTGTGCTCTTCTTTTATTTCAATAATATTGTATCTGTCATTTTTTCTCTATTTGGGTCATCACTTTAATTTGTTTATAAAATTAATTTAGGTAAAAGCCCTACCTCCACCATAAAGGGGTGGAAAACTTGTTAAAATTGGTTTATTGTGTGAAGCAATGAAATAATATATGTAGTGCCTTTTTGGTTGAACAGTTTTCTTTTATTTTTTGTTCAGCTCTTCTGATTTACATCCACATTATCAACATTTGTATGCTGGGTGTCAAATTTTTTTAAGGTCTTGGCCTTCTAAGAATTGTGAAGAGGCAATATTAACTTGATTCTTTTTTGTTTAGTGCAGTGTTTTAAAATAAGTTTACCTTTCTGCCTGTATGTTGATAATATATTCATGTAATGTCCACAGTTGTACTGTCTTGATGTGTTAGATAGTTTCTCAAATGACCTTGCGTTCACCTTTTGCAGCCAATTGAAGCTTTCACATCCTGATCACATGCTTGGCAAACGGTCTTCTGCCGCTGAAGATAGATTTGATAGAGCTGTGCAATCTGTTGCATAATGTACCTTGGAGAGGGGAGGTTTGTCGTGGAAATCTACATTTCTTCGGTCTGTTTATTGAGGAATCTGATTTTTCTTTCACCAATTGAAGTTTGTACTTTTTATGCTCTTAACCTTTGTTATGTTATTATCCCAGACTTGTCAAGACTTTGACATAATGAATCATGGTTATTATGTATCGTCCTGAATATTACATTAATAGTGTTTTCAAATTTTTGAGTAGCAAAATGCCTTTTTTTTGTATTAAGCTTATAGACTGAATTTTGTTACTTTATGTTATACTCCGGAAGTTAATTTCTTTTAATTTAAAATTGTTGTCATGTCTCATTTTCAACAATAGAACATAAAATATGCTGCCAGGACTCTTGTTTAGACGACTTTAAGATTTAGCTGTGCAAAACTGTTGCCAAGAAAATGTGTGATGAAGCCCGTTTGGATATGCGTTTAAGGAGATTCTGAATTTGAAAAACTAAAAATTCTTAAATTTGGATATTTTTAACATATTTTTAGTGTTTAGTTTTTTAAACTACTAGTTGTTGTGTATGTGTAAATGCACATAAATAAAGTTTAGGGTTAAAGACATCTAAGTCTTTATAAACATGGAAAAATCCATAAAAGTCTACTAAAATTGGGACATTGAAGTCCTTATAATCAGTCATAAGAACAAAATAGTCCCTGCAAAAGATAAAATTGTCACTGAAAGACTTTTACATTAAATTGTGTACACATTGCAGTTCTTATAAACAATCATAAAGACAAATTAATCCCTGCAAAAGATAAAATTATCCATGAAAGATTTTTACATTTAATTGGATAAACATTACAGTCCTTATAAATAATCGTAAAGACAAAATGGTCCCTGTAAAAGATCAAAATGCCCCTGAAGAATGCATTCTACCGGTTAAAATATTAGTTTTACATCCAAATTGTGATCTTCAAGTGAAGTGTGATTGATATGATAGAAGATGAAAAAATAAATAAAAAAATTATATTATTTGTCTTTATGATTGTTTATAAGAACTGCAATGTTGACACACAATTAAATGTAAAAATCCTTCAGGGGTATTTTTGTCTTTTATAGGGACCAATTTGTCTTTACGATTGTTTATAAATACTGTAATGTCTATTCAATTAAATGTAAAAGTCTTTCAGGGACAATTTTGTCTTTTGCGGGGATTAATTTTCTTTATGATTATTTATAGGGACAACAATGTATACACAATTTAATGTAAAAGTCTTTTAGGGACAATTTTGTCTTTTGCAGGGATTAATTTGTCTTTATGACTGTTTATAAGGACTTCAATGTCAACACAATTATATGTGATCGAATATTATGGAAATATTTCGTTAAGTTTGGATGGAAATTTAACTTAGGGGCGATAATTGGGTTTTTCTGAGTTTTCAAGGACTCGTACGTCTGTTCCAATTTTAGTAGAGACTCATATGGGTTTTTCCATGTTTGTAGGGACATAGATGTCTTTAACCCTAAAGTTTAATATATTTTTTGAGTAACATTCATGTCAATAATATAGTTACAATAACATACTTGTAAATATGATTCTAAATGTAAGAAATCTAATATCTATTAATTCATCCATTAACCAAAATATCAGTCTTTTTCCTATAAAGATACTTAACCCGTTATTTATATAGTTATAAAACTAATTATATGTTGCCTAATGTATTATTATAATGAAATATATAGTTGAATAGAAACTTAAATGAATAGATTTTGTGATAATATGTATATATATAATATATATCATTGACTACATATCTTTGATTATAATAAATGTTGTTTCAACTCATATTTAGGATGAAATTATATATCATTGAACCTTAGGCCGAAAGTCCTTAAAAAATTTAAAATATGGTGTCAAACATGCAAAAAATATTATAGTAGACAATATCCCATATGCATTTTTTTATAAAAAAACTGATGCACAGAGCAAAATAATATTAAAAAATTAAGAAAAAAATAATCAGAAAGTAAACCATCATATTTAAGTACATTAGGCCTAAAACATGATCCAAGCAAACTGAAGTTATTGTTCATGCATAATTGATTATTTCAAAAGAACCAAATAATCCAATCTTTAAATTCAAATTAAATGGATTGTAAAATAATTCTTTCAGATTTATTACGGTGACCATCATAGGCAATCATTCCTATTGTGTAAGATGTTAATTTTTTTTTAAGGCATTCATATTTTACATGACTTGTTTTAAATATATATTAAATAGCTTTATATTTGGATAAAAAATGATGACATTTAAATATGATTTGTGAAACTCAAATAACATTGAGAAGTAATATATAATAATAACATCCAGCTTTTAGATATATATTCAAATGAAAATGCACGCGCCTTCACATTTTTTTTCTTTTATAAAGTGATAACTTCAACCAAATCTAAATAATATTTTTTTTTTTAAAAATTGATATTCTAATTCAAAATATATTTTGAAACAAATATAAATTTATTTTTTAACATACATAAGTAAAAGAAAAATGACAGATGATCGAGAACATACCAGAAAAATAGAAGTAAATGTGGTAATGAGAATCCGACCAACACAAGTAAAAAAAAATTCTTTTCAAAGTTATTTTTTGTTGAAATTAATCTAGAATGGATTAGAAGTTAAAGGAGAAACCTAGTTTATAAGATCATTCTTGAAAAAATGAAAACAGAAAGCAATGGCTAGATTAATAATTTTTTTAACTAAGTTTGAAGAATAAGAAAATCAAATAAACTGCATATGTAATTAAAGCACTACTCAATCAAAAAAGTTTGATATTGCATCACTTTGTGATAACTAACATCATTAATTTTTCAATAATGATTTTTAGGCCCCAATTGATAGACCCCACCCCAAGCTCCATGAGGTGGCAAGTTTGAAATATCTATATTACCCCCCTTCCTAATTAATCGTTTTAGTATTCCATAACCGCCTAATTAATCCCGAGGTAGTTATGATTTGTGATATCTTTCCGTTTTTGAATATTTGTTTTCAATTTGACGTCCAAAAATTTACGATTCTCCATTTCTAATTTGTGAATGATCGGCTGATAGGAAAACAAATATGAATTTCATTTTTTTTTTTCTGATCTGGTTGGTGTATACGAGGTGAATTCACGTTTTTTTTTTCTATGTGATTTGATTCTGGTGCAAACAGAAATTGATACATCCAAATTATGTTTTTTTGATCCCAAAAAGTACAATATTTTGCGATTTTTTAGTTTTCAGATGGATTTGAAAACAAACATCAAATTTTATTTTTGTTTCAGATCGATCGGTGGAGAAGAGAAGAATTTTATTCATTTAGTTTTATTTGTGACCAATTTGTAGTGCAAACAATGGCGATCCATCCAGGCCAGTCCGTTTTTGATCTAAATAAATTATGCTGATTTTGATTTTTCGTTATTCCTTTGAATCATCATATACATGTATTGAATATGAATTTAATTTTAAATTCAGATACATGGCCTGTATCTTGATTTATATGCATTGTTGTATACCAGGTATGATTTATACAATCGTTTTATGATTGTGTGTTTGTGTATAATTATGCATAATGTGTCATTCATGATATTTTTTTTGGAATATGTTCAGTCGGGGGAGAGGATTCAAAGATCCCCCCTTTTTTTGGGATTCTATTAGGAGGATTAATGATGAGAAGATGGTTCAATGATCCCCCTTTTTTTGGGATTCCATGGGAGCATTAATGGTGATATTAGTTAGTTAAAGCCAATTTATAAAAATCTTAGAAGGGTAGTCATGTCATTGTCATTTTGGTGGTTTGAAAAAGTCAAACAGAGAATTAATAGGAGAGTGCCACTTATTGGGGCTCACCAACGGGGCCTAATTTATGGGCCCAGGTAACAGCACTGTTAATTTTTTAAGAGACAATTAAATACCTTAGTGTTGACTTGACAATTTCGGTTGCAGATGTGTCCTTTTACAAAGAGCATTGATACATGCAGCCCGTTTTTGCAGCCCGTTTTACAGCCCGTACGCTATGATAAAATAGTATATACTACATTATTATAATGTACAGAATTCTAACATAGTATGTGACCCAAATTTTTATTTTTTTATTTTTTCACAATGAAAAAAATACACTAATGTATCTCAGTATATACATCATTTCATATAATAGCATGCACTTCAAAGGATGAATGTATAATTTTATAAAAAATGGGCTGGACAGTAATTGGGGCTGCAATGGGGGCTATGTATATCTTTTGGGCGCGTCTATCCCCACCAAGCGTTTTTCTTACCCCACCAATCAGAAAAAAACCCGGTGTTTTTTCTTTTCCCACCGATCCGGCCATATCGACCAAACTTGATCGTCACTTTAAGTTTTGGATGACCGAACTTGATCGTCATTTCATATTTTGGGCGACCTAACTTTGTCGTCATTTTAGGTTTTGGGCGACCAAACTTGGTCGAATAGGATTTGTAATAAAGTTTATAATTTTTTTCTTGGAAACCTAATCCCATGACATGTATCCTCCTTGGATCCTTCATGCCACTTCAAGTCTGAGTTGTAATGTAGGGAAAATAAATCATTATTCTTAAATATGGAATATAAGAATAATTTTTTTTATATATAAGTGACAGACAAATTTTCAAAAGCCAAATATAAAATGTGTTTGGATCTACTGGTAGTTTTTTTTTTTTTCAAACAAAGAATCCGCTTAACTACGAATTCAAACGAAGCTTAAAAATGATATATATTTGTCTAATAAGATATTTTTTTTATAAAAATTTGAATTAATTGAAAGTCTACTTACATTTTTTTTCAGTCCATTCACTGTTGTTTGCATAAAAGAATAAAGGAGAAATTAATTAGAGGTTCCTGGAGACACCTCTGTAATAACAATAGGTCCCTGGACTTTTACTTATTTTCTTCAGCTCCCTCAATTAGTGGTAGTATTATGTTTAGATCATTCCTTCCAACTTCCATCCAACCTAATTTTTTTCATTCCTCTTTTACCCTCAACTCAATATGTTTTTCCCTTTCTCCCCCCCCAAATACATGAATAGGTGAGACCACCTCCACTAGCATGCCCCCTGCGGCCCCCTCCAACAACCACCACCCCCCCCCAACCAACCCCCCACTAGCCGATCTCGCCTCCACCAGCGCCCCCCGACCTCTCTCAACCTCCTCCCACAAGAGCCCAATCACCTCCCGCAACCCCATGGCTGCCCACACCCCCTTCTGCTACCCATCCGTGACCCCGACGGCCAGACCCCGACCCCTCCCGCGACCCCGTCTTAGATCTCGACCTCCCCCGAGCCCCAATCTCGTCCACCGATATCAGTGTACAAATTGCGGATAACAATGTACATAGTAAAACACACAGAACCTGTAACAGGTATAAGAGTGTACGAACTGCGGATAATAGTGTACATAGTGAAACACACAAAACCTGTAACAGGTATAAGAGTGTACACACTACGCATAACAGTGTACACAGTGTAAGATATAGAACCCGCAATAGGTATAAGAGTGTACAGGTTGCGCATAACAGTGTACATATTGGGGGGTATAACGGAAAGAATGCACACAAAATGAAACGGCTGTTAGTGTCAGGGACCCAGAAAAAATAGCTCAACCACTTTAGGGACCTAAAGAAAATAAGAAAAAGTCCATGGATCTATTGTTATTACAGAGGTGTCCCCAGGGACCTCTAATTAATTTCCATGTAGAATATGATGGATAAACCAAAAAATTTATTTGTTTACAAAGAATAGGTAAATATAGTTCTGGACCCTGTTCGACTAGTTACGGTCGTCCAAAACCTGAGATGACGATCAATTTCGGTCGCCTAAAATCTGAAACGGCGATCAAGTCCGATCGTCCTGGATTGGTGGGAACAGCCAAACACCAGTTTTTTTTTTCCTGATTGGTGGGGTAAGGAAAATGTTTAGTGGGGAAAGACGCGCCCATATCTTTTTCCTTTTACAAATATTTGACGATAAACGACACAATATTGAAATACTGAAATAATCCAAGCAATGAACAGTTATTATTTGTGTCATAATACCTGAAGTTAATTTTTTGAACACAGAACAAAAAAAAAGTTTTTTATATTTATTTCTCCTTCGGTGTATAGCTTAAAATAAAATTTAAGCATAGATTCTAATTACTATGACTCTGCTTCTTGCAACATTGAAAGTCAAACCATTCCCCTAGATAAAATATACAGTTAATTAGATTATTGGATTTTAAGTATGAATTGTGCTGGAATTTGTGTATTTTTGCTTGGAGAAGGATGTTTTAGCTATACGTTAGACAATTTTTTTCCAATCGTGATGGTTAATGCTTAGTATTTATTATCTAGCTTTATTGTCACTTTCTCGTTTTAGTTTAGCACTTTGGTATCTCCTGATATGCCATGCTAATTTGTTTTTGTGCTATGGTTCAATGAGTAAATGTTATTTTTGGTGTTTCTGTTTTGTTTGGGGTGGGGGGAAGGATTTAGCGACTTGAATTTTTCTGCTATTGATAAGTTTTCAATGAGGGATGTTGAAGCACGAGGGGTAAGAGAGAGGTTAGGTTTTTGTTGTCTGTTTTTTTTTTAAATTAAAAATTTTAAAAATGCATTCACTGAAAACTTACACCTCATTTTTGTGCAAACAAAATGTGTTCCGCTGTGGATAGTTGTGTACATTTTACAATACTAAATTCTATGTAGCTTAAAAAATAACTTATATTTTCCATGGATGTAGACGCGATAATGCTTGAAATTGACTGCAATGCTACCTATTTAAATAGTAATTTATATCTGACAAAACTTGGCTATCGTGAATAATGGTTTTTAATTTTATCCAATCTATTTTTGCTTTTGTTAGTCAAACTTTTAGCCATGTGCCATGAAAGTTGTCTACTTATTAATCGTTGCATGAGGAGGTGTCTTATTTGCAACAGGGAGTAGCAATCAATATAAGAGTAAAAAAGTTTTAGGATAATTGAATATGCCCCTCTTTCTTCTCCCTGACCATTGAAGTCTTTTGTGCACAAAGCCAAGGTTTCTATTTAACCCATGATACAGGTTAAATTAAATATTATTTTTAATTTTAAACATAATTAAATAGTTTTGTTATCTGGGCCTCAAAATATAAGTTCCATTGAGAAGTCTCAATAGGTATCCTCTCCGCATTGGTTTCCTGTTTGACTTTTCAAAAAGGTAAAATAGACAAAGACATTACCACCCTTCATTTGATTTTGAAATATTCGCGCAAACAAAATTTTTTTCTCTCATTAAACACTGCTCTATAACCGCCTTCCTCATAATCAGCGTAAAAAATGAAGCATCGAATTTTTTTTTAAAAAAAACCCCGACAAACTAGGGTTTGCGATTTCAACAATTTTCTTCCCCAAGTTTTTGCAATGATGGCAAAAAAAAAAAAGGGAATGAAACATTTTTATTAAGATACACATTAAAATGTATCTAGAATAAAAAACAAATGTTTGTTTGCACGGGTGTAAATGGATTGAATAATGCTTTTAAAAGATTAAACATGCTCCTAAACAAGATTGATACATAGTTATACACATCGAAATCATCATAAATGATCATACACAACTAAATCATCATAAACGATTACAGTGCTTGACAACTAATACTAAATTGATTCAATGCTTAAAAACAGAGTATACATTTGACATAATAAGGTTCATCTCTGTATTAACATATTCTTTTAGTACACTGATTTCTAGAGAACATATATCATTGATATCATTCAAATTAATTGAATCTTCACAAGTGTCATTCATAAAATCATCATCACTGCCTCGTAAAAAAGGAAATCATAATATAAAAAATCAGCAGCAACATTCAACATAAGCAATATCAGATGTTTGTAATATTAAGAGCATCTCCGAAAGCCTCCCCAATGTTTCTGTACATTGTGGGGGAAAAAAAAGGCTCCCTATGACATGAAGGGAGCCTTTTTTTTTTTTATCATTCCCAAAGTCTCCTCATTCTTACCCTATCTTCATTCCAAATGACCCATTTATTCTAGGCCTGTCAACGGGTCGGGTCCAGACCCGGACCGGACCCGACCCGGACCCGATTACACGTGTAATATACCCAACCCGATTTGGACCCGACCCGAGTTGAACCCGACCCGGCGGACCCGAACAAACAAACGGGTCGGGTCCGGGTCCACCCCGCCCCGACCCGTTGGACCCGTTGGACCCGACTGTTTTTTTTAATATATGTTCATATATTATAAGACCATTAGTATTAGTTGATACATAATTTTATTTCTTACTTAACTTATTTTTGTATCTACAAGTTCATAAATCATAATCATAACAAGCCTATAAATCGGTTTGTTTTGGACAATTAACTTATTAGCTTTTGAATTTGTATGATTAATTAGTTTGTTGCATGATTTATGTTTATTATTTAGGTTAATATGTTAGTGTTTATTGTTTTGAATGTTGTTTAGGTTAGTTATGTTCATTATTTAGGTTAATATGTTTTTTATGTTAGTGATTATTGTTTTGGATGTTGTTTAATAATTCATTTACTTCTTTTGAATTGTATAAAATTATATTCAAACATAGTCTCATTAACAATAATGTTTTATTACAAAAAATTTCAAATAGAATGATAAGACAAACAAATACATGAGCTCTTCTCTCTCTTTTTTTTTTTTTTTTTTTAACCAACCATGCGGGTCGGGTCGGACCCGGACCCGACCCGGACCCGACGGGTCCGGGTCCGGGTCCACGTTTCCCCGGACCCGCCGGGTCTTGAGTTGGACCCGGACCCGCCGGGTCCTGTCACGGGTCGGGTCCGGGTCCACCCCGACCCGACCCGGACCCGACCCGTTGACAGGCCTAATTTATTCCCAATTTATACCTATAAATTATAAAATTTAAAATCACATTCTATAATTTATCAAATATTGACATGAAATAAAGATCATTTAAAAAACATAATAAATAAATAAAATGATTAAAAAACATAAAAAATTAATAAAATTATTAAAACTCATATTATCGAAATTAGAAATATTTTAACTTAAAAGACAACAGGGATAATAAATAATATTACAACTTCCTACAATTCTGCATGTAGTAGCCATTGATGCTCAATAAGATCTTTTTGAAGTTGGGAATGAGTCTCTCTATCCCAGATATGATGATGAGCGCTAATAAATTCCATCAATTCAGTTGTACGTTGATGTGATACGATTATGCTTGGACACTCATCAATTATATCATAGTTGTATTCTGGAGCATTGACATCTCGCTCATCTTCAACAATCATGTTATGCATTATGATGCATGTTGTCATAATTTCTTTGAGTATCTCACACTTCCACAAACATGCCGGTCCTCAAACAATAGCGAATCATGCTTGTAATACTCCAAATGCTCGTTCCACATCCTTCCTTGCTGACTCTTGAGCTGCAGCAAAATGTTTCTGCATTATTCCCTTGAGGGGACGATATTTGTTTTCTCCAGTGTTGACCATGGTGGATATATTCCATCGGCGAGATAGTATCCCATTGTGTAGTTGTTGTTGATTGAGAAGTTACATGGAGCAACACATCCTTCGACGAGGTCAACAAAGATAGGTGATCAGTTGAGCACATTTATGTTATTGTGAGATCCTGGTAACCCAAAAAAGGCATGCCATATCCAGAGGTCATACAAAGCTATAGCTTCTAAAATAATGGTAGGTTCATGGATATGACCAGAGTACATACCTTTCCATGCTGTTGGGCAATTCTTCCACTTCTAGTGCATGCAGTCAATGCTACCCAACATACCAGGGAATCCACATCTTTCACCAACAACTAACAATCTTGCAACATCATCATTGTTTGATCACCTCAGATATTCATCATAGAAGACTGCAACAACCGCTCTAGCAAATCTCTTTAGGCTCTCGATGACAATACTTTCTCCTATCCAGACGTAATCATCGACATAGTCTGCCGCTACTCTGTAGCTGAGCATCCTCATGGTTGCGGTGATCTTTTGAAGGGAAGAGAGACCCATTATTCCAGCACAGTTTTTCTTCTGGAGAAAGTATGGATCAAATTGTTCCACCGCCTCTTGAATTCGAAGAAATAACTCACGACTCATCCGAAATCTTCGACGAAATAAATGAGCCGGATATACGGGTTCTTGAGCACAATAATCCTGGAATAGTTTGTTGTGTCCTTCAAGTCGATTACGCATAATCGTTGCATGACCTTGAAAGGAACCTCCCATTGATCTTGATTGATATTGATTACGGAGTCGTATCGAATCTAATGTAGCTAGTGTGAGCAACTCAACTTCATCATCTGAGTCAGAGTCGTCAAGAATCATGTTTAAGACTTGATCCACCATCTCCTTTAAGAAAAAATAGTAAACATGACATTACATATAGATATCAAATGGTCTCCAAAAATATGGATATCATCAAGAATTCTAAATTAACATTACATATTTAAAATCTTATTTTTTACCCGTCTTTTTAATAACCATAAAAAAACCCCTATTGTTTTAAATCTTTTTAAGAATAACCATTAAAATTTTATATTCATTTGACCGGTTAGGTTATATGGCTATTGTTTTAAATTCACAAAGTCGACAGAGATTATCATGCAAAAAATCCACACAGTCTCCAAAGATTTATATAGAGAGAGAGAGAGAGAGAGAGAGAGAGAGATACCGGTGGACGAACGGCGGGCGGACGGATGACAGATGAAATGAGAGGTTTTGATTTTTTATTTTTTTTAAGGGTTTTCAGGGTAGAGAGGAAGATGGGATACATTTGGGGGATATTATTTCACTATGGTTGGAAAAAAATGGGGAGAGAGAGAGTTGGTTGAAAAAAAAAGGGTTTTGTTGAAGGGGCAAAAAAATCCTTTTACATTGTAGTTTTCTCTACAAGGGAGTCTTTTGGACCCCCCTTTTTTAATTTTCAGCTCCCTATGTTAGGGAATGAGCCTTGTAGGGAGTCTTTTGGAGATGCTCTAAGATACAATTTACATGTATTTGAAATTCAAATAAAACTAAGTTGGTTCATGTGCTAATAAGACATTACTTTGATGATTAATACGTATAATTACATATATATGACAAAAAAAAAAATTAAATTTTCATCTACTTATATTAAAATCACCAAAAACAAACAAAATATACAAACACAATATGAATGTATGATTTAGATGTACCTTATATGTATCTAGATTCATAATAAAAAAAACTCTGTTTGCACGATTGTATATGAGTTAAATAATCATTGTAAAAGATCAAACATGCTCATAAATTCAATATACATAATTATGTAAATCTACAACATCATAAATGATTATATATATCAAAAACAAACACAATATGCATGTATTATTTAGATACACCTCACATGTATCTATATTCAAAATAAAAAAACTTTGTTTGCACGAATGTAAATGAGTTGGAAAATGATTGTAAAAAGATTAAACATGCTTATAGTTTTAGTATGCATAATTATGCACATATAAAACATTATAAACGATTATACACATCGAAAACAACATAAATGATTATAATGCTAGGCAAAAACAATACTTCATTTATTCAATTCTTAAAAATGGATTTATATGCGACATAATGAGATTCATCACATAAAATAATATTTGTATAATAAAAAAATAAAAAAGATTGAATTGGATAAACCTGAAACGATCGCCATTGATTATACCACAAACAACTCGCTCTGATCCCAAAAAAAATGAAATTCCTCATAAAAACTGGAATCAGATTTCTATTTTGTGTTTAATTTCACACATGATCAATTGAAATCAATATGCAATTTTATATTAAGGATTGGATTGAATTGAATTGTTTTTTTTTTTTTTAAAAAGAAAGAACAACCAAATCAGGTGATATGGTAACTGCCTCCATCAATTAAGGGTTTGGTTATCAATTTAAAAGCAAATGGGACACTTAAGGATAAATGGGGAATTTCCACCATGCCACCTCATGAGGTTTGTGAAGGGGCCTATTAATTGGGGCCCAAAAATCATTATTGATATTAAAAAGGGTCAAATTCTTTGGATCCAACTATCATCTATCACGTGTCTCCTAGATCCAGTCTACCTTGGATCGGTCAGACCGAGGACAGATCTCATTGTACTTAATTGTATCCCACCATATCAGTTTACGCCCTATCTTATCCTCTCAAATCCCATCATATCCTTTATTATCCCAAAATATATAAATCACCCCTTTTTAAAAAGAAGGCATGATTTACATATCTCACCTCTCTTCTTTGAAAAATAATAAAAAAAAATCCAGTCAATGCTGATTGGCTCCAGTGTTATTTTTTTGCTAATATTCACTAGGCGAAGCTATTTTTGCAAATATTAAAAAACCGGAGTTATTTTAACAAATTGCTCAACAACTTTTTTTTTGCTGTCAATTTAATAAATCACATATGATTTTAAAAACAAAGAAAACATGCCAATTAAATATGGAAAATGTTATGCCCAGGTCGGTTTCCAGCCCAAAATCCAGCCTCCACGCCAGCTGAGCACTTTTTCTGGTTGATGACGTGGCTGCCACGTAGATTTCCACTCGGCTCGTAAAATCAAATTATCTTTGACGGGACTTTTTGGGTTTGATTTTGAAATTCAAAATTTAAAAAGTTGGTGATGTGATGGAAGCCAGTTCGAGATGTGATGGCGGTTGACACAACAATCGAGTGGTTTATTTCTTTGATGCATGTATTCACTTATTATGGTCTGATATGGATGCGTGTATTCATTTATGGTCCAATATGCTACATTTAACAAAGCATATGCGTCGATAAACAATTCACAGAAATCGAGGTGTACTTTGTTTCACACTTTGTTACAAAAATCTGTCTCACACATCTCTCACTCTAACTTTTTCCTCTCACTCTCTCTCCCTCCCTCCCCCTGACTTTTTCCTCTCTCCCTCCCTCCCCCGTAAACTCTTCACCTCTCTCTCTCTCTCTCTCTCTCTCTCACCCTCTCTCTTTTATTCGTTTGATGGTGTCTGTCGGCGTCTTCGCTTGAGTCAAGCACGATCCCCTTCTCCCCTAATCGAATCGATTTGGTTTTTTCGGACGACGGCGTCTCCTCAACCGCCTATATCTACTTGTTTTTTTTTTTTTTGAAATGTTTAGATCTTTCAAAAATCACCATACCAGGTTTAGTTAGAAATTGCGTCTTTACCTCTCTTTTTTTTAGTTTATAAATTTTAAATCTGAAAAAAAAATCAACTTTTCGTCTCCACCGCTGTTTTATGCAGTTAGGAATTTTGAATTCTGAAAAAAAATCAACATGTTTTTTCACCTCCATTGCTCTTCTAATTAGTTAGGAATTTTAATTTTGAAAAAAAATCATCATGTTTTTTCGCCTCCAACGCTCCTTCAATCAGTTAGAAATTTTTAATTCTGAAAAAAAAAACCATTGTAGAGCTTATTGAATGCTTGTTTGTTCATAAAATGCATGTTTCTTTGCTTCTGTCGAAGTACCCGTGTTTCCCTTTTCATAGTATTGTTATGTGCAATAATCGAAGCATATGCGTTGTGTTCAGCGCATATGCTCCGTTAAGAGCATGTACAATCATTATTTCTTATAATATTCTTAGATGCTTCAGTTTCAGAGCATATGCTGTTTTGGTAAAGCATATGCTATATTATATTTAATTTGAGTTGCACAAATGTGCATATTGATTTGACATTTGCCATCATCATGTATTTAGAGTC
This sequence comes from Acorus gramineus, assembly GCA_030737835.1. Classification (NCBI taxonomy): domain Eukaryota; kingdom Viridiplantae; phylum Streptophyta; class Magnoliopsida; order Acorales; family Acoraceae; genus Acorus; species Acorus gramineus. The sequence continues at coordinate 27,250,182 of CM060847.1, forward strand.
CCGATGCAAGTAACATCCCTGTAAATTTATTACCCATATTTTTGTTGAAAAGACTAATATGCCTCGTTAACTATGCAACATTGAAAGTTGTTGAGGGCATTTTCGTCCATGTGATGTCAATTAACCCTAAAATCACCCTTATTGAAGCTTATGCTACTATAAATTAATTCATCTATGTGACCGTCCATTTCTTCTCCTTTAAAACCCCTCCAATCTTTTCTTCTCCTTTAAAACCCCTCGAATCCATTCTCTTATTCAAATTTCATCTCCTCATCCATTTCATCTCTCTTAAAACCCCTTTCAATTGTCCATTTCTTCTCCCTCAGAACAACCTCCAATTGAAACCCTATCCAATCATACACAATGGAAGGCGGAGCCACGGCAGAACCAAAGGTATATTTATATGGTTTTCTAAATTTGTTAGGGCATATGGTGAATTTATTTTAAATATCTTACTATAACTATTGCTGAATGTATAGGCAAGACTCAAAAAATTGAAGAATCTTTCAAGACCACTCGCAACCAGGTGTACCAGCACCAGGTTGGTGGAATTGATGACAGAAATGAAGTTGAAGGAGAAACCAAAGCATCTGGAGATGATAAGACGTACACCGTTCGGAGGTTCCATCGACATCCCTTCCTTCCCATCAGAAAAGTGTCTCCTAGAGACCATTCTAAGCTATTGGGTCCTCGGAAGGGAGGTTTTCCAGATTCATGGGAAGACCATCAGTTTTACCCCCGAAGATGGGGCAGTCATATTAGGCCTATCCACCAGAGGCCAAGAATTGGTTGGAGGACGGAAGACCCCTTTATCCATGTTTTTTAAAGAGCACTTCACATCCCTCAATGAGAAGTATCCCTCCGCCCTTGCCATCAAAAATCGGATGAATGTTTTGGTTGCCAAGAATGACGAGAAGCTACTAAGGACTTCTGTTCTTTATTTTTGTTGCATTTGTTCTCAACTTTATTGTTTTGCGGATCAAATTCGACTTGTCCAATGGAATTGGTAGACATTGTAGCCGACATTGACAATCTGCATCGATATGCATGGGCGAAAGCTGTGCATAGTGATATCATGAAGTCCGTCAGAAGATCCCACAAAAACTTGGTGAGGGTCGGTGGAGCAAAAGCCTGTGAGGGAAAAGGATACTTCACTGGATGTGCCATCGCCTTGAATGTGAGTTTTATTTTGTATTGCAATGTTATGGTATGTACTTCATTGAATATGCATATGCTTTGATTATCGGCGCACATGACATATTATCATGTTTTTTGTGTTTGTTTTGTTTGGTTATCTTGAGAGGGGCATATGTGTTGCGTATCGATGCACATAACTTATAACCATGTTTTTTGTGCCTGTATGTGTGGTTATGTTGTTGTATATACATCATTGAATGGGCATATGTTTTGCTTATCAATGCACATTACTTATACTCATGTTTTTGGTGCTTGTTTATTTATCTATGTTGTGGTACGTACTTAGTGAATGAGGCATATGTTTTGCTTATCGACGCACATTACTTATACTCAGGTTTTTGGTGCTTGTCTATTTAATTGTGTAGTGGTATGTACTTCATTGAATGTGGCATATGCTTTGCTTGTCGACGCACATTACTGATACTCATGTTTTTTGTGCTTATCTATTTACGTGTGTTGTGGTATGTACTTCATTAAATAGTCATATGCTTTGACTATTGACGCACATGACTTATATTCATGTTTTTTGTGTTTATCTGTTTACCTATGCTGTGGTATGTACTTCATTGAATTAGGCATATGCTTTCTCATTGATGCACATAACTTGTAATCAGGGCACATAACAGGTAATCAGGTTTTGTGTGATTTATTATATATATATTTTAATTTGTTTTAGGATAATGTTATATTGTTTTGTAGGTTTGGTTTTACGAGCATGTTGAAATAGCAACCCCAGTGTTAGGATGGCCACAGATAAACCAATGGGTTAAGTTGGGTTGCAGGAAGAGGCATACTCATTCACGCCTTGTCAATGCCATTGACCTGGACGATATACATGAAAGGCTGACCTTCCATCCTGGAGAAATGCATTTGTTGCCTGAAGATGTGGAAGAGAGCTACGAGCAAGGTGAACCTTCAGAGGTTAAGACCCAAAATATTATCATTTCAGTTCCTCAAGGTTTCAAATCGGCAGAGGAGTTCTCGGTGGCCTTTCAGAATGCCATAAAAATGATGCCTCCCATGGAGCCCACCCCCTCTGCAACTCCCTCAACAACAACAAAGAAGGCCTCTGATAACAAAGAGATTCAAAAAGAGAAGGTAGGGAAGAAGAAGGTTAGGCTAGAGGAGGCAAGGTTAGAGAAAAAGAAGAATGTGCAAAAGGATGAATTTGTGTGTAAGGCTGAGGAGGATAGGAAACTTTTTAGGGGAAAGATGAAAAAGGCATTGGAGGAAAAAGTGAAGAAAGTTGAGGAGAGGTCTGTTATGGGAAAGAGGAAGAAACAGGTGGAGGAGGAAGTGAATAAGGTTGAAGAAGATGATGTATTAGTGTTGGAGTCGAAGCAACAATCGGCAAAAAAACAATTGGTGAAGCAACAATTGGGGAAGCAAATTGTTACAAGACGACGATCATTGCGTCTGAGAAGCGGCCTCTAACAAGATCTACAGGTAATCGTGAATGAATAAAATGCATTTGTGAAACACACATATTCCTATGTTTGTCTATGATATGCTTTGTAACGCTTTTCACCTGTAGTTTTGTAGTTGTTTTGTTATCAAAGCTTAAATCGTCAACAACAGTGGCAGGAATAGCAAAGACATGAGCAAGACCGGTGGCAACAATAGAAGAAGGTAAACCATTGTATCTCATTAAAAAACTTTAACATTGTATATATGTTGTCTAAGTAAGCATATGCGTTGATAGTGGTCGTTTGCTATGTCCCTCATATTAGACCCTAAAAAAAGAAAACAACAATCAACAACAGTGGCAGTAGCAGCAAAGACAGAACCAAGAAAGAAAACAAGAACAAAAGCAAGAGAACCAACAACCGAAGCAGCGACAGTCCTAGAGGCAACAACAAAGTCAATGACAGACACAATGGCAACAGTAGAAGAAGAAAATCCAGAAGCAACGACATTTGAATTAGCAATGGTGGAAATAATAGAGGAAACAGATGTAGTGACGATGGAGACAATAGAGAAAACAGAAGCAATGACCACAGTAGCAACATGCAAAGAATTGGTAAAAATACCAGAGGTAGGTTCAATTGAGAGAGGTGTTAAGAATCGTGTTCGAAAGGGCCAACAGTCTGACAACATTGTTGAAGGGGTTCCTAGTCAACACTTGCCCGAGGAAAAAGTGAAAGATGTGACTGAAGATGAACAATTGAATCATGTATTGAAGGTCTCTACTGCCAAGGCTGAGAAGTTACAAAAAGTATACAAAGAGCCCACCGACGAATTGAAATTGGTATGAGACAATTTGTTTTGATTCTATAATTGTGGAAGTTTCATTAACTTAGTTATTGTTACCGTGCTGTAGAATTTTCCAGGGAAAGAGAGATGCAGTGTGGTGCAGAGGGTTTTAATTGAGAGCTTTCTAAATCTACTTGTTATGGATAGGTATACCCTCTAATAAATACTCTCGTATGCTCTAAAATTGATTAAGAACTGGTTTTAACAAAAATAAAGACTTCGTCTAGTACAAAAATATGGGAGAGGTCCATGTGGCCATGGGAAAATCACTTCTTCATCACGAGACACCAATTATTCGAGGTGATAGGGAACGATTGGCTCTCAGATGAGGTATATGTTTCTTTATTAGGGCTCCTGCGCTTAAATATTAGCATATGCCTAGTTTAACAAAGCATATACACACTTGTAGGTAATTGAGGGTTATTCAAGCATTGTTTTTGGTGTATTGCTGCCCAATACCATGACGGGGCCGATTCTCTATGTGTCCGCAACCTTCAATGTATATTCTCTTACATCCTTTTGTCATTTTATTTGGGAAATGTTTACATTCAAAATTGTTTATGTTCTTCTCTTTTTTATTACAGCAATATTTTAGTTAAGGCATGGAAGGAGCTATAAAGTTTTTCAATACATTTGCGTGGCTGGGTGATGCATGCAGAGATGCAAAGGGGATGATTATATTTTCCCTTTTTCATTCGAAGCATTGGTTCTTACTGATAGTGGACAAGGAGAAGAAGACATTCGAAGTGTATAATTCCCTGAGTGGAGAAATCTACGAATCATGGGTGTCTACTGTGGTAAATTTGCTGATGCAAACAACACTAGGCTTCGCAAAGGATTGGCCGATCAACTTACACCCAGAGATCCCTGTTATATATGTGTCACTTTTAACCTTCTGGTCACCATTGGGACATTATGGCAGTTTTTCAGTTTTTTTCGTTTTTTGATCGGAACCGCTAAAATTTTGGACTGTTAGCTATCGTCCTGAGTTTGAGGACTCCGATTGAAAATCTAACTGCATATTATGTGTCCTGGTGACATTCCAAGCCACTCACGAAAGTTTCATCGAATTCCGGTAACGTTTCAGAATTTTACAGTTCCGAAGCGTATCCGGGTTTTGACTGAGCGAGAAGTCATTGGGAGACTTGACTTGGTCAAAGTGGGCCCATGACTTGGTCAACCCCTTTTGTTTTTTTGTGTGGTTGGGTTGACCCAAGTCAAAGCTCACTGAATCCTCTCTAATCCTGTCTTAAGCCCTAATTAAACCTAGTTAACCTAATCTAAGTGTGGGGATTATATATAAGTGAAGCTAAAATAACTTCCTCCACTATTCATCATCTTCCCCAATTGATTTTCTCTCTCTCCCTCTCTTTAAAACCTTCTTTTGACCTAGTTCTTGAGGTTGAAACCAAAAACCCAAAGAAGAGAAAGGTTAGATCTTGTCCCGATCTATCTTCCGGTGGTCTCGGATTCGAGTTCCCTCTTATTTGACCCCCTCTCACACCCTCTTTTCTCCTCTGATTTCAGCCATCTTGACGGCTGAGGGAGATCGTGGTGGTGGTGGTCCTTGAAGAGGTGTTTCGGTGCGTGGAAAGCAACTGAACTTCCCTTCCTTCCTTGGGTAAGCTCTTTTTCCTTCCTTTTCTTGCTTAGATGCTTGTTAGGAGGGTGTTTTTGGGTGTGGGTGGCTGTTGGTGGCGGTTGGTGGCCGTCGGTGGCCATTGGTGGTCGGTGAGGGGTAGTTCGGGCAGGGCAGGCGGGCTGGCAGACCGGCTCAGGTAGGCAGGCAGGTAGGGCGCGTGCGGTCGGGCGTGCTGGGCCCCTGCTGCCAGGCACGCTGGGCGTGTGCTGCCGGGCGCGCTGGGCGCGTGCTGCCAGGCGCGCTGGGCGCGTGCTGTCAGGCGAGCGGGTGCTGGGCGCTGGGCGCCGTGCGGGCAGGGGCGTGCACGCGGAGCGCTGCGTAGGGGCGCAGGGCGTGCTGTACGCTCGGAGAGGTGATCGGGTGGTGTGCGGATGCTGCACAGGGGGCACAGTGCGCGCAGGGCGAGCAGTCGGTGCGAGCGGGCAGGTGTGCGGGCGCTGCGCTGGGGTGCAGTGCGGGCGGGTGCGCGTGCGGGGCGCTGCGCTGGGGCGCAGTCGCGCGGTTGCACCCGGGGCTGGACGAGCGGTGCGCGCGGGCACGCCCGAGCGTGCGCGCGGCGGGTCTGGGCGTGCAGGCTGGGCTCGGTAGGGTGTCCAGGCGTGCAGGCTGGGCTCGGCAGTGCGTCTGGGCGCGCGGGCCGAGGCTTGGCTGTGCGCCGGGGCGGGTGGCCGTGTGTACGGCTGCCGGGGGTTCGGGATTGAGTTGGGGTGCTCGGGCTCGCGTGCGTACGGGCCGTATGTACGTTTGCCCGAGTGTTGTGTATTTTTAGGGTATTTTGGTATATTGTGTATTTTACTCACCGAATTGATTACCCTATTTTGTAGATCTTGACGGACGGTCGCGCGACGACCCGGTTGTTGGTGAGTGGGGCAATCCAACCCAGTTGGGAGGCGCTATACGCACTTGGGCGTATACCGTCCTCCCCTGGGGCACCATAGTTAATATTAACTTGGTAATTTGTAATCTATGTAAGCATGATTAAAATGTAGTATGCATGCTACCCTAGACCTTGTATGTTAGGGACTTGCACCCTTAGGATATGTGTAAGAGCCATGCATCCTGTCACCCTGTTCTCATCCTAGGAAGCCTCGACCTATGCATGTGTCCTACTAGTTTAATTTATTAAATTAAATGCGAGCATATGCCTATTAGTATGCCTTGGGGAATATTAAGGGGGCCTTGCGAGGTTAACATTGAGACCCGGGCTAGGGTACTCCGTGTTCCTTGTTTGGTTGTCGGGATGTCCTATATCGGGACCTCAGGTTGCCCTCCCAAGGTTTCTTTTCCTCATTATATTAATATATGTTCCCCGCATCTTGGTTATGCGCCCTGGAGGAATTCTGAAGAATTCATGACATTAGAGTTGTTGAGATGTGTTGTCGACGGATCCGAGTGGATCATATGCGTATGGATAGGCTGTTCTGTTCCATTCGTTGGATTCGTGTAGAGACTGCCCCAGAGTTTGAAAGGCCGTCCCGTGAGAGGGCTCCCATCAGTAGGCACCTCCTGATTTGGGACGGACTGTGCTGAATGTGGGAGTGGCCAAGCGGCTACGGAGTGGAGGAGAGACTATCGGTGGACCAAGGGTGACCAACAGCCTAGTCAGTCCCAATATCCTATGTCACCTATTGAGGGGTGAGGGTGAGGGTGTGGTGGGTCGGCGATGTAGCGACCCACTGGTTTGTAAGTCCCAATATCCTATGTCACCTATTGAGGGGTGAGGGTGTAGTGGGTTGGCGATAGCTGTTATATATGTGTCACTTTTTAGCCTTCTGGTAACCGTTGGAGCGTTCTGGCAGTTTTTCATTTTTTTTCGGTTTTCGATCGGAACCGCTAATTTTTGGACTGTTAGCTATCGTCCTGAGTTAGAGGACTCCGATTGGAAATCTAACTGCATATTTGGTGTCCTGGTGCCATTTGAGGCCTCTCACGAAAATTTCATCGAATTCCGGCAACGTTTCCAGAATCCGGGGCGTATCCGGGTTTTTAAGTGAGTTGACTTTATATAAGAGGGGTGAGAAAAGTCTAGCACTATTCATCATCTTCCTCCTTGAGCTCTCTCTGTCTCCTTCTCCATTTTTCTTGCTTTTAAGCCCGTTGGAGGGCTTGAAACTCAAAACCCATAACATGGAAAGAATAGATCGGGTCCCGATCTACGCCCCGGTGTTCTCGGATTCGAATTCCGAGAAGATTGGCCCCTCCATCCCCCCTCTTTTCTCCTCTGATTTGGGCCAATTCGAGGGCCAAGGAAGATCCCGGCGTTGGAGGCATTTGGGGAAAGGTTTCGGTGCGCGGAGAGCAACCGAACATCTCTTCCTCCCCTTGGTAAGCCCTTTTTCCTCTCTTTTCATGCTTAGATGTATGTTAGGAGGGTGGATTTGAGGTTGGGTGGTGGTCGGCGGCGGTGGGTGGCCGTCGGAGGGTTGTGGGTGGTGGTCGGAGGCCTTGGGGTGGCCGGTGGTGGGTGGTAGAGGAGCTCGGGCAGGGAGGCTAGCAGTCCCGGGTGAGTTGGCAGCGGGCGCAGCAGGCAGGCGCACCAGGTGGCCGGGCGCGCGAGTGTGTGCGCGCAGGCGTGGCGCGGCGTGCGCTCGGGTGGTGCTGCGGGCGTGCTGGGTAGGGCCGACAGGGCTAGGCGTGCAGGGTAGGATGGCTGGGCTGTGCATGCTGGCAGGCAGGCTAGGCGGGCATGCGTGCTGGGTAGGACGTGCTCGGGCATCAGGCGGGCAGTGCCGGGCGTGCAGGCGAGCGGTGCTCGGGCCACTCGGCGATGCGCAGGCAGGCAGCTCGGGCAGCAGCGCGGGCCGGCTGGCAGGCGCGCTGGGCGCGTGCTGCCAGGCACGCTGGGCGCGTGTTGCGCGGGCGTGCGCGTGGGCGCTGGGTGAGGGTCCCGGGTGTTGGGCGCTGAGCGTCGGGCGCTGGGTCGCGGATACCGGGTGCTGGGCGAGGGTGCTGAGCGCTGGGGCGCTGGGCGCGGGCACTGCAGAGGAGTATGCGCGCGGGGCGCTGGGCTGAGGTGCAGGCGTGCGCGCGGTGAGGAGGGTAGAGGCGTAGGCGTGCGCGCGGGACGGAGCTGGTGGTGCGCACGGGGTGCGCGAGGGGAGAGGCGCTGGGCGCGCGGGGAGTGCGATGTGCTCGCGTGGTGCGCGCGGGGTGCGCGCGGGCTGCTGCGGCGGGGCGCAGTGGGCGCGCGGTGCACCCGGGTGGCTCGGCTGCATGTCCAGGCGGGCGGGCAGGGGCCCGGCGGTGCGCCTGGGTGCGCGGGCTGAGGTGCGGCGGCGCATCCGGGGGCGGTTGGCCGTGCGGATGGTTGCGGGGGTGCGGGAGTGTGTCGGGGTGCTCGGGCTAGCGTGCGTACGGGTCGTATGTACGTTTGCCCGAGTGTTGGGTATTTATTTGTGTAGCTTGGTATATTTTGTAGTGTTTTTGGGTTTTACTCACCAAGTTACTACCCTGTCTTGCAGATCTTGACGGACGGTCGCGCGACGACCCGACTTCCGGTGAGTGGGACAATCCAACCCAGTTGGGAGGCATACTACTCACTTGGGAGTGTATTGCCCTCCCTTGGGGCACCATGGATGTATATTAGCCTGTTATAAATATTAATCCATGCTGCATGATTTATGTGTAGAATGCATGCTACCCTAGACTTGCATGTTAGGGACTTGCACCCTTAGGATAGGTGTAAGAGCCCTGTATCTTGTCCCCCTGTTCTCATGCTAGGAAGCCTTGGCCTATGCATGTGTCCTACTAGTTTATTTATTAAATTAAATGCTAGTATATGTTAATTGCATGCTTTAGATAATGTTATAGGGAGGGGCCTTGCGAGGTCAACATTGAGACCCGGGTTAGGGTACTCCGTGTTCCTTGTTTGGTTGTCGGGATGTCCTGTATCGGGACCTCATGCTGCCCTCCCAAGGTTCTTGTCCCAATAATATTATATCTCTAGTTGATAATTAATGATTTATCCATTATATGATTATTAGCATATTTAGTGAATATTATAGGGGAGGGGCCTTGCGAGGACAGCGGTGAGACCCGGGCTAGGGTACTCCGTGTTCCTTGTTTGGTTGTCGGGGTGTCCTATATCGAGAACTCACGCTGCCCTCCCAAGTTTCTTTCCCCCAGTAATATTCCACCCTTGCTATTACTGTACATGTTCCCCGCATCTTGGTTATGCGCCCTGGAGGAATTCTGAGGAATTCAGGACATTAGAGTCGTTGAGGTGTGTAGTCGGTGGATCCGAGTGGATCATGTGCGTATGGATAGGCTGTTCTGTCCCCTTCGTTGGATCCGGTAGAGGCTGCCCCAGCGTTAGAAAGGCCGTCCCTTCCAAGGGTTCCCATCAGTAGGCGCCTCTTGATTTTGGTTTCGGACTGTGCTGAAGTTGTGGGTGAGGGCTCCCATCAGTAGGCACCTCCTGATTTGGTTTCGGACTGTGCTGAATGTGGGAGTAGACCAAGCGGCCTACGGAGTGGAGGAGAGACTATCGGTGGACCAAGGGTGACCAACAGCCTAGTCAGTCCCAAAATCCTATGTCACCCGTGGTAGGGTGAGGGTGAGGGAGTAGTGGGTTGGCGATGAGCGACCCGCTGGTTTTGTGATTGGATGATTATCAGTCCCAATATCCTGCGTCACCTGTTGAGGGTGAGGGTGAGGGTGTGGTGGGTCGTCGATGGAGCAACCCACTGGGTTATGTGTTATGCCACTTAGAGGCTGGATAAATAAATGAATTGTGGTCAATATTGTCTGTGATGCATGGGTTGTGCTGTTCACTGAGCGTGTGGCTCACCCCTCGCATATGTTTTTCCCCAGTTGCCACTGAGCCTGAGCTGGAGCCGGAGCAGCAGGTGGAGCCGTCCGAGGGATTCCTTCAGTAGTGGAGCAGCGCTACGTTCCGCGAGTGCCAGAGGCTATCAGCATCCCTTCTTGGCTGTATGTATTTTATTTCCGTGCTTGGCACGCGTTTGTATATATTCAGTTGTATTTGTGTATATTGGCCCTCACAGGACAGATGATTGAGTATCGAGTCTGTAGTATGTTTATTTACAGATTCAGTCTTTTGCTTCCGCATTTGGTGTATATATCATGTCAGCCCCTTTGCTGTTTGTGTGTCATTCTGGTTGCTTGTGTATGATATATTATTGACCTCCTGTGTAGATTCTGATATTTTATATACACTTGCCGCGTCCCGGGGACGGCCGCCCTGGGGCGTGACAATAGCAACCCACTGGATTTGTGTAAGGATGATTATCAGCCTAGTAAGTCCCAATATCCTTTGTCACCATATTGAGGGGTGAGGGTGAGGGTGTAGTGGGTTGGCGATAGCGACCCACTGGATTTGTGTAGTTCTTGCCACTTTGAGGCTTGAATAATGAGATTGTGGTTAATAATATATGGTGGTTAATATAAATTGTGATGCATGGGTTGTGATGTTCACTGAGCGTGTGGCTCACCCCTCGCATAATATTTTCTCCAGTGTCATGTGAGTCGGATATGGAGGAGGAGCTCCCCGAGGGACTTCATCAGTAGCGGAGTAGCGCCACGTCCCACGAGTATCAGAGGCTATCAGCATCCCTTTTGATTGTATGTATTATATTCCGTGCTTGGGCACGCGTTTGTATTATATTTGGATGTCATTGTATATATTGGCTCTCACATGACAGTTGATTATGTATCGAGTCTGTAATATGTCTTGAGTTACAGATTCAGTCTTTCTAGCTTCCGCTATGTCTTGAGTTACAGATTCAGTCTTTTTAGCTTCCGCTATTTGTGTATATATCATGTCAGCCTCTTTGTTGTCTGTGTTGTCATTTTAGCTGTTGTGTGAGTATGTTATTGAACTCCTGTTTAGACTGATATCATATATACACTTGCCGCATCCCGGGGACGGCCGCCCTGGGGCGTGACAATCCCAAAACAAGTTCGAGTTCAGGATTGCCGTCTGTTTGTATTGCACTGGATCTAGTGCGTTTATGAAGGCACACAGTTTCATTTCAAAACACTTCAAGACATGGCGTTCACGCGTGCCAAGGTTGCATCTACGATTCTCGCAGATCAGGGTTCTCTAATGTAGCATAGATGTTTTGAGCGTCTTCTTTGAACAATTTCTTGTGTTCTTTTCATGTGGTTAAGTTGTGTTGATATAGATTGCTTCTCTTTTGCATGTTGTTGGTTTTAACAAAATGTGGTAAAGTTGTGTTGGTACAGATTCCTTCTCTTTTGGATGTTGTTGGTTCTACCTGAATGTATATCTAGTTATGAATTTTTTCTTAGTCGGTATATGTTATGTTGCATTTGTATGTTCATAGAACCTTCATTCTGAATGAGTATTTGTTGAATACTTGACATATCTATTTGAATGAAAATCCCCTAGAATGGACGTCCATAAAATTTAGTATTTAAAGACACCCGATATATGCGTTGATAATTTCGCATATACGTCTTTAAGGAGGTATATCCATGCATTAATAGAGCATATACATAAGTAAATGTATGGAATGATAAAAAAAACATAAATGTTGTATGTGCATTAGACATACTGATTGTGTGATTTTTTGTTTATTTTTTTATCATTTAATACCTTCAATAAGGTATGAAAATTTCGCGTTGATAATTTAAAGACGTTGATAATTTAATACCTTCATAAAGTTTAGTATTTAAAGACACCCGATATATGCGTTGATAATTTCGCATATATGTCTTTAAAGAGGTATATCCATGCATTAATAGAGCATATATATAAGTGCATGTATGGAATGATAAAAAAACATAAATGTTGTATGTGCATTAGACACACTGATTGTATGATTTTTTATTTATTTTTTTATCATTTAATACCTTCAATAAGGTATGGAATTTGGAATGAAATATATGCTCTTTTATTAATGCATATACCATTTTACAGACGTATGCGTCCTTTCCGTCCTTTCAACGCATACTTAGTGTCTGTAAAAACTGATTTTTCTGAACGTTTGCTTAAGAGATCCCCTATCTGTTTGGATGTTGATTGTGTTTCATTTTCAGTCCTTTGATATCATACATTTCATTATTATTGTTTCACTATAGTCCAGTACTCTCAATAAATGAAGGGTAGCATATAAGTTCTTTACTAGGTATATGCTTCTTTATAGTGGGTATATACTTTCAAATTAAAATATTGTTCAAGAACATTCATTTCCAACCAAACGAACCTTCATAACATGCTTGACTTTCATATCCAGTTTGGGGAAGCAAAACATTGTAAGTATTCAGAACATTCACAAAATGCTTGACTGTGATGCCATCCACCTCTCAAATTCACCTTCCATATAAGTTGATTGTGATGCGAACTGAGAATACGGTTGTGAACTTGGGGTTGGTGGTGCACAATTAATAGTGTAATATGTCTTACATGCTTCTCTGTTGCTGTTTCTATCGTTGATTTTTCTGAGACCATATCAACAAAGGAAAAAGACTAATAAAAATCTGTAAAAGACATTCCACGCATATACGCCTTTAATGAGTACAAAGAATTATATACTTACATTTTCTGCTTGTTGACGGCAACTTCACACCGTGAAACTTTTCGCCTACTTTTTGGACGACCCTTCGATTGCACAACGGAGGATCCAATAATTTACCCACTATAGCATTATCTGGTTCAGCTTGACTTACAGGAGCTTCACATTCAGCTGAGATATGAGCCACTGTTTTAGCTTTCATTTCATCAAATAAATTCGCAACTAAAAGATAGGAATTTGGAAAAGAACTCACCAACTCAACAATCTGTTGGACATACCGTAATCCCAGGTTATACAGATGATCATAATCCATCAGAATGTTTACAATACTTCCAATATTATTGGTGGCTGTCATTGAGTGATCTTTTGAAATCTTTCCTCCATCGACTCATAATGTACCTGTCTGGTAATTCTGTCACGAATTCAGATCGAAGAATGCATAAAGCATGATGACACAAAATTCCTCAGAAGTCAAATGATCTACAAATGCAATTTACTTCTTCTATTGCTTCATTGAACTGAACTTCAAAACGCAATTATTTGTTCTCACCTTGATTGTTCTTGACTATCTCGATCACTTCATATGTTTTCAACCCATCAAGATTTCTGATGCAATTGTGATTGAGCTAGATTAGTTGCTTCAATTCATCCTGAAACTTTCTAAACATGTTTATAGTGTACAATTTTGACAATTGTTCTTCCATCTTTAGTGGTGACATGAGTTGTGGGGTACCATGCAGTGAATGAAAATCCTCTAGAGCCTCTTTTTCATGTTATTTCTCAATGCACTCTCATATTGCTGAACGAATTGCTTCAAAGTAGTCTTTGATGTGAGATAATCATCAAAGTAAGAATTCATTCTCTCACTCCGTTGTGTTGTTGACATACCTGCCCAAAACATATCCTTCACAAAGAAAGGTACCCATCGATCTCAATCTTCATACAATGAATTCAGCCATGCATTATCCTGTAGACCATATTCTTTGATCATCTTGCTCCACCCAACTTCAAATTCATAAATACTCAAGCAATCATACACAAGATTGGAAAGAGCGTCCTTCACGGCCCTGTACTCCAACTGAGAAATAGTGAACTTCATTAAATGCATATACATCCATTATCAGCGCATATGCCTCGAAAAAGTAAAACTCAAAATAACAAGAGAGACAAACATTATTATGCTATTCACAAACATATACCTTGATAGACAGTGCATGTTTGCTCATAAAAACACATCTCTTCCAATGGATAAAAATAAAAATGGACCTACATGTGTGGAATAGCATCCATATGTGCTGATATATAAGGTATATGCTATCAGTAATTCGTCAGAAAATTACCTTGCTAAGTTTCTTTGGTACTTTCTTCAAAATATGCCACAGACAAAGACGATGCCTGGTCATGGGAAACACCTTCTTAATACTGCCACCGATTGATTTGCATTGATTTTTTATTATCGCATTGTGTCACGCCCCAGAGCGGCCGTCCCCAAGACGTGGCAATAATAAAATATCAGCTATCAATACCTGAGGTCAATAAAGACTCCAACAACAACACACAAGGTGGCAAAGCAAGGATAATGATAACTGACTGAAAAGCGGAAGCATAATATATAAATAATGTATGTAAACCAAAAACATTATTACAGACTCGAATACAACAATCACTGTCCTGTGAGAGCCAAGTCTAGACCAAATAAAATACAACCTGTGCCACATGCATGATTTACAATACATAAAATGTCTCTAGGACTGCTGACAGCCTCGCACTCGCCACCCGCCAGAAGAACGCTACACGCCCATAAGACCACGCCACAGGGAAGCTCCAGCTCCACGCCCAACACTGCCCCTGAAAAGAAACAGTATGCGAGGGGAGAGCTACGAGCTCAGTGAGTGGCTGGAAACCAATCAACATTACAACAGTTCAATGCTAACACAATTTCCTTTCAAGGAAAAACATGAGTAGAAACCCAATGGATAACAGGGTCACGCAGCGGCGCGACCAACCTCACCCTCACCCTCACTCCCGGAGGAAGACTCTTGGGACTTTTGGGGAGAGACCATACCGTTGGTCGAAGAGACGCGGAATTACTGGTCCACAAAACACTACTGGATCACCAACCTCACCCTCACCCTCACTCCCGGAGGGAGACTCTTGGGTCTCTTGGGGAGAGACCATACCGTTGGTCGACGAGACCCGGAATTACTGGTCTACACAACACTACTGGATCATCTACATCGAGATAACTACCCAACGATGTCTGTGAGCATCGATACGCAAGAGGACCCAACAACTATGGGAACGGACGAACCACGAATGGGTCACGCGGCGACGTGTCTTCACCTCATCCTCACCCTCACCCTTTACAGGTGACATAGGAATTTTGGAGAGATTGGACTCCTCTACACCCTTGGTCCACCGGTAGCCCTTTCCCCGGGTAGTCACTACCTGGTATACTCCCACGATCAGTACGCTTCCGAACGCCTCGGGGGTACCTACGGATGGGATCCCTCTGTCAGGACAGCTTTTCCAACGCCGGGAAGTTCCTACATCGGATCCAACGAAGGGGAGAACGATTCCACGCTCGCAATATCATTCGTTAGCCCTCTCTCGGGTAGCCTCTACCTGGTATACCCCCACGATCAGTACATCTTGCCGCATGCATCGATAGTACCTACAAGTGGGGGCCCTCTGTCAGGACAGCTACAACCTGGGCCGCTTCAACACGGACGACATTGGGAGGAAACACTCCATGTTCACAAAGCGAACCCAATGGAAAAACAACTACTCTCGATAATCACATATCGATGATAGCGAACACTATTGTACTCCCACACGGTTGCGTCGCTCGGACACAAGGGGGTTGCCTCTGCTCTCACGCAGAAATAATCCCAAGGCACATAACCCAACAGGCGGTTCATATACACGCCTAGCATGGGTAGGCCTAGCTTAATGCCCCAACTACCGGCTTAACAAAACCGATAAGATAATGAATTCTCCTGAATTTCAAACGAGTGCATCGCTCGGATGCACGGGGCGATTACATCGCTAGCGCTCTAACTAATAAGGTACAACCCGACAGCGGGTCATACCCACGCCTATTTAAGATAGGCCTATCAGTTTTTAACATGCGCATATAAATATATCCAGGAGAATTATATCTAGCTATGTGCATGAACCATATGCACAATCATCTAATAATTGACCATAAGGGTGACCCCTAACATGGATTTACATCATAAACAACAAATCATACAACATGCATACATGGTATGGCCCACTTAAACATGCATACATGGTATGGCCCACTTAAACATGCATACGTGGCCATTAATCATATAAGCACACAAGGCATATGTTATATATGTGTCACTTTTAACCTTCTGGTCACCGTTGGGACATTCTGGTAGTTTTTCAGTTTTTTTGTTTTTCGATCGGAACTGCTAAAATTTCAGGCTTTTAGCTATCACCCTGAGTTTGAGAGCTCCGATTGAAAATCTAACTCCATATTATGTGTCTTGGTGACATTCCAAGCCACTCACGAAAGTTTCATCGAATTCCGGTAACGTTTCAGAATTTCACAGTTCCGGGGCTTATCCGGGTTTTGACCGAGCGAGAAGTCAGTGGGGGAGTTGACTTGGTCAAAGTGGGCCCATGACTTGGTCAACCCCTTTTGTTTTTTTGTGTGGTTGGGTTGACCCAAGTCAAATCTCACTTAATCCCCTCTAATGCTAGCTTAAACCCTAATTAACCTAGCTTAACCTAATCTAAGTGAGGGGATTATATATAAGTGAATCTAAAATATCTCCCCCACTATTCATCATCTTCCCCATTTGATTTTCTCTCTCCCCCTCTCTCTTTTTCTTGGTTTTGACCTAGCTAGAGGGGTTAAAATAAAAAACACAAAGAAGAGAAAGGTTAGATCTCATCCCGATCTATCCACCGGTGGTCTCGGATTCGAGTTCCCACGAGTTTGACCCCCTCTAACACCCTCTTTTCTCCTCTGATTTCAGTGGTTTTAAGGCGGTGGGGAGGTCTTGGTGGTGGAGATCTTTGGGGAGGTGTTTCGGTGCACGAAGAGCTCCCGGTCCCCTTCCCTTCCTTTCCTCTCCTAGGGTAAGCCTTCTTTCCTTCCTTCCTTGTTTAGATGATTGTTAGGAGGGTGTTTTTGAGTGGGGGTGGCTGTGGGTGGCCGTTGGTGGCGGTTGGAGGCGGTTGGAGGCTGTTGGTGGCCGTTGGAGTGGTGGTGGGCTGTCTCGGGTTGGCTGGCAGGCAGGCAGGGCAGCGTAGGCAGGTGCAGGGCTGGGCGCTGTCGGGCATGTTGGAAGGGCAGCGTGGGCGTGCGCAAGGGCGTGCGCCCGGGCATGCGCAAGGGCATGCCGGCAGGGCAGCGTGGGCGTGCGCAAGGGCGTGCGCAAGGGCTGGGCGCTGTCGGGCATGCTGGCAGGGCGTGCGCAAGGGCGTGTGCCCGGGCATGCGCGCGGATGGAGCTCGTTCCGGGCGCATGCGGGCAGCGGCAGGCGCAGGCAGGCAGGCGCAGGCGGGAAAGCTGCGGGCAGGCGCGCTGGGCGCGTGCTGACGGGCTAGCTGGGCGCGTGCGGTCGGGCGCGCTAGGCGCAGTGCGCGGCGTGCGCGCGGGGCGCTGCGCAGGGGCGCGTGGACGAGTGGGTGGTGTGCAGGTGCTGCGCAGGGGGCGTAGTGCGCGCAGGGCGAGCAGTCGGTGTGAGAGGGGAGTGTGACCGGGCAGGGGTGCGGGCGTTGCGCTGGGGCGCAGTGCGGGCGGGTGCGCGTGCGGGGCGTTGCGCTGGGGCGCAGTGCGCGCGTGTCACGCCCCAGGGCAGCCGTCCCCGGGACGCGGCAAGTGTATATATGATATCAGTAAACAAGAGTTCAATAACACACTCACACAATAGCAAATATGACAACACAGATAAAGCAGGGCTGGCATAATATATACACCAAATGAGGAAGCTAAAAAGACTGAATCTGTAATCAAAATATACTACAGACTCGATATATAATCATATGTCCTGTGGGAGCCAACATGTCCATATATACACAAATAAAATCCATACATAATCCAAACTAGGTGCCCAAGCACAGAATATATACATACAACTGAGAGAAGGGTGCTGATGGCCTCCAAACTCGAGGGACGTGGCGCTACTCCGCTACTGGTGTAGTCGCTCGGGAAGCTCCTCCTTCAAGTCCTCCTCAGTGATCACTGAAAAAGATTTGATGCGAGGGGTGAGCCACACGCTCAGTGAATAGCACAACCCATGCATACAGTTCATATTAACCATATTTAATCAAATCACAAGCCCCAAAGCGGCATAAACAACACAAATCCGGGGGTTCGTCACATCGCCGAACCACCATACCCTCATCCTCACCCTCAATAGGTGACCAAGGATGTTGGGACTTAATGGGTGGATAATCATCCATACACAATCCTGTGGGTCGTCGCATCGTCGGCCCACCATACCCTCACCCTCACCTCTCAACAGGTGACCTAGGCTCTTGGGACTGACTAGGCTGTTGGTCACCCTCGGTCCACCGATAGTCTCTCCCCACTCCGTAGGTCGTTTGGCCACTCCCACGTTCGGCGCAGTCCATCTACCAAATCAGGAGGCGCCTACTGATGGAAGCCCCTGCACGGGACAACCTTTCCAACGCCGGGGTAGTCTCTACACGGATCCAACGGAGGGAACAGAACAGCCTATCCATCACATATGATCCCCTCGGATCCGCTGACAGCACATCTCTACAACTCTAATGCCTTGAATTCCTCAGAATTCCACCAGCGCGCATAACCAGGATGCGGGGAAATAAATAAGACACAAAAAGGGGAAAAGAGACCTTGGGAGGGTAACCTGAGGTCCCGATGTAGGACATCCGACAACCAAACGAGGAACACGGAGTACCCTAACCCGGGTCTCAATGTTAACCTCGCAAGGCCCCCCTTATATTTCCCAAAGCATGCTATCAATATTTAAGCTTGCATTTAATTAAATAAATCAAACTAATAGGACGCATGCATAGGTCGGGCTTTCCTAGCATGATAACGGGGTGACATGATACATGGCTCATGCACAAATCCTAAGGGTGCAAGTCCCTAACATACAAGTCTAGGGTGGCATGCATTCTACACACACATCATGCTTACATGGATAATATCAAAGCAGTTAATACTAACTATGTGCCCCAGGGGAGGACGTTACACGCTCAAGGCATGTAGCGCTTCCCAAACTGGGTTGGGTTGTCCCACTCACCGGAAGTCGGGTCGACGCGCGACCGTCCGTCGAGATCTGCAAGACAGGATATCAACTGGGTGAGTATAATCCACAATTACCCCAAAATACACAAAACACACAAATAAATACCCAACACTCGGGCAAACGTGCATACGACCCGCACGCACGCTAGCCCGAGCACCCCGGCAACCACCCGCACGGCCACCCGACCGCCCGGGTGCACCGCCGCGCATCAGCCCGGGCACCCCACGCACCGCCGGGCCCCTACCCGCCGCCTGGACACGCCGCCGCACCACCCGGGGCACCACGCGTCCACTGCGCCCAGCCGCAGCAGCCCGCGCGCGCCCCGCACGCCTCGCACCGGCCCGCGAGCACCCCGAACGCCCCCGGGCGCAGCGCCTCGCCCCGTGTGCACCCCGCTCGCACCTCCGCCACCTCGCTGCGCCCCGCGCGCATCATCGCCGCCTCGCCGCGCCCCGCGCGCACCCCGCGCACTTTGCACGACGCCCCTCGACCAGCACCCCCTGAGCGCACGCCCTGCACGCACTCCGCGGGCATCGTCCGCTCGCACGCCTCCCCGCACCAGCCGCTCGACCAGCTCCTCCCGGGTGCACCCGCGCGCAGCACGCCCAGCGCCCGCACGCCCAGCACACCCGCGCGCCCAGCACCCGCACGCCCAGCACGACCAGCACGCACGCCCTGCACGCCCGCGCACAGCACGCCCTGCACGCGCGCCCTGCTGGCCACCAGCTCCCCCCGAGCGCACGCCCGCGCGCGCCCAGCCTGCTGCGCTGCTGCCAGTGCTGCATGTGCTGCCTGCTGCCCGAGACCATCTCCCACCATACCCGAGCACCTCTACCACCACTCACCGACCTCCGACCACCACCCCAGCCCTCCAACGGCCACCCACAGCCGCCGACCTCCACCCAACCCCAAAAACACCCCCCTATCAAGCATCTAAGCAAGAAAAAAGAGGGAAAGAAGGCTTACCGAGGGGAGGAAAGGATGTCCGGTAGCTCTCCGCGCACCGAAACTCCTCTCCAAGGGTTTCCACCACCGAGGTCAACTCCCACCTCCGAAATGGCTCCGATCAGAGGAGAAAAGAGGGTGGATGGGAAGGCTAGGATCGCCGGAATCGGGATTTGAAGGCACCGGGGTGTAGATCGGGACCCGATCTACACTTCTTGTGCTTTAGGTTTTTGGGTTTGAGGGGTCTAAGGGCTTCAAAAGGGAGAAAAAGGAGAGAGAGGAGAGAGGGAATGATTTGGTAGGGATGATGAATAGTGCTTCTCAAAATTAGATCACACATATATATAGTAAGTGACTTAAAAACCCAGATACGCCCCGGAACTGCGAAATTTTGGAAACGTTGCCGGAATTCGATGAAATTTTCATGAGTGGCTTAAAATGGCACCAGGACACATAATATGCAGTTAGATTTTCAATCGGAGTCCTCTAGCTCAGGACGATAGCTAATAGTCCAAAATTTTGCGGTTCCGATCGAAAAACGAAAAAAACTCAAAAACTGCCAAAATGCTCCAATGGTTACCAGCAGGCCAAAAAGTGACACATATATAACAGCGCGGGTGCACCCAGGGCTGGACGAGTGGGTGGTGCGTGCGGGGTGCGTGCAGGGTGCGCGCGATGGGGTGCTGGGCGTGCGGGTGTGCGTGCGGGTTGCTGCGCTAGGGCGCAGTGAGCGCGCGGTGCACCGGTGGGGGGCTCGGCGGGGTGTCCAGGCGTGCGGGCTGGGCTCGGCCGTGCGACTGGGCGCGCGGGTTGAGGCGCAGCTGTGCGCCTGGGTCGGGTGGCCGTGCGTAAGGTTGCCCAGGGGTTCAGGAGTGAGTCGGGGTGTTCGGGCTCGCGTGCGTACGGGCCATATGTACGTTTGCCCGAGTGTTGTGTATTTTATTGTATTTTTTGGATTTATTTCGGTATTTTACTCACCGAATTGATTACTCTATTTTGCAGATCTTGACGGACGGTCGCGCGACGACCCGACTATCGGTGAGTGGGACAATCCAACCCAGTAGGGAGGCGCTATACGCACTTGGGCGTGTACCATCCTCCCCTGGGGCACCATGGATTTATATTAACTTCTTGTAAAGTGTAATCCATGCAAGCATGATAAAAATGTAGTATGCATGCTACCCTAGACTTTGTATGTTAGGGACTTGCACCCTTAGGATATGTGTAAGAGCCATGCATCCTGTCACCCTGTTCGCATGCTAGGAAGCCTCGGCCTATGCATGTGTCCTACTAGTTTAATTTATTTAATTAAATGCTAGCATATGATTAATTGCATGCCTTAGATAATGTTATAGGGAGGGGCCTTGTGAGGTCAACATTGAGACCAGGGCTAGGGTACTCCGTGTTCCTTGTTTGGTTGTCGGGATGTCTTATATCGGGACCTCACGCTGCCCTCCCAAGGTTTCTTTCCCAATAATATTATACCCTCGTTAATTATTATTATATATGTTCCCCGCATCTTGGTTATGCCCCCTGGAGGAATTCTGAAGAATTCATGACATTAGAGTTGTTTGATGTGTTGTCTGCGGATCCGAGTGGATCATATGCGTATGGATAGGTTGTTCTGTTCCCTTCATTAGATCCGTGTAGAGACTGCCCCAGCGTTAGAAAGGTCATCCCATGGAGGGGCTCCCGTCAGTAGGCACCTCCTGATTTGGGATGGACTGTGCTGAATGTGGGGGTGGCCGAACGGCCTACGGAGTGGGGAGAGACTATCGGTGGACCAAGGGTGACCATCAGCCTAGTCAGTCCCAATATCCTATGTCACCTATTGAGGGGTGAGGGTGAGGGTGTAGTGGGTTGGCGATAGCAACCCACTGGATTTGTGTAGTTC